>VDFB02281492.1:488027528-488063139 GCA_007258455.2 Sequoia sempervirens
TGCCATCACTCCAGAAAACAAGATAAAGAACATCAACTAGAACAAAAATCAGACTAATTGCTTCTATCCAACTGATAAACCCACGTGACTGAAAATAGCACCCACAACAAGTGCTAATCCATCCAATCACACATACCTCCAAGGTATGAACATCAACAAACTCATTCCACTCCATAACCAACCCATCAACAAAAAATACAAGCTCCATATGCCAACTAGTCGAAGAAGACAAAACACATTCAGGAACTCCCACTACATGGGTAATAAATCTGAAAAGATCAAGGCATACCAAGTCTACCAATAACAGGACATAGAAAATGTAACCATGTAGTACCAAGGAATTATCCACAATGATATGCACAACCTGCAACCAACTGCTACAAGAATCATTTCTCTCAAAAGTCTTCCAAATTTCTTCCAAGTCCTTCAACACCTAACATAGGAGAGAGATAACGAATCTCCAAGTTACCAATCAAAAACTTGAGTGAAAACAAAAGCTCCAACCAAGTCTCAAACCAATGTAAAATGAAATCAAACTTCTAGGAATACAACCAAGACCAAAGAGAGAAACTTTGCACAACATATACCTATAGAACATCCTCCTACATACACCTCTAAAAGCCAATTGTGCCAAGTATGATCTCCTTCACATCCCAAAAGAAAAGCCATAACAACACCCAATCATTCAATCACCAAGATCAAACTTAACATATGTAATATGTAATCAACATGGATGTAAGCCTCTTAAAGAAGATCAAACTACTTCATTTCCCATTTCAGGAAATCAGCCCATATAACTATCTCCTACCAATTCTCATCACAAAATGATATGACATAAAATCTCAAGGAGATAAACCATGCTTTCAACCTTCCACTATGAATCCTTCAAAACCATTAAACAACAATTCAAGATCCATATCATGAAAGAAAGCATAAAACACATCTGAAAGATACAATGGGAAAAATACCTCTCAAATTATACTTCACTACCGAGCAGACCAAGAGTGGGAAAAGAAAATGCTCCTCCAAGATATACAAGCCACAATGACTCATCTGAGAGCAATCTCCTCATTGGTCGCTGTTGAACTCGCATTCAACCAAGGTGTAGGCTACTCGGACTTTCTATTGGAATCAACAACTTTCTCATCTCAAGAAAATTACAGCCTCACCTATTCTCCATGTATCCATGAGCACCTGCAAACGATCATCCCATGCTAAACTCCAAGCTGCATTACTGCACTAACATGAAGTTCTCAAGCATATGACCAATGTACTCAAAACATAGAGAAACTCTAGACCATTGTCAAAGCTCCAAACATTTGAATCAAGAATTTATCATGACATCATGAACTTACCATCCCCCTTGGGAGATACCATGCTCCAAGTGAACATACCAAGGTCTCAAGTGCAATGCACAATGTCAAAACTCTAGTACATAAGCAAGAGTATACCATGTCATAAAGCAAACAAACTCAAAACCAACATCACTTGTCAAGCACCACCAACACCTCAGCCAAAGACTCCAATCATCATCCATGGTTCTGAGATGTTGCACATCTTCAAATAGTGTCCATGCAAATGCGAAAGAACCCTTCTGCAACAATAGGATATAAGAGTCCTTCCTAGCAACATCTACAACACCAAAGAAGATTATTCACCACTAAGTGATGAATCCACAGTCACTGCTAAAGCTCCCACTGAACCATGACACCTGAGCTCTCCAAGCATCATGACCAAACATCTGCTAAACTGAAAATCCTTCAGGTCCACTCAGCAACATGTCCATATGACAACAATACCAAGCATCATCAATATCTCCAACAAAGCAGACAACACCATCATTATCAAAATCTTACACCAAAACATGTATCAAGCTCTTCATGACATCGTGATATACATGCTATAGGTCCCCATAAAGGACTATTCAAGTACTCCACACCATCCATCCTCTTATCTCAAAGCAGCTACACCAATGCACAAGTGACCACAGACAAGGCCAACTAACAATTATGCACAAACACTGCATCAACCTCGTGGATATAGACAGTCCACTTCTGAGTTATCTCACTGCAGTCAATGGGTAGCTAAACCACCAACCACATAAATTAACGATCAATTCCATCAAATGTGAAAACCCATCATCACACTGGAAACAACAACACTGAGATCTCAAATAGAATAACCACGCAGACAACATGACTCAAACAACAAATCAAGTCCAAATCTGATTTTCCAATCATGTCCACAACTTGAGCACCAAAGGCTAGGAATCCAACAAGCAACACCATAGGAAATGTTGAGTGAATAATCATGTACCAACACTCCCGTAGAGAGAAGACATCACATCTCCTCATACCAAGCACAAAGCATGCATGCAAAACTGCAACTATCTCATCCAACAACACCCCAAAAGCCAGGGTCTAGAAAAATCTAAACAACAACTCCACAAAAACACAAGTTTTTTCTTGACCATGTAAAACCTGCAAAACCATAAAAGAAACATGCAAGTACAATACATCCTTTGAAAAGGAAACAATAGTTCAGGAACTCCAGGCCCATATCAAGCCAACTCCAAAACTGCCAACATGCACATGCATCAAAGAAAAAGATAGGCTATTTTAGAAGCTTTCAAAACATCCAATAATTAACTCCATAGCCTTCATGCATTCGAGGTTTACAGAAAAAAATGCCTTCCAACGCTAGGAAACACCACCCAGCATAAGCACTCTCTTCCATGGCTGAGAAAAACCCAAGCTTCTCCATATCACTAAGGGGCCTCTCACACAAACACCCAATATGAAAGCTTTGCTGCAACACAACCACGAAGCAGAAAAAATTCACCTCATACATTAAGGTTATACCACTGCCAACTCGGAGACACAATTCACAACAATTCAACATGACCAACTCCATTGTCTCAATCTTCACCATCCTTCAAACTGCGTGTTGTCTCTAAATACCACAAGACTTCCACTCATCAAAGGATCAATTCATCAGTCGATTCCTCCATATTTCCTCAAGCTTGACTGACTAAGAAATCTTCATAGGAGAAATGCCCAGAACCAACAACCAAAAGAAGGCTCTGATACCACTTGTAGGGAAATTACGGGTCATCTTAGAATGAAAAATCTAACAGTAGTGCCTTTGGTAACTTTAATTTCAATTAGATTGCCTCAAAACACGTACAACTATGTCACAAAGCAGAATTAGACACAATGCATTTCCCACATTAACCCTTTCGAGAGAAACTCATGCAAATCCAGTTTTAGCAACAAACATTAACAGATTCTAACCAAGAAATATGAAACATGAAAGATGAGACATAACACATATTTATGTGGGGAAAACCCTTTCGGGTAAAAAAATTACACACTCCAAAAGCCCAGATCACCATTATATTATTCATGCAATATAACAGTTACAAATACAATTCAGGCACTAACCCTTTATAGAGATTACATCATGTTTCATTCTAGAGACAAACTGGAAGCAACTTTGTTCTACTTCCCTCTCTCCCCTTTTGCATCTTCCTGATCAACCTCTTTTTCCATTACAACCTTCGCACTATTACAATACTCTCACATAGTATACAGTGTAGATTAACAATGAAAGATCGATCAAGAAATTCTATCAAGAGAGATTTTGACAGCATAACCTTGCTTAGATCTTCCTCTCTATCTCTTATTGCATAACGTTCAATTTTTATACCATTCGTTCTCTACCAACAGGAAACAGTTCAACTTCTTCTGTAGATCAGTTCATTTTCCTTTTGTTGGACCAACCATCAACCAATCTTGGACATCGAACAGATTCCTCTAATGAACATCAACCACATTGGTGGTAAGCCAAGTTAGCGTCCTTCATCCAGCCAAATAAATCCAAACACCCATTGCTCTACCGCAACCAAGACACAACACCCTCACGGTGTGGTGGTGACTATACCGCGCCACTGTAGGCTCCTCCAAGTCCTATCGCGGTGTGACAGTCACTACACCGCACCACCACAGGTGGTCTCCAACACAACTGCGGGGTGGTGGTAACCGCACTACCGCTAGATAGTTTGCATACCTCCGCGGTATGGCGGTAACACACCGCACTACCACTGCACACCTGGCGACCTCCTGCGGCATGGTGGTAACACACCGCACTATCGCTAGACATCTGGAAAGCTCCTATGGTATGGCGGTAACTGCACCACCACAACCTAGAGAAAGGATACCAGTGGTATAGCGGTATCCACCGCACTACCGCTGCACATCTGAGAGGTTCCCACGGTATGGCGGTAACCGCGCCACTACAGCCCAATGCAAAGACACCTATGGTATAGAGGTAAAGGCACATTCAAGACACTTATGCAATTCGACCAGACTTCTCAGTGGTCACATCATCATTGCTCTCTCTGAGGTTTAGACCAGTAGGATTGAGGTACACAATTCCAACACATTTTAGTATTAATATTTCTCGACTTAAGTGTGAAAAAGGGATAATTTTTCCTACACTATATTTAGCCCCCACTTTAGTGAGAGTATGACCCCATTTCAAACTCACACTAAAGTAGGAATTCAAGACATATATGTATGAAACAATGACAAAGATACCCAATCATACAACATCAAATCCTAGAAGAGAGGGATGTGAATCAAGCTTTGACTATTTGTCCAACTTGATATGGATCAAGTCTAGGTTGTTTGGCCAATACATTCACAAGCAGAACTTGATGTCCACTATGAAAATAATACACACACTCACATAGGCTAATGGAACCTTAGGCCATCCGCTAGGTGAGCCCCCAACAGTTGGAAAATGAGAGAATCTTATTAGGCTCCCATACCATATCAAAGCTATCTTCCTGACAACTTCAATAAGGCACCACAATACAAAACTTCAAGCTTCACAAGGCCTAACAAGTTGTGTTGTGTTAAGAACTCATGAACATAAGCAAGGCTCTACTAGCAAGCATGGTGTGTTATGCTTGGTGGCCTTGAAGGGAGGGGTTTGAGCTTCACAAGGTTAACAAGTTGTATTATGTTAAACACTTATGAAAATGGTTGCGGATAACGATTTGTTCAAAGGGACTTCACTTAGTTCAAGTAAGGTATCTTCTTAGGGATCATCATGCCTAATGTCTCCAAGAGAGGACAAGTCTAGAATAAGAGAATCACAACTTAGGGAATGCAATGTGTAGCATCAACACTAAGAGGAAATTCGTACACTAAGAAATATCACGCTCTCAAGGGACATCAAACCTAATGACACCACCAAGAAAAGGACACATCACACGAATAAAGAAAATCACACAATGAAACATGAGTGTTGATGTATGCCCCCACTTTAAAGAAATTGCTAACACCATTATTGTGAGCAATAGCTTTAAAGTATCAAATATTTAATGCTAATCATAAAGAAGACATGAGAGCTTATTCGAAAAGCCCTATGCCAAGTCATATATTCTTGAATGAAACTACATCATGAAAGGGGAAGGGGTTACCCCCAAAAACATGTAAGGGATCTAAGGATTCAAGGTCAGTATATCTTTGCTACAATGTTATTATAGAGCTCGAAAACATCATCATTCCCCAAATACTTGTAGAACAGGAAGAATGACACATAGGGAGTGAAAACAAAGAAAAATATTTCAGGTCAACATGCAAGAGACCTAAATGTCCTACAGAGGGTGAACAAAGGTTCTAGTGGTGCTCGGTCCTTCAAAATGAAAGTGATTCATAGGTGCTCGGTCCTACAAAGGAGGTGCCACACGTGCTTGGTCCAGAGGGGAAAAAATGAAAGGCTTTGTAGAGTTTGATTGGCCCTTACAGGTGCTTGATCTTGCAAGGAAAGCTTGATGAGGTGCTCGGTCCTCCAACATTGATTATAAAAGTAGCTTCACAGGTGCTTGGTCCTACAAAGCAACATGTTAATCCATAGACAAAACATGTTAGGCAAGCAAAAGTCACGCAAATAGACAGTCATATCTTAGAACAAACAATTGAAGGAGAAGCTTTCAAAGGGGTCCCTTGGGAACCCTTCAAGATTGCAAGGGGCCCACTTAGAGGGACACTCTGTTTAAAAAGTGATGAAATTTCTGCAAATGATCCTACCAAAAATGAATCATGTTGAAAGATTATCTTTTGTCAAGGATTTTGATAAAAAGAATGGCCTTCTTGAAGGAAAGCTTACCGATTCTTTTTGCTATAAATTTGATTTCGAAAGAAAATCTTGCTAAGGGGATCCTTATTGAAGGATTTGATTCTTGAAAAATGCAAAAAAAATTAGTAAGGGATTTGTTGGCCACCGAATACACCTTATTGAAAATTAGAGTAGGAGCCCCCCTTAGGATGGTGTGTGTGAACTAAAGGAGCATGTGACATCCTAAGGAGAGAGAGAGTAGATGTAGAGATGTCTTGGCCCATGAAACATGACAAGATGTAGAAATGGAAATGTTGACGTGCATGTGAGGGGCAACAGATAGGAACCACAACATCAAGAAGCAAGCAAAGAAGAGAGAGAGATAAACAAATTAAAATAAGCAAAGACAAAGAAATCAAAAGATAGGGGATCCTGGAGTTCAAGTTCATATAAGTTCTTATAGGTAACCCATGATATATGTGTGAATAAAAGATCACCATTCCTTGAAGTTCCTAGATCTAAAGAAGAGCACGTGAAAACAAAATAAAAATAAAAATTGGGTCAACATGGAAGGGAGGCCTAAATTCCCCCAACACTTTGCATCATCCCCAATTATTGAAAATCAAGTTACAACACATAGAAGAATGATGCAACATATAGAGGAATTTTATGACACAATTTCACTCCTGTATCCAAGAACCTACAAGGGTGACATGGGTACTACAAGAACACACAAAAACTAGCATAGAGGAAACACAACACACACAAATCTAATCTACAAATAAAGAAGAGGTACTCCCCTAGTCCTCATCAATCAGGAGGTCA
The DNA here is from genome assembly GCA_007258455.2 of Sequoia sempervirens. Lineage (NCBI taxonomy): Eukaryota > Viridiplantae > Streptophyta > Pinopsida > Cupressales > Cupressaceae > Sequoia > Sequoia sempervirens. The sequence goes on from VDFB02281492.1 coordinate 488,034,480, forward strand.
TTTTTCTCCTAATCTAGATCATCATAAGGGGAGAGTGGATGAGCCTAGAAGAGCAGGATAGAAAGGGGAGCACCCTCTGACTCTCCTTCAACAAGAGCTAAGGAAGAAGGCCCCTCAAGGTATCCTTCACTCAACTCCAGTGAGGTAAAAGTCATTGATCTTGCAAAGATTGCTGATAGAGACAAGACATCATCTACCAAGTTAAACATGCACTTAACAAGAGTGCCATGTGTTAACTGAGTAGGAGATGAAGGAGGCACCCGAGATCCACCATCAATCTTGTCAAAAGAGACGGTGACAAACTCAGGAGATTTCAGGGTTGCCTCTGTCACAAGGATGGGGCAAGCCAAAGAAGAACCCTCTCTTGAAGAAGGTGTTCCCTTCTTTCGACCCCCATTGGAAGCGAGGTCATCCTCCAACTTACGCTTCAACAGAGGATGCAAAATCTCCATAGAAGAAGCATAAGACAAAGAGGAAGAGTACAAGGCTGTAGTGGACACCACCATGGTGTTCGACATGTCCACGGGTTGGGAAAATGGAGGGATGTCTAGAAGGGATATTAGAAAAGGGGGCTCCACTGAGGGAGAAATGAACACCTACACCCTTTTGGGGTGAGGGTCATCAACATTCACAAAAGGAACTGGAAGAAAAACCAAAGTGACAGGAACTGAAACAGAAAGAATAGAAGAGGGAGGAACAACATGGGATGTCAAAACAATGGTAGCTAGCTCCCCTTCTACCTTCTGCGAGGCAACTTGTTTAGCAACTAGAGCCTTCCTCTAGTGCTTACACTCACGTGCAACCCAGTTTCGTGCTCTGAGAACTAGAACTCATTACCTGAGAAGGAACAAGAGGCTCCTGTTCCGCCATAGGCGTGTCATACACAACCATTGTCGGTGGGAAGGCAACCTCTTGGATGCGAGCAGGATCAAGAAGCACAAGAGAAGGAAATGCAAGAGAAAAAATGACAATAGGTGGAGAAGCAGACACATGCACCTCAACAGCGGGCCTCTTCCTATTCATTACCCTAGGGGAAGGAGCGGTAAGAGGCCATAGAGGCCGAGATGTAGGAGCGACTCTATGAGGACTCTTCCCCTTACCATAGACAATGGGCCTCGACACCATGGGTAATATGGGAAGTTCAAATACTTGACACTTGGCCTTCTGCCAAGTGGGCACCATCAGACTCCCCATGCGAGGTATGGGAGTGGAGGGCGAAGGTTCCACAATAAGGCAGGAGGAAGAAGTGGATGGAATAGTAGAAGAGGAAGGCTCTTGTGAGCGAGCATACTTCCCCTTCCCCTTTTGTTGAGAGGAGGAGGTAGCCCACTATTGTATGATTATAGAACCTTTGACTGAAATGGAATAAGGGGAGACAAAATAGGTCACCTTCGGTGTTATGCCCTCGTTTCTATATTTGACATAGGTGTGATACAACAAGTTCATCCTTAGAGGAAGCAGACTGACCAGGGTAGGCCAAAATTGATCTAACGTATAGCTCCCACAGAACACCAGAGTTTTATATCCAATGTCATGCACAACGTGCACAAAGCCCTCATGAGAAAACTTTAAACACTTATGAATTACCGAAGTGACTGCATTCATGGAAACTATCCACGAGATTCCTAGTTTTACTCTGAAAAAGTTTGACTTTGGGATGATATCAAAAGGATTATTTACAGTCTTGGGTCCTACCAAGATTGAGAGATTGATGGAACCAATTAGAGGGATCGAGAGTCTGTTGTGCATACATATTGTAGTTTTTGATTTTCCATATTCCTCCCTATGTAGAAAGTTTAATAGAAGAGTCTCCTCCATTATAACATTCACACAACTCGTGGGGTCAACTAGAACACCAATCGCGATGTTCCCATTTATATGAGTGGGAATGTATAGAGGAGAAGGATGTTTTCTTATAGGAAATTCCTACAATTTGAAATTTATAGCCGATGACTCATTTGTAGGATGAGCGAGAGGAATAAGTGTAAATGAAACCATGTTTATATACTTCAAGAACTCAGGGGAAGAAAAAACAAGAGGCTCAACAATTAGGTTTGCAGAGTGATATGGAAAGGGATCTGTGTAGATATGCAACTCACTATTAGCCTCTGCCACAAACTTGTTCGCATTCTACATTTTCCCATCGAGGCAGATAGTACCGTCATCGATGCGATCCTATATCTCATGACATAGGCACATGCATCTTTCGATATCGTGTCTGTGAATTTGATGGTACTAGAAAAAATGTGTTCTCTTTGTACTAGTTGGGGTAAGGTTTAGTAAGGGGTCAAGGATCTAGCAAGGTTATCACTTTGTTTTTCAATAATTTCTTTAGAATAGAGGAGTACAATTTTGATATCTTCATGAATTGTCTGCTATGTTTGAGGTCTTTGTCACTAGATGCAACAACTACATTCACAAAATATTTAACTTTACAAGAGATCGACACAATAGACCTATCCTCAGGATGGGAGTGGGAGGAAGATCCCCCGAATTGGGGAATCATCTGCTGGTATTGCAATGCAGCACAAAATTGTGCAAAAGAAAGGTAATTCATCAAAGCAAACTTCTCCTGCCAAGACCTCTGCAGGTTACCGATGAAAACCTTTTACACATCCGAGTTGTGAAAAGGATAAGATATCTACAAAAATAGTGCTTGATATCGAGCAATGAAATCAGTTTTCTCATGCTCTCCCTGGTTACACCGGACGGGGTTTGAAAAGGCCATCTTTGGCCCGATGTTTGCCTGGAATTACTGGAGAAACTAATTCACAAGTTGATCAAATAAAAATATGGAGTTATCAAGCAAGGAAGAATACCATTTGAGGGTTGTGCCCTTAAGAGATGTTGAAAACAATTCCTAGCCATTAAGGAATCATGGTGGAAGAAATCTGTACACATGACATTGAATGCTGACACATGTGTTTGTGGATCTCCCTTGCCACCATAATTTTCAAACTTTGGAATATCCATCCTTTTGGGCATAGGAGTGTTTAGAATTGCTATTGATAAAGGACCGTGATGAAAGAAAGGATAAAAAATTGATTGGAAGGTGGCCTATGATAGGCTTACCAACTGATTCTACATCTAGCCCATGTTTTGTAGTAGAGCATTCAAAATAGGATCAGACGTTGAAACATGACCACTGGAACCACAACCAAAGCCACCGGAGCCACCAAAACCACCAACCCCCATTCCGCCAAGGCTTCCACCACCAAATCCAACATTCCCCTAGAGTTACCACTATCTGAATTAGGAGGAACAATGTTGAATCCTAAGGGAACTTTGTTTACTTTGATGGTCGGAGGTGCCTCAGGCACAAGGGTAGTATTGACGGAAGGGCCTCTATCGGTCATGCATACTGAAGTCATTGGAATTAAGACTCGTATCTTCCTTTCAAATGTCTCAAGCCTAGAACCTCGGGTAACACTTGATCTAGAGTTGTATGAAGGGACACATGCTTCCACTATACCGGTAAGGCCTTGGAGAAACTCCAAGCTTACTCGATGTTACACCCTGTCTTGTTGTTACTGATTTAATTTTACCTTCACAGGTAAATAGGTTGGTAAATGCAATCATGAGTTTGATATGCTTGCTAAAAGAGTGGAATACTAAAATAGGTATTATGTGAAAGTATTGTTAAATGCTTAATATGGCTTTGAAAGAGTAAATATGTTTACATTTATTGCTAAATGATTATGCTAAAGTTATGATGCATATGGATTTATTATGAATGTCTAACTACCATTGTAAATGTGTTGAGTTGGTTGTAGAGATAGGTTCATTCCTCCAGGTGGAGGGGAAGTATCACTCAGGAGAAGAGATTGGTCGGTTAACCCCTAATGATACCTATCTGAGCTTATACATACACACACTCACAGTAGAATGGTTGAGTCAAGTTATTATGTTAGGAATTGCTAAGTCATCCTTAGTATGAGTGTTTACTTTAGCAAGGGTCATGATTATTGTTGAATGCATGCTTGGATGATGTTTATACGTTTGGAAATTATGAGTCTTTCCTTCTATTACTATGCTTGATTGTATGGTTGTATGAATATTTGGGATATATGCATATATAGGCATATGTTGGCATACACGTAAGTTGGATATAATGGGATGCCCATGCGAGTATGACATCATATGTATAGATATGCATACATATATATAAATGTTTAATATGATGCTATTATGAATATAATCACGTAGTCATAATCATTCGGAAATTCAGTGGATCACTTGACTACCATGTTGCTATATAATATATATATGTTTGTATATATAGATATATACAAATACACACGTAAGCGTAAATGCTTAATAGAGGAGTGTGTGTATATATATAATATATTATTATTATGTGAATATCAATGTGGTCATATTCATTTATATATATCAAGTGTATGTATATTTTTTTGACTAGGAATATATATATTAGTGTATAAATGTGCATATACATATACATATATATATATATATATATATATATATAAAGGACGTAGTGTTAAAGCTATTTGTTGACTTATATATGTACATGTATATATATAAATATATATATTTATGTGTATATAAGAGTGTTTATATATACTATATATAAGCGCTTGAATTAATGAATATAGCGATGTTTATATAGCATAAGTGCTATGTAAAAAAAGTTAGCACATATACAAGGTAAGGTGCTATATATATGTGTGTGTGTGTGTGTGTGTGTGTGTGTGTGTGTGTGTGTGTGTGTGTGTGTGTGGAAGCATATATAGTTTAAGCCACCTTGATAGCGCACCAAATAGGGATTTAGGTGTAGCTTATAGAGCTTGTTTTATGCATAGAAGTCATTGAATAAATGCTTGGAGATTGATTTACATAAGCTATGCTTAGAGGTTGATTTATTTAAATGAATATAGGCTAATTGTATGCATCATATATAGGCAATGTAAAGGCCGAATATAATGTATATTGGATATGAATAAAGAGCGGACTATATACCATTTATAGTGCAACAAATAAGTCAATTGGGAGAGTAAGGCTTAGTCAATGCTTTGAGTTGGAATATCTTTGACTTAGTAAACTGCAATTACTTGGGACGTCTTATCATTGATTAAATATCCAACAAAAAGTAAATGCAAATGCATAATGAAAGGATAAGTTACAACAGGGAAATGAATTAGTCAAGACTAATTTGTGAGACATAGCGACTCATCATAGACTTAGTCAACTATTTGCAAGTGTTGTAATTTGAGAAAAGACTGATTCAAAGGGTTAAGCCACACCTGAATTATAGAGAGATGGTTGCTTTCTAGGAACCTTATTAAGAAGTTTTATTTTTTGTAGAAGTTCATTTTGAGAGCAATTCGAATGTCACCTTTTGATCATGTAATATTTGAAATAGTCATATATTGTTGTCAACTAAAGAGGTCCATCTGTGGCATTTTATGCTGAGTATACTCTTTGTTTGTGTTCCACTCTTTATCCATGTATAGTGATTTGACTAAGTGTGGAGTTTGTTGTCAATATCCATGCATTTTCTGTAGGCTAGGCAGTCTCCTTGCTATTGTATAAGTAAAGAAGCAATCTCTCTCTTTTGGGACATTTTGATTTTCCTTATTTTATGAGTTTATTCTAAGTATTGTGAGTGAACTTTGAGTATTTAGAGTGAAGTATATTATTAACTTGAGGGAAGGATTTATATAGGCATTGCTTGTGAAGTCAAAGTAAAGCTAAGTGGTTGAAATTGGGAAGTAATGCATCATTCAATCAATTGGATAAGCGAGTTGCAAGCATGAGGACACTTTTCCTTTATTTGTCTTAGTTTATGAAAGATTGTTTCTTGAATGCTTTATATAGTCTATTGAGACTACTTGCATTAGAGAAAAATAGTATTTGCTTTGAAAGGAAAAGAGAAGTTGTTTATGCTATTTTATGAAGTGCTTGTAATTGCTCCATAATAAGAGGAATTGTTTGTCATCAGTATTAATATACTAGATATGATTAAACAAGAGCAACTTAAGGGTTGTTCATAGTGCGAAACATATCAATGTCATGAAGTGACTTGATACTATTGGCTTAAGATGTTAGATGTACATCAACAATTTGGTAGAAATGATAAGATGGGTCATTGCTAATCTATACATGCATTATCACATGATCATACTCAAATTAAAATCTTGGGTAGAGTTTACTTATTAGGTTGGGATTTATGCTTGAATACTCATTAAAACCTATGGTTGGGAATAGCCTAATTGGTTGAGTTGTTCAATTGGTCGTGATTGGAACATATAGGGTAAGAGTGATCTATATAATCATACTAGTCATTGGTTGATGAATTTATTCTAAGATTAGGATGTATCAGGGTTAAAACTCACCTTTGTGATTAAGCCAAGTCACTTGAGTTTATAGAATTCTATATGTATGGGGACATAGGTGGGTTCACCAATTGAGTTAGCATTACTACTTGATTGGTTGCATTACACTCTTAATATGAAGTTATAGTATTGGAAAGAGTAGACTCTTTGTTTAAAACCCTTTTAATTAAGGGGAATTATCTCTCGAATGGAATCATCCACTGATATTGTAGCTCAGAGAAAAACACACGAGAGAGTTAGGCAATTCAAATCTAATCTATTCAAACTATACTAACGAATCCTCAAAGCTTAGATAGTCGAGCACAAAAGAAAGCTAAGAACAACATGCATAAAAGAAACTATTTTACCAAACATGTGATCAATTCCGTTGAATAACCTCCATTACTCTTCTCCATTTCGTCTGTGTAGTGTACTTGCCCTCAGATTTTCAAAATTCATGCAAGCATGGCCTAAGTGTTATGATTAAGACAAAACATCGAAGATTCAAGATAATTGCTCTAAAAGTCATACGATTTCGAGAGAGATTGGAATGATAAAAGATATATCAATTTATAGAAAATTGATTATTTGAACGACAGGTCAGGATTGAAAGATCAACGGATGGTTGAGATCGACAGATTAGTCATGCATTTTGATAACAGTTAGTAGTGACATGAGTGATATAAACTAGAAATAGAAATAAAGATTAAATAAATGATTTAATCTTCGAGTTTGGTATTTGAAAACAGAAGAATAGTCTTTGCATGACAAAGATAAAGATGGATTAAATCAACTCTCTTTTCGAACGCACGCACAAGATTTAATTAATTAAATAGGAATATTTAATTAATATGCATGTACACGCAATTGAGTTAGCACTAGATGACTGAATGATATGACAAAGAGATTACCCGAGAAAGCAACTCAGACATTAAATCAAGAGTTAACTGACCGAATTAAATAGATCTTTAAATCGAGTAAGAGTGAATACTTAGATAATTTGCACAATTATCTAAATATAGAGGAATGTGTTAAAATAGGATTTATGAATTAAATAATTCATTTAATTCAAGATTTGATATTTGAAGAATAATTAAATAAATAAGATTTATTTAATTAAGTGATGAAGGGATTTAAATGAATAATTAAATAAATAAAAGATTTATTTAATTATAGTTGAAATATGATAGAGGTAAATTAAATAAGAATTTATTTGATTTGACAAGAAGGATAAGGTTAATTAGTAACATAATTAAATAAAAAGTGTTTATTTAATTAATTAGATAGAATAAAGAAAATATGAATCAATTAAATAATTAAGATTATTTAATTAATAGAAGAAATGAAGTTAAAGTGAATTAATTAAATAATTATATTTATTTAAATAATAAATAAATGAAGACTTTAGAGAATAATTAAATAATTGACATTATTTAATCATGACCATGAATAATACAAATTATGAAGAATATTGAAGTCGCAGGCTTAGACCAGATTTTGGTGTCTACATTTGCCCCTCTTTGATACAATGTCATTTCAGCATTGTGTCAAAGAAAATCGATCAAAAATATGCTCTAGTCATGCCCCGGTGTAAAACAGGTGAAAGATATGCCCCCAACAAAATTAGGATGAGGAAGAATGAGGAGGTAGTGGTATGCCCCCTTGAGAGGACAAGCGGGTTCAAATAACATGAGTGTTCTCTCGAAATCAATGAGAGAACTAGAAGATGAAGGAAAAAAAGGATAGAGGAAAATAGATAAGGGTGGTGACGATGTAGAAAAGAAGAAATGTTAGTGAAAAAAGAAAGATGAATAATAAAAGACATGGTTGTTAGTATTAGCAATCTTCGATGTTTCATCGTATCACAAAAGGCATTGCACTTTATCATCATTGGGCGAGACTAATACAAATGGAGAAAAACACCATGATATGATATAGATCAAGGTGTGCAAGGTCATCCACTTGCTAACAACAAACAGTCATAGACAAGGATTGTCGTAACTCATACTAAGGGCACAATTGCCCCAGTCTTTTTGTCAAGACAAACCACAGAAAGCAAACAAAATAAAAGACTGGTCATGAGATGTCATCGCTCCTCTAAATCCTTCATGGGACATCCTTGAGGAAACTAGTAACATGACTCAAAATCAAATTTAAAAGATAGTTGACAGATAGCAGTCAAAGAAAAAAGAATTTTGATACATCGTTGCTTCTCTAAATCCTTCATGGGACATCCTTGAGAAAGCTAGTAACAGGATTCCAATCATAAAATAAAAGATAGTCAACAAACAACAGTCAAAGAAAATAGAATTGTGATACATTGTTGCTTCTCTAAATCCTTCATGGGACATCCTTCAGAAAGCTAGTAACATAATTCCAATCATAAAGTCAAATGAAATGATAAGATAAATAAGCCATAAAGTCAAAAGGCAGTAAAATATTTGCCAAAACTTGATTTGTTTGTTTGATTTGTTTTGATTGCTAAAATAATTGATTGATAGAGCTTGATTTCAAGAGATACACATATCGGATAAGACTTTGAGTCTGGTTTTGATGTTATGACTATCTGTATAAGGCATGACAAAGCCTGTTTTCAGAAAGACATGTATCGTATAAGATGTTGAGTCTGATGTCATTGATGTGATAACATGTTTAAGGCTTTGTTGATTGTTTGACAATGTCAATATGCAGGAAGGACTCATCCTGTATAAGACATAGATTGTTTTGTTGATATCGGTATTCAGGAAGGACTCATCCTGAATAAGACATAGGTTGATTTTTTGATGATGTCTTTTTCCAGGAAGGACACCTCCTGTAGCAGATATTAGTCGATCTGTTTTGGTTGTTGCCTTGGAAATTTGTTTGATTTGACTTAGAGAAATTGCTAACTTGTTCACCAAATTGATGCATGACTTGATATGATGTGCTGACAATTGACTGCATGTGACAACGAACCCTAAAGGACTGACCTAGTGCGGCCTCAGGGGCTCATCGATTCATAGCCTTGCCTACGTTATACACGCAGAGACCTCGTAGTTCAACTTGACTTTGAATGACTACAAATAGAAGATGTGTGTGATAGTGAATGTGACAAACCCTAATGGACTAACCTAGTGTGGCCTCGAGGGCTCATCAATTGATGGCCTTGCCTACATTATACACGCAGAGACCTCGTAGTTTGACACGTCCAATAACATTGTCATATAGACATAAGGATTGAATCATGATTTTATAGAGACAAACCTAAACGAACTAACCTAATGCCTCGGGGGCACATCGACAGATGGCCTTGCCTACGTCCAGTCGTTTGACTCTATTTTTGGATTTTTGACATGTTTTGATTTTTTTGTCTTCTTGAAGTTTTCTGATGTTTTTGTGTTTTCTCAGGTCATTTTGTGATGTTTTTGGATTTTTCTATGGTTTTATGTCTTCAACACAGCCAATGGAAGAATGAATATGACGCACGTCAAGTGTTTTCCCCCAGTCAAGTATAAGACCAATTGATTATGAATACGGTAAAATGGGGGATGTTAATCGTTCCAGGTTATGGGAAAGACTACCACTTATTATGAATGGTATGTACAAGCGATGGATGGGAAAGATAAGGGATATGTATAGGGATAAGTAGTATGTACAGGGATAAGGACTATGTATAGGGTAGTGGACTATGTACAGGGTAGTGGACTATGTATAGGGATAAGGACTATGTTTAGGGTATGTTAGATTAGAATAATAGTAGACAAAGGAGCATAGTCAACTACACATGGCACATGTTTTCCAAGTTTTTCACCATCGTACCTATCCAAAGTGCCACCGAAGTGGTTTTCACTATTGGAAAAATTATTTGTCTTTACTGTTTTCTAGATTTTCTAATTTTTTTGGTGTTACCAAGATGCCTGTTTGCCGGGTTTTCACCTTGGTAACGATTTTTTTGATTTTTTGATTTTTTTGTATTTTTACTAATTAAGACAAGGCCCTCAGAAGCTATGCGTAGAACTTCTGCAAATGAAAACTATTGATTGGCGAGGACAATGGTTTGCCTTCAGGAGTAGAGAGTTGATACGCTCCTGATCCAAAGGCTTCTATAACAATATACGGTCCTAACTAGTTAGGTTCAAACTTTCCTGGTTTCTCTCTATCTGTTTGATTCTTTGGGTTCTCCATTAAGACCATGTCACCAATGTCAAAGTTTTTGTTCAAGACCTTCCTGTTATAGCTACGACAAAGGTGATTCTGATATGCTTGGAGATGGTCTAGTGCCTTCTGTCTTTGCTCATCTAGGAATTCTAGCTCATGGAGTCTCGATACTCGATACTCTTCATCATCAATGTGCCCTTTCAAGGATACCCTCAGAGAAGGAATCTCGACCTCAATGGGAAGAATGGCTTCAGAACCAAATACTAGTGAATAGGGAGTGGCGCCAGTGGGAGTACGGATACTTGTGCAATAAGCCCATAAGGCGGGATGAAGCTATAAATGCCAACCACAACCAACATCATTGACAGTCTTCTTGAGGATTCTAATGATAGTTTTGTTAGATGCCTCTGCTTGGCCATTACCTTGTGGGTAGTATGGAGTAGAAAAGTGATGTTGAATATGAAATTTTTCACAAAGATGGCAGACTTCTTGATTCTTAAATAGGCGGCCATTATCCATGATTATGGACTGAGGGACACCATACCGACAGATGATATAGTTTAGAATAAACTTAGAGATCTGTGTGCCAGTAATGTATGTCATTGGAATAGCCTCAATCCACTTTGTAAAGTACTTAGTGGCAGTGATGATGAATTTGTGGCAATTGGATGATGTGGGATGGATCTTACCTATGAGGTCAAGTCCCCATTGGGCGAAAGGCCATGGTGATGTTATAGGACAAGCTTATGTGCTGGTGCATGTATCAAGTCTCCATGAACTTGGCATTGGCGACATTTCTTTACAAAGACATATGAGTCCTTTTCCATAGTAGGCCAATAATAACCCAGTCTCATAATCTTTTTGGCTAAGGTAGGACCGCTAGAATGGGAACCACATATACCCTCATGCACCCCATGCAAGGTTGCTTGTGCTTCATTAGAATCAAGACATCTCAGTAGGGTATTATCTAAGGCACGTCTATATAGGGTGTCTCTGACGATGGTGTATTTGGATGACTTGCAGAGGAATGTCTTATGTTGGTTGTTTGACAGGCCAGTGGGTATGACTTCGGCGTGAAGGTAGTAATAGATTCCTTTGTACCATGGGGAATGAGGACCAACAATCTCACATACCATCTCAAAATCTGGGATATCGTAGGCTGGAACCAAAATTTTTTCTACCAAGAACTCAAATTTAGGCATGTTGCTAGGAATGTCTAGAAGTGATGTGATAGTAGCCATAGCGTCTGCTGCCCTGTTTAGAACATGCGGTATCTGATGAAATTCAACCTTGTCAAAGTACTCTTTAAAGCTATCAACCATACATTTGTATGGAGCAAGCTTCTCATCCTTAGTCTCATAATCATCATTTACCTGTCTGATTACTAGTTGAGAATCGCCATATACCTGTAGGTTCTTAATTTTCCACTTGACTGCCATGCGTAACCCTGTCACTAAAGCTTCATACTCTGCTATGTTGTTAGTACATGGGAATTCAATCCTGAATGACTTAGGGATGGAATCACCCTATGGTGTGATAAACAGTATACGAGCCCCTGAGCCATGATTTGTATGTGAGCCATCAAAGTACAGTTTCCATGTTATGTTTGTGTCTATTGTGAATATAAATTCATCAAGAAAGTCTACAACTAATGGGTGATCTGCTTGTATTGGTGTGTCAGCTAACTGATCAGCAATGACTTGTCCTTTAATAGCCTTTCTCTCTACATACTGGATATCATACTCACTAAGTATCATAACCCATTTGGCCAGTCGCCCTGTTAATGTTGCCTTGCTGAGAAGATATTTCAGAGGATCTATTTTGGCAATCAACATTGTTTGATGGTTCAACATATAGTGCCTTATTTTTTGAGTAGCAAATACTACTGCAAGACAGGCACGTTCAATGGTACTATAGTTGAGCTCGTAACCTACCAAAGTCTGATTGATATAATATACTACCCTTTCATGACCTTCATCATCATTCTGTGCAAGCAATGCTCTGAGTGATGAATGGGTTGTTGTAATATAAAGAATCAATGGTTTCCCTTCAACAGGTGGCATTAAGACTAGTGGTGTGAGTAGATATTCTTTAATCAGTTGAAAAGCCTCTCTGCACCTAACTGTCCATGCAAAGGGTACCCCTTTCTTAAGTAAATGTTGAAAAGGGTGTGTCTTATCTACCAACTACACTATAAATCTTTTGATGGATTGTAGTCTTCCTTGTAATGTCCTTAGCTGACTAAGATTAGTTGGTGGAGGCATGTCTATGATTGCTTTTACCTTGGTCGGATCCACTTCAATGCCTCGTCTGGAAATGATATAGCCTAAAAGCTTTCCTGACTTTACTCCAAACACACATTTCTTGGGATTGAGTCTCACTTTATGCTTCTCCAGCCTTTGAAATATCTTGTCTAAAACCTGTAAATGTTCTACCCTTGTCTTGGATTTAACTATAATGTCATCGACATAATCCTCCATAAGAGTGTGTACTAGATCATGAAAGATGGTGGTCATGGCATGTTGATAGGTTGCTCCAGCACTTTTGAGTCCAAAGGGCATAACATTCCAGCAACACATTCCCCAAGGACAGGTGAAAGTTGTCTTAGGTTGGTCTTCAATTGCAATTCTGATCTGATTATATCCTGAAAATCCATCCATAAGGGACAACATCTCATATCCTGTTGTCATGTATACTATCATGTCTATGTTAGGAAAAGGGAAGTCATCCTTAGGACAAGACTTGTTGATATCTCTAAAATCAGTGTAGATGTGGATGCCCATGGTTGGTTTAGTGACTGGTACAATATTGGAAATCCAATCTATATAGTCGATTGATCTAATGAAACCAACATCTAACAATTTCTTGAGTTCTGCCTTGACTAGTAAAGCAATCTGTGGATGCATTTTCCTCAATTTTTGTTTCACTAGTTTGACACCTGGTTGTAAGGGAAAGTGATGTAGAACAAGTTTAGGATCCAACCCCGGCATATCTGCATATGACCAGGAAAAATTTATCTGTCTCTGTGCAAAGAAGTTGTGGAATTCTGGCTGCTCTTTTGTTGTCAATGACGCTACAAAATAAACCAGTCGAGGATTCTCTTATGTGCCTATGTTGACTTATACTGATTCTTCAATGAGCATGGGTGACTTTTCCTATGCAACGGGGAGAATGTTCAAACCTCCATTCGTAGGTTCCTTAGAGAGGTTTTCGCCTTCAGATGCATCCTTTATTTTTACTTTTTCATTGTCTAGAGGCACCTTTCGGTTCCCACCTAGAGACTCGTCCTTTTTATCTTGTTTATTCTTTTTCTCATTTTTGTGACTAGAGGGTTGAACAGATTCGCAAAAATATGCTTTGTTTTCCAATTCAATGGTAAAACCAGCCTTGTGATCACCGCTAGGTATGCCTTCTCGTAATCCCAAGAACTCAACAATTGCTTCGTCGTTCTAAAAAATGTCTAAGACGGGTGTGTCTTGTTGGTCCCAATCAATGAGTTGGGGATAAACTAAGGGCATGTCATTGTTGGAGTTATCAAAGTTTAATGGAGTCAGGGTAAGGACTGAGTTGTTCATATGGTCGCAAAAGTATTGTACTAATTCTTTTTTTCTCTTTGGTTGAGATCTAGGTGGATTGAGAGGTGGGCCTAATTCCAAGGTTTGGTTATCCGAAACAGATGTATCAGGTTGCCAAGAGGTAGGATCAAGTGATTCCCAATAGTAATTTTTAAACCATTCCTCTTTTGTCATATTCTTTGGTGGACAGGAATTCAATGGATTTGGTGAGGATCTCAACATTAAGTTAAGTTCGCCAAATAGCTTGTCGAGGTCCATGGAAGAAGTAGAGGATAGGGAATCCCACTCATATTCGTTTGAGTCGGGGGAGTCACAATGGTGTTGGTCAGATTGTTTGTGAGATGTCTCAATATCTTCTGAAGCACTTACTTCCTCAACTAAGGGTGATGTGGTACTAGGAACACCAATCTGAATCGGTTGAAACCCAATCCCTAATCCTTTTGGCCACTGGGAAACAAATATTGGTTCAATCCTCCCATCTTGATTTAAGCCTAAACCACTATGTCCATTATATCCCTTGCTCTGCATGATTAGGAAACCTTTGCCATATAGATCTGTAGGAATGTGAGCAAGTGAGAGAGGTTCTTCATCATCTTCCCTATACATCTAAGAGGTGACATCTTTTGTATTTACGGCTTCTTTGCTTAATTCTCCCCATTTAGTGAAATTTGTTATGGGGGGAATGTGTATAGTGACCATAGACTACCTCCTATCTGGTGTAGGTAAACCGTATGACTTAGGAGGAATCAAATGACTAACACAATAAGATGTCTTCATGTAATACTCTCCACAACCCTTGTCTTGGATCTCAACCCTAGGAGTGGTGGGAAATGAAGGTGAAATAGATGTTCACGTGAGTGTGGATGGATCAACATAGTGAGATGAATTGGATGATGAAGCCTCTTTGTTTACTGGCACTTGGCATTGAGGTATCTCTTTTAGATTGGTGCAATATTGGAATGGATCTGGGTCACCATCTATAGTTATTTCAGTGCCCTTGTAAGGGAATTTAAGACATTGATGATACGTGGAAGGGACCGTCTTCATGGCATGAATCCATGGTCTGCCTAGCAGAAGGTTATATGGAAGGGTGAGATCCAAGACCTAGAATTTTGTCTCCATTACTGCAGGACCAATTCTAATAGGAAGTGTCACCAGCCCCTTTGATTTTCGTTCCTCATCATCATAAGCTTTAATGACAATAATTTTGGTTGTTTCTACGCATGCTTCTGAGAAACCTAATGCTTTAATCAGTTTTAATGTGCATAGATTTAACCCTGCTCCTCCGTCTACCAAAACTCGTCTAACTTTGGTGTCATCAACAAGGACTTCAAGATGCAAAGGATCGTTATGATTTGTCTTTTCAGTTGCGTAGTC
Organism: Sequoia sempervirens; assembly: GCA_007258455.2. Classification (NCBI taxonomy): domain Eukaryota; kingdom Viridiplantae; phylum Streptophyta; class Pinopsida; order Cupressales; family Cupressaceae; genus Sequoia; species Sequoia sempervirens. Next base: position 488,049,904 of record VDFB02281492.1, read on the forward strand.
TTGTTCAGAAAATGTGGCATGATGATTATTGGTCAAGTAGCCCACCATTTCCTGGAAACGATTGACATCGATATCATTTGGGATGGTGGTGTTTTGTAAAGCTTTATCTAAAATGGATCGATGCTCAGGGGAGATACGCACCAGTTCCAAGATTGAGATTTGGGTTGGGGTCTTCCCCAACTGGTCAAGTAGGTTATATTATGACTTGGAAGGTTGTGGTGTTTGCTGTGATGGAGGACCCTGGATAGTGATCTTAGTACGACGAGTGTTGACCGCACACTCAGGATTTGTATTGATAGTAATGGTATTGATATTCTCATCGGCGACATGAAGGTGATTAATGGTTTTTCCACCATTATAATCATGCTTGATATTCGCATAGTTGGTTGACATATTGGTCTTGGTACTCGAACTGGGGACATTTCCTTTCCCATGGTCATGTAGTGGATCAGAAAAGACTTGATGATCAGTGTTTGATGACTTTTGTTTCTGTCCACTAACTTCAATTATTATCTTTTCGACAAGATCCTGTATGATATTTTTCAGTTGGTGACAATTTTGTAGGTTATGTCTCGTAGTTCTATGATAATCACAAAAGGCATTGTCATCCCACCAAACTGGTTTAAATTGTCCTGGATCGTATTTTCTTGGCTCTTGAAGTTGTATAAGATTATGTTGCAACAGTTGTTTGAATACGGACTCGATAGGTTCCCCTAAGGGAGGGAACTCACGTTTTTGAAACCTCCTTTGTTGTGGACGTTGGGTATTTTGGACTATGTTGGAAGGTTGATTGACATCATTAAGCGTGTTGGCTAAAGAGTTAGGTCCTTGTAATGTGATGATTGGTCCCACTTGTACAGTTTTAGCATCAACTACCCCATCATTGGTGACGTTTTTGTTTCGAGACCAAAATTTGTTCCTGTCATTTGGGGCATTTTGCACTATCAGATTTCTATTGGATGTCAGTGTCTTAAGTTCTCCTTTTTCAATGAGATTCTTTTCTATTATAACCCCTTTTTCCACTAATTCTGAAAAGGATGTATAATAATGTACCCTTAAGTTACTCAGTTTTGCATGAAGGTTTTCCTCGAACATAGGAACTTTTTGTTTTTCAGGTATCTCGACAGGACACCAACTGGCTATAGTCCATCTCTGGAAGAAAGTGATGAAAGTTTTGCCTTCATCTTGTGTTGTGTGACACAAGGTTGTTATATTTATCTCATGGTCTATGTTGAAGGAGAATTGCTCAACAAATTTCTCAGCCAGTTCACCCCAAGATCTGATGCCATAGTCTAGACCTGAAAACCACTCTAGTGCAATTCCTACAAGACTTCTTGGAAATAGTCTCATAAGATATGCGGGGTCATAAGCGACATCTATGCACATGGTAGAAAATTCCCTTATATGTTCTATCGGATTTCGTTTGCCATTGTACTTAGGGAGATTTGGTATGACATACCAATGAGGGAAAGGTGTCATGTACAATGATCTATCAAAGGGAAATGGGCATATGTCCTTTGTTGAAAATGATTTCTTAGTTGACACCACCATGTTGTCCATTTTTGTTTGTAGTGCATGCATTTGTGTTTGCAAGATGTCAAGCTAGGTTAATGATGTGTTGGATGGATTATGCAGGTCTATGTAGGTATTCTGAAATCCAAGGTCTCTTGATGGGTTTTAATTGAATGTTGGTATTTGATGTGGATTTGGATTTAGATTTAGAATGTTGGTGAATGTGTTTTGGTTCAAAATCTGCTTAAATTGGTTTTGACTTAGAATCTATGTGAATGGATTTTGACTACCACTCTGGGAAAAAGGATTTTGATTTGGAATCTGTATGAATTGGTTTTGACTTGGATTCTGTGTGAATGGATTTTGGCTACCAATTTGGGAGAATCGATTCTAATTTAGAATCTGTGTGAATGGATTTTGACTGCCAATCTGGGAAGATGAATTCTTATTGCCATATTGGAATGAGGGAATGCCTCTTGTTTGTGTAGTCTATGGTATAGTACTAGCGACATGAAATATAGGTATGGTTGTTGACTATGGTATGGTACCTATGGTATGAACACTAGGTATGGTTGTTGACTGCGGTATGGTACTCGTGACACTGACATTTGGTGTAGAAGCTGATGTTTTAGATCTTTTATTCCCAACAAGAGGACTGAAGGGAGTGGACGATGATGCCCCTACAGTAAAATTAAATCCTGATGTCATCCAAATGTACCAAATGGAGATGTATGGATTGTCGTACTCTGTGTAGGTATGCCAGATGGTATGGTTGTATTTACCTGAGGTATAGTAGTACTGGCAGTCATTGTATTTGTCCCTTGTGTAGGTTGAGCTTGTAAGGTGCTAATATTGAATCCTGTAGGTAAGGTGGCGCCTTCAACTAGAAATTTGGCTAAGTATCGTTGGCAATCATTTGCTAGGTACTCATCTACAAAAGAGGAAAACACAGGGTCCTGTGCAGCAGCCTCTATGTCTTCTGTTGTAATGTGTCCTTGAGTGTTTCTAGTGGTGAATTTGTCTAATAAAGTCCTATGAGGTCTTGTGGAGAATGAATTGATGAATTCATTTGGGTTCGACATCTTTTCTCTCTCTCTTCTCTTAGACCTAGTTTCAACCATGTAAGATAAGCTCAATATGCAAGGAATGCAAAACTACGTCTATGGACAATATGACTCTAGTCTATATTTTTGGGATTTTCTGAATGCAAAATAAGGAATGTTAAGACGACGCTAGTCTAAAATGACAATATCTAAAGATGCAAAGTCTAAGCAAGCTTCTAAGGTAATCAATTTTGTAAACCTGAGATGAGGGTACCAACTACCTAAAGTCTAACCAAAGTGTCAATTTAGTTATGTCAAGGAACCAATGTAGGACGAGGATCAAAGATAAGTTGAGTTTCCTAACTAGACTGATGAGCTAGGAGAACTCTCTATAGGACAAAGGATAAGATGATAGGACTAGGTTCGATGACAAATTTCGTTGATGCTATGATTTTTCTAGAGTGTGGATGGTGGACCTATCCTAAAGTTTGTAAAACTGACCTTCCTAGAAGTTTAAATCTAAAGGAAATATGTACTCAAAGATGAAAGTAAAACTTAGAATTAGAATGACTATAGTAATGACTAAATGATACCTAAAGGATGCAAAATTGAGCAAATCGTTTCAGGTTTCTGTCCAAGGACTGCTGTGAAAAGGCAGATGAAAGATTGGTATGACCGTGTTGACTGACCTGTGACCGTAAATTCTGGTTTTTTAATAATCAGGAAGATGCAACTCAGAGTTTCACAGATGCAGTTATGTTTCACAGTTGCAGTTTTCTAGTAATCAGTTGCACATTTCTGGTAAAGTTTAGTGTTTGAATCTGGAAGATGCAGTTTAGTTTCTAACAGATGCAACTCATAATGGCAATTGTGACTTAGACTGTAACAGATGTGGTTTTCCTAAACTTACACACTGGTAAAAATTTTGCTACAATGAAAAATGCATCGTTCGAGACTGCACTTGCGGCTCACCTTATCAGATGCGTCACAAAATATCACAAGTGTGGTTCCCTAAAACAAATGCAGTTTCTGACAGATCAAATGTGAGCTAATCTAGTAGATGCGACTCTAGGCTAAACAGATGCGACTTGACAAAACAATTGCGACTCTCTGGTGAATAGTTACGACTCTGTTGTGTTTTCAATGAATAGAGATATAAAATTGACATTGTTTTTCTATGATCAAGTTCTGGCAAACAAAGAAAATCATAACACAAAGTGTTTTCAGTTTCATTCTGGACTCAAAGAACGTTCAATTTTGACAACAGACAAGCACATCCTAGGCTATGAAGGATAGTATTTACTGAGTTCTCACTTGGGTTTCCCCAGCTATGCTTATTCAAGGCGGATGATTAGTAGCTTGACCCCTATGGCTCCCCTCTATGGCTCATTAACGTCATTCAGGGTAGCCAAGCTATAGTACCCATGAACATCCCATGGCATACCTTCATCTCTACACATGAACCATAAGAATATGAGACCGCTTCACAGGTTCGACCTACTGCACCAGTAAATAGAAGGATTTTGGACACTACAAACAAAGGTGCTTAATTAGGGCATTTTGTTCATAGGGCATGATCCATGTGGTGAGACTCCCCTTTCGAATCCATCTTGTCAGAACCATATGCATGATTCTTGGGCTTTCCCCAAGAATCCACTTTTATATACTGGCTGGAAGTCCCTCGGGTTCAAGGTGCTACCAGTTTGAGTCGTTCTGGGGTGAGTACTTTTTCCCACTAGAACAGGCCCAAGTTCTAGAGTTAGTAACCGTTTCTCTTACACCCAGGATCACACAGATGTGCAAGGGGAGAGGATACTTCGATGTACCAAATGGTGAGGGTAATTACACAATTGTGCTTTCGCACCAAACACAGTAGATACTTGTTAATTTTAATCCAAATGAAAGATTTGCTACACTACCAAATAGTTTGTTTCATAAATTTAACTAGGGTCTTTGACATGCATTATGTAGAAAGATTCATTAGTAGTTTGATATTGGTCTTTGACTATCGATCTGCAAAAAATTCGTTAATTCCCCAAGACACGCTGAAAAACAGAAGATTAGTGAAAATAAAAACACGAAAGGAATCTATAAATTAAAAGTCTAAACCTAAAAATATACTAGTCAGATGCGTCGTTTTCTTTGTCAAATGTGTCACAGTATTTTACCAATCGGTTGTGGCTCAGAAAATGGCAGATGCGTGATTATTTTCCAGATGTGTCATTTACAATCTCAGATGCGGTTAAGAAAGTCAATTATGTCGTTTTGTCAAACCGATGCGTCTCTGAATGTCAATTGTAGCATTTCGTCAAGCAGATGTGTCGTTCCATACAAAAACCTGCAAAATCAAATAAAAGTCTATGGATACGCAAAGGTGGTGTATTCACGTTGGGTTCACCAAATGTAGCTCAGAGAAAAATACACAAGAGAGTTAGAAAATTTGAATCTAAATCTATTCAAACTATATTAATGAATCCTCAAAGCTTAGATAATTGAGCACAAAAGAAATCCAAGAACAACATGCATAAAAGAAACTATTTTACCAAACATGCGATCAATTCCGTTGAATAACCTCCATTACTCTTCTCCATTTCGTCTGTGTAGTGTACTTGCCCTCAAATTTTCAAAATTCGTGCAAGCATGGCCTAAGTGTTATGATTAAGACAAAACATCGAAGATTCAAGATAATTGCTCTAAAAGTCATACGATTTCGAGAGAGATTGGAATGATGAAAGATATATCAATTTATAGAAAATTGATTATTCGAACGACATGTTAGGATTGAAAGATCAACGAACGGTTGAGATCAACAGATTAGTCATGCATTCTGATAATAGTTAGTAGTGACATGAGTGATATAAACTAGAAATAGAAATAAAGATTAAATAAATGATTTAATCTTCGAGTTTGGTATTTGAAAACAGAAGAATAGTCTTTGCATGACAAAGATAAAGATGGATTAAATCAACTCTCTTTTCGAACGCACGCACAAGATTTAATTAATTAAATAGGAATATTTAATTAATATGCATGTACACGCAATTGAGTTAGCACTAGATGATTGAATGATATGACAAAGAGATTACCCGAGAAAGCAACTCAGACATTAAATCAAGAGTTAACTGACCAAATTAAATAGATCTTTGAGTCGAGTAAGAGTGAATACTTAGATAATTTGCACAATTATCTAAATATAGAGGAATGCATTAAAATAGGATTTATGAATTAAATAATTCATTTAATTCAAGATTTGATATTTGAAGAATAATTAAATAAATAAGATTTATTTAATTAAGTGATGAAGGGATTTAAATGAATAATTAAATAAATAAAAGATTTATTTAATTATAGTTGAAATATGATAGAGGTAAATTAAATAAGAATTTATTTGATTTGACAAGAAGGATAAGGTTAATTAGTAACATAATTAAATAAAAAGTGTTTATTTAATTAATCAGATAGAATAAAGAAAATATGAATCAATTAAATAATTAAGATTATTTAATTAATAGAAGAAATGAAGTTAAAGTGAATTAATTAAATAATTATATTTATTTAATTAATAAAGAAATGAAGAATTTAGAGAATAATTAAATAATTGACATTATTTAATCATGACCATGAAGAATACGAATTATGAAGAATATTGAAGTTGCAGGCTTAGACCAGATTTCGGTGTCTACAAATATAATTACTCTTTGATTGAGATCATTCATTGATATGACTATACTCTTGATAAGAGTCGCTTAATAATGTGATATATTACTGAAGGGAGTCAATTATATATGAATAATTAAGTTATGATTAGATAAGGCTTATATAACCATACTCTAGGATATAAAGTTATGATTGAGACTAGATCGTCTTTTGAAGTAGATAACTTGTTTATGCAAAGATAAGCTCATATGTTAAACCTGGGGATAGGAATATCCAATGAAGGGGTAACTTGTGCTTAGGATTAATGGTAGAGATACAATAGTGATTTTAGAAAAGGGGAGTAGGTTATTTCTGGGGTTAAGGATTACCCATTGGAGGAAATACCTATGCATAGTTTATAGCATTCTTTAAGTCAAATAAAGCTTAATAAAGTGTAGGTGAATATAATGACCATCACTCAAAGTACTGAGTGAGAACACTTTGGCCAAAGTAGTGTGATTTCCTTTGGCTCCATTGTCAGTTCACTATGTCTATGTAGTGCATGCTAGTTGCATATTGTATCGTGGATTACAAGTTCTAGTCATGTAGGGAACAACACTAAGCTCAATGTGGTTTGCCATATGGGGTTACTCAACCAATCTCTTCGTCGAAGGGTAGGGACATCTATCTTATGATAGATGTGCAGGGGACCACATATGAGTCTGTGGTTGGCGAAAAAGCACTTGAGTGATGCTTCTCCTCCTCAGCAGATGACATAAGACCAAGATATTTGAAAGGCGGATCTTGGACCATATATAACTATTGCTTTGAAGCTCGGTTGAGTTATGTATGTATCTTGTACCCATTTATATGGAAGGATGTAATCATGAATGATATACTTGAGTTCATTCAATATGAAATCTATGTTTTGGGAAGATTTGTAAAATTACATTGGAATGCAATGAAAATTTGGAATTAGTACATTATTTCAATTATGCATGTAATTTACATTATGGGAAGAAAAAAAATTATTGCTATGTCATGACATCATGATTTATTCACTTAAGGTGAAAATTTGGGAAATTTACTAAGTAGAACACTAGGGTTGTTACACCTGATCCTTGTCTAACATATATCTCATTTCATTGACAAGCCTAGTAGCCATAGTCGTGTTTTGTTCTTTTCCCAAATGATTCGCAAGATCCAAGAGCCTCCTTTCTAGAGCAAGGAGATGCTCTATGAGAATAATGAGAGCATCATCCTTGTTCAGAGGTGGGGTCATTGGGGAGATGTGAGGAGTAGGGACACAAGGGGTCTCCCCAAAGAAACTCGCATCTTCTCTTGAAACCATCTCCTAAGAAGTGAGACCAGTAGTGACCTTAGATAAATCCATCTCTAGGTGCCACATGCTTCTTCTAACAACGTACCTGAAGGTTGTAGTTTGAGTCGTAAAGCTCATAAAGCTCATAAAGCTTCACGATGCGCAATTCTATAACCCTCACAAGACACAAGAGAAAGAATCTCGACATAAAGAAGCATACGCTACAATGTTCACATCAGGCTCACCAAAATGTAGAGGAGGGGGATTGACTGCTCTGAGACCCTAAGTCATGGGAGGGTCCTAAGAAACAAGCTAACCTAATCTACCTCAAGCTTGTTAAGTGATTCATAAAGGTTAAGATGCTAAGATCGAAAAGGATAAGCAATCTGGTTGCTACTATCCTTCTGCTAACCTGAATGTTTTAGGGAGTCAAACAATCTAATTCCCAGAGTTCAACCTATGGCCTAGATAGCTCACTACCTAAGGACGATAGTGCAGGACACAAACTCCAGCATGGTGCACTAGCATCTCAGTGGGGTGCTAGTGTCCATACAGACAAAGGACTTTTGAGACATATAAAAACACAAGGAATTGAACTAACAACTCAATTGATAGATTATATGCTATGATAGAATATAAAGAAAGTACAAAAATGAAGTACAGCAAGAAGAATACTTTAACTAGATATGCTTAAATTGACAAAGGAAGTGAGAAGGTGGTACCGAACTCCTTGCAATGTGATTCTTTGAATAACTCCATCTGCAAAAGCACCTACACACACAAGACCAAAGAAAATGTTGGGGTTGTTTTTAGAGGACTGTCTCAGTCAGTCCCCCGCTTTGGTGTTTCCACCTCCACGGATAGCCAGATAGCAATGATGTAGAAAATGATAAAGAAAGTCTATAATAAATGGAAGTACCAAGCAATACAAAAAACATAATATACTACTATGTAAATGTGATGATGCAAAAGTAAATAAAAATGGTGGATATCGCCTTCACAACCAGGTTCTCTCAAGGCAGGTAGAGGAAGGCGCGAGCTTGCAAGTTCTCCAATACCAACGTTGTCGCAACAACAGAGAGGAGGATCCAAGAAAGCAACAACTTGTAGCTACAATGGAGCTTGGGAGTGTGAAGATGACTATGTAGATCGAAGCCAAGAGTGAATTGATCTAAGAAGTGTGTAGAGGTTGAATGGAATGAAGGAATAGGCAATTTGAAAGGAAAAATGGAGGAAAAAGAGTCATTCTAAGTCGGTCAAGGGGGCAGGAGGCGTTATGGTTCGCTTCCAATGGAGAAATGTAATGCCTCTGTAGATTCCAGAGATATGAATCCTATCAGGATGGCAGCATGACATGTGGACGTCTGTGCAATGCGCACGTCCCTAAAAAATTCCTCCACCGACACAAAAATAGTCTGTCGGGTGGACGGGGAAAGGTGGTGGATGTCGAGATTGCATCATCAAAATTACATTTTCTAAGGTGAAGGGTATGAAAATAAGGAATTTGCAAGGGGTACAAATTCACACCATTACACTTCCAATTAAACTTGGAAAAGATCAATCTCAATAGTGTCCCATAGAAAGATTTATAAAATGCATAGGGAAGTCATCACAACCTAAATATTTATCAATAGCTATAGTAAAAATGACCTCACAAAGATCAAAGATCAACCTAGGTGAGGAGTTGCTCACACATTCCCACCTATGAAGTGGAAAGTGGACAAGGGACCACACTTGTGCATTATTAAATGTCATGGTCTTACTCAAGAGAAGGCCCTTGACCCTTGAAGACTTATTGATAATGGTGGGAAAAAATGAGGAATGTCAAGAAGATTAGTAAGAATCTATTGGACCTCTCTTATGCTATTTATTTTCTTGGAAATATAAGTGTTACACGAGGATTTGAATAATTATTTAGAAATCATGTCCCCAAACTCAAGCCAATAAAGAAGATTTAATTTGTGACCCTAAATTGTGTGATTATCAACAACTTACTTTTGTTGTCAAATTTTGACCACTTTTAGTTAGAGAGCAAGCAAAAAAATTCTCTTCTAGCTTGATAAAGGCACAATAGAGCTTCAAGGTCATGGCATCATATGAATTATGTAGAAAAGCACTAGCTAGCATGTAGGTATATCTGCAAAATTAAGAAGTATGCTTGATGACTTCATTCCATCATAGAATCCATCTACCCCCATGCGAGCTATGATTCAATGTTCCATATACCTTGTATGTGTGCAATAGTGAGTTTATGATTGAAGAATGATGTGTTGAGAAGAAATTGTATTTTTCCACCTTGGGCATGATAGCTTTCCATTCAACATAAAAAATATTAGGAAATGGGTAGAAAGGAAATTTTTTAACAAAGGTTTAATTGACAAACGAAAAACAGCTAACACAAGAAAATATAAGTTGACTTTACAACATGCCTCTATTAGGCTACTTGAGAACTCTTTTAGTGCATGAAAAATATTTTTCCAAATATACCAAGTATATTTGGAATGATGGCGCCCAACATAGGATTAAAAAAGGCCTAATTTATTACACATGTAGAACCAAGTTTACCATTCACTAGCTACCCAACACATAGGAAGGTTACCACATTTATCACAAGCTAGCTCAGCCATATTAAAATATCCACATATGACTTGAGGATAAGTTGATATATATCTAAAAATTCAACACCAATGATTTTATTTCTTAATGGCATCATTAAAAGCATAAATATTGATAACCCTAAAAGAGTGGTTATTAATATTGAAGAGGGCCCATAGGGTAGGAAAGTGGGGTCATAGCCTTAAGTATCTAGATTATACTACCATTTAAGAGAAATGAAAGTAGCAACTTTAGCATGACTTGCCTCATCATTACTATAAAAAAAACACAATGCCATATGAATATGAGAAACAACTAAAATTAAAATATTAAAATATTTCTTGCAAATAAATAATAGTGATATTGGGAAATCTTTGTTGAGTATCTTGAACAATATTATATCTAAGATACCAAATTTAAAATATTCAATGAAAGAAACTTTATGGAAGATGGGAGTCAAGCAACATAATTTTGCTATCAAGCTCATCACAAGTTCCATCTTTGTTCTTCAAAAAATCTTTGTGTGCATCTTATTGGCAACTTATATCTCCTTAGACGGATTGGTATTTTTGGGCCATGAGACTAGTGTTTGTCTCCCACATATTTTCCTTCCTGCACCTTGTGTCGTAGACTTCAAGACCTTCTAGTAGTCACTCAAAGAGAAACTAGAGAAGGAATTTCTTGAGTAGTTGCTTGAGAAGATAGAGCATTAGCAAGCAAAGGTGCCCTATTATATTGAATTTTTCTTGCCTCTTTGGAGGATTCATCAATTCAAGCTATGAGGTGACCATTCCTTTTTCCTTATTATTGACATGGTTTGAAATGTATAAACTAAGGGATTGGTTTTGAGGTCCACCAAATTGGACCATTCACTCTTTTATTAGAATTATTCTTTCTACTACATACAACAGTATATCCTCTCTCTTTCTTTTTAGGAGGAGCTTCCTTAGATGGCTTAGGAGTTGGCTTGGGTCACTAAGTGATAAGCGATAATCCTTGATTTTGTGCTAAGAGGATCGACACTTGTAGCATGTGTTGGAAATGTTGAGTTGCAATCTATTTGAGTAAGACGTTACTCACCAATTTGTATGTCAACAAAGTCTTGAATATTCTTCAATAGATCAATTGTGACAAAAACCCTCTTTTGGGGATGAGCATAAAAGAGTGTATCTTGCTCAACATGAACAACATGACCTAAAGAGGTTGCAATATGATTAAAAAAGACCATAGAGGTGAGGGGACAAATAAATTTCATCTAGATCTTGACTTGAAGGGCATGCACTTAAGAGAAAACAAAGGCTTAAGTCCGTGGGGGAGAAGATCGATAAAGAGTTACAAAAATACCAAGGGCCATGTTAAAAAAATAACCTTTGTGAATTTAATTGCAAAAAATAAAAATAAAAAATAAAAAACCCTTGGTGAGGTTTTGAGGGATTTAAGTAGAAATTGACCCAATATTTTAGCATGCTTTTAGAAGAGATTATTCTAACAAAATACCCAACTACAATACAACTTTCAAGTCACTTACATGCATTATCAAAATCATGAAGTGGTAATACATCACATCTAGAGAATTAACCTTGTGTATCATTTTAGATTGAACTTACAAGTTCTCTTCAAAATGCCGCTATTGTGCAAATCTAAGCTTACAATCCCAACAACTGCTAGCCTACGAAAATGACTACCATTTCTATGAAAAAATAAATTACTTAAAAATTAAAAAAAATCTTTTAAAAAATCATAGTAAATATGACGAACTCCTACTTTTCAATACAATATAAAATAAGGTAGCATGCATAAAGACTAATATAATACGTACTAAATGGAGCATTCATCCTCAAATAAACACATTCATATGAACCACTAATTAATAAATGCATTCCTATGAACCACTAATTTGACTTATAAATTTTGAACTCTTAAGTTTAGAATTTAATTTAAAATATTAAAAGTCTTCTCTCCTTAGCATTGGAATCTCTTAAGATTGAAAGTGAATTTTAACTTTAAGTAGAAAAGATAGAAAGTGACATAATATTATGGCGTGCATCAAAAGTCTCCCTCAAATTTATATTGTCCTTACATGCGCATAGATTTTAAGTTCTAAGCATTTCCTCATGTCTTGTCATGTGGGCCTCTTTAAATGCTGTTTTTGTTATTTTTTGAATTGGTCTTTTTAATTGACCGGTTTTAGTCTATGGGACTATAATTCAAAGATTTTATTCGAAGATTTTATTTCTGATTAGGGTTACATATATTTTTTTTATCATATTTTCTATTCATTATTAAATTGAAGATGAGGAAGTATGGTAATATAATATAATTTTATAAGCACGAGTTATTTTCTACAGTGTGTTAAATCGTGATATTGCTATCAAGATTCAACTCGTTGACCATTCATTATCATGAGAGATGGGTTCTTGTGAACCACTACTCATGAAATATGGGTCAATGAGTTTGACTCGTAAAACTACATAGTTGAATCCTGATAGCAATATCACAATATAAATTTAATCAATAGATCATTTATTATATCAAATTTGTTTGATAAAAATATTTTTTATTTTTTATTTTATGTAAAAAATATTTTCTATTAGTACTTGTCATCATAGTACTATTCAATCCTATTCAACTCATTTTGTTAATTAATTATTAATAAGTTGGTTTTGAATCAATTAAAAACTATCCTTTTTAAATATAATTTTTTTAAAAAAAAGTGAACATGTTAAATACTTAATTTTAAAAATTGTAAAAATTATTTCTCTTCAACATAATTAGCTAAGAGGTTTGAGATGTTATGGAAAAAATAAGGTAAACTATTTTTTAACATTTTTTAGAATGATTTTTAGAATAATACCATTTGAAATCATTTCATTAATTACTTATTTTTTAAATGTATGTAATTGTAAAGCACATCACAATTAAAATAAAAATTTAAATTAAATCTTAAACTATTTGACATTGGCACTTTTTTTAATTTTTAAAATTTTATAACTTTAAAACATAAATAAATAAAATAAAAATTAAATTAAATTAAAAAAACTAAAATTAATATAATTATCAATTAAATTATAATTATAGTCCTATTATTCTGAATTATTATAATTCTGAAAGCATTATAATTGGGATTAA
>VDFB02281492.1:488063239-488448586 GCA_007258455.2 Sequoia sempervirens
TTTCATCATTAGATTCAAAAGATGCATAAAGTTCAATTATGCATCTCTTAAATAATGAGGGAGCAATCCAAAGTATTTTCAGGTCCCTCTAACCTTAATCCTATTGGAAAACCACACATCACATAGGATGGTTAACTTTTAGGTCACTGACATAGGTGACATGTGTCTACCCACTAGGATCAAAGTGAGGAGACAGTGTTAATTGTTGCACATGATTGAAAGGTAAACAATTGTTGTGGAAATTAGGTAGCAAACATGTGGGGCAACAAGCATTGTTGTGAAAGTCATGAGGGTTGGGATAGTCCTAAAGAAAAATGCATGATATATGTCATGAATAGGACAACAAAAATGGATAAAATCATGATCTCATGCATATGGGTGGAAATCATGAATGTATGCTACATGAAAACAAGGGTAGTCGCTACATCCATTAAGGGAGCAAGTGAACCATGTTTTCACTTTGATAGTGAATGATAAACTATGAATAAGCCATGCAATGAAAAGTGCAGTCAATAAAAAACAAGGATCATCCTCACATGCATCAATCAAATCACATTGGACAAGAGATCTTCATGAATAGGACAGTGTTATATAATGGCATCTTGTAGGGGTTACAAGTGCTTTTTATGGTGTTGAATCACTAATGCTTATCATTGACGGAAAATGGGATATTAACAGTTGGTCCATGAGGCTTTTCAATTACTTTTTCTCAAGGTAATGGCATCGTATATAAATTCATAGTCTTGTCTAATGAATACAACTTTCAGTGCAATCTCTCAAAGATGATGAAAGCATGAGGCACTGCTATTGAACTTAAAGCATGAATGATATGAGACACTAGTATCACATACTAGTACGAGAAGGTATTCATGACAAAGCATACTTGTTTTTTATGGAAAAGGAACATGGCTACTTGTTTTTTGTTAATCTTCCTGTGAGATCATGGCTAGAAGAGTGAAATGAAAATAAATCAAAGGATCCATGACTTGCTGCCCTCATGTGTTTGGAGGGGTGAACATACTTAAGCTAAGGTGATTCATCATTATTCCTTGAGGACTTTAGTTAAGCATATTAGAAAATGAGATAAATGAAAGTCATGTAGTATCTTCTAGATTATGAATACGATAAGCTTGAAAGCATTCTGATCATTTCATACAAGTTATGCAATAGAGGTCGAGGTCATGACCAAATGATATTATGTTAGAGTGTTTTGCGTGTACAACTATAAGAACATGGAGAAAAGATGGTACAGTTGTGTCATCACATATAAAGAGAGTGGGGATTAGTGGATATGCTCATAATATTCCATGTGGGGGTTTAGTCATCATAAATGATCCAAAATGGATCAAGATTGTATGCCAAAAAGTAGGAACCCAAGTTCATAATGATAAGAATCAAAGCCTTGAGAAAAAGTATACATAATAGTGATATGAAGAGACAATGTCATCAAACAAGAAGTCCACAAAATAGAACATAGCATCAAAGAAGCAATGAGCCATAAGCTCTAAAGAATGACAATGTTATATGATGTCAATATTACAGAAAATGAATGAGTGCTTAATTTGGATCTTAACTCGATAGAAATTGAATTAAAAGAAGATTAGATGAACAATCATCTGAGTGCTGAGATGAGAAGAGAAGAAAATTCAGAAGATTATTCATTATCTGCTCATGGTGATATGAAAAGGATTTTATCATCCTTGGCTATGGAAAAAATGGATGAGAGGTGCATACTATCAAAGGTGTGAACAAAATCAACCAACTTAAGAGAAATAGGATAGGATCACCATTATCACTCCCTGTTGTAGTGAATGTCTTATCTGATGAAGAAGATGACTATAGTTATTCAAAGGAAAAATGTTATTATGGAAGTTAGAATTTAAGTAAGCAACATGATAATCACATTTAGTTACAAAAAGAGTTATCTACAGTTGATGAAATAAAGGTGGACTACAAATACATAAGTGAATGTAATCGGAATGCACGAAGCAAAAAATGAAAAAATAAACATTTTTAGATGCAATTGTGAAGGTCAGAAGAACATATCAGCTATTCAACATCATTGCAATCGTCATTCTGTTTAAGAAAAGAGTAACTATTTTTCACTAGTTTATTTAGATACTGTTGATATTCCCTTTTCTGAATTTGATCACAATCTTCAAAGGAATTTACATTTTACTTATAAGGAATTTCAAAAGACAAGCCCAAGTTGTGCATGGCTTTATTCAAGGCTTTCCCAATCTACAATGACCCTGCTCAAATATGACCTCAAAGTACTGATTGAAGACTCAAGGAATTTTGTCAAACAATTCACATGCAAACTTCCAGCTTGCTGGTTTGTGTGATCAGGCTGATATAAATGCTTGAAAATGATATCAAAGCAATCTAAATGCTTGGAAATCAAAACTACAATGCATAAACTATCTCTTAGATGCATCAATGACTTAATTTCATCTTTTACAATGCTCATACATGACTTCTACATGTAAAATGTGCACCTACAACCAATTGACATTATGTCAAACAATTGGCATACATCCTCATATACTATTCAAATGATCATTACAACCACATGTAACTCCCAACTGATGATATCTCTATTTCAATGCAATCTCCTTAATAATATTGACAATGAGAATGCCAAAACTCTTAGCTCACATCTAATACATTTTTTTATAATTAGGTCTGATACAAAACATCTACAACAGTTCTATAAAATGCATCTATATGACCATGAAAAATGCATGCAACTACAAAGGAACCTGATTTGTGAAGTCGCCTTATGTTATTGATGAAGAAGCAAGCAATATCTGATATGATTCATGACCTTTCAGCTCCAAATCGTACCTCAGACTCAGCCGCCCCTGTTCTGGTATAAATCAAATAGTTCCCAACCTCTACGCCCTCGAACATGCATCTATATTCAGCTCCAAACCCTCCTATGTAGTGTGCCCAAGGTAGGAGGAGGAATTGAACCAAGATAGAGGGATTGCTAGCAGATTCATGGCCTTCACAAGCTAGTAATGGTGACTGATAATGAATATCAGAATGCTGGCATGATGCAAATATAAATTAATATTGACCTCCAAACATTCTCCATTCACCTCTAACAATGCCGCCTAGACTCCATGGATGAAGTGCCTTTACTATCATGCCAAACTAAACCAAAAAGGGACTCCTTCATGCAAAATCATGGCTCTTGATGCATACTAATGATGACTGTAATATTAAATTAGTAATGACTGAGAATGATTAATGCTACAAATCGATCCAAAAATGGTGAAGACTCCAATCACCAAAATGTCTTCAACAATGCTCCAAGTCTCTATCAAAATTCGATGCAAGATGAAGCTCCCTTAAGCAAATTAATGAAATCAACAATCTCCAAATTGTCTTCAATGCAAACACCAAATCGAACTAAGCAAAATTTGATCAATAAAATGATCAACCCAACAATACCTCAACTGTTGTGTTGAATCCAAACCCTTATTCAAAAAGTACAATAATACATCAGCTATTGTACTCAAATGTTTTCCACAATGAAGCACAAATAGAAAGTCTGAAGTAACTTTCTCCTAGCTGCAATAATTCAAGTGATATTTCACACCCTCAAAATTTCCACCAATTGAGAGTTCTTGTTCTCAATGGCCAACTGTGACAGTTGCAGAAACCCTAGGCTCCACAATGCACATCAACAACAAACATCAACATCAACAACAAATCTGGATGATGAGAATGAAGCCCATGATGTCTATTTATACTTTTTCCTCAAGAGGTTGGCCTCCTTCTAGAACTTTCCCAAGTCACCTTCTAGAAGGAATATTATAATATTATTTTATTTTATTATTTTAATATTGCACTTTATAATAATATAAAATATAACCCAACTCCTAAAGTGCAATATAATATTATAACATAAAATAAGGTTTCCAAAATTAGAAACATCCATGGTGATAATAGGAAAACCTTCATATGACCAAGAAATAAGCCAACCAATCAACTGGGTATCTGCCAAACGACCCTCTAATCAAGCCCCATTAGCCTACGAGGATCAAAAATAGGCTAATTCCTCCAAACTCCAACGCTCATGAAAAAGGGGACATTACACAATCAAACATTAGAAAAACAAGTTTTCCAACTTACAATCAATGTAGAACTACTCTGGTAACACTTTCACAACTCATTGCCAATATTTTTTTTATTCTTCAATGTGCAAGTGCAATGAGCTACACATTTTTGATGTGAATGCATTCATAGAAGATGCCTCAATTTATGATGGGAGGGACAAGCCACTTCAACGTTTCAAATGGAAAACACTGTAGGAAGTTTATGAAACCAATGCTATCAAGCAAGAGAGAAAACCTAATGATTAAAATGGGCCTTAATGAATATAGATGTGGTTGCATAGATGCTGGATGTGAATATTGTTATGGACATGTGAGAATTGAGGAGAGACAATTTTATTCCTTGGAAGTTCTGGTTTTAGACAATTTGGAAAAGGATGTGAATTGTTTGATGTGGAGGAGGTCATAACTTCCATGGGTTGCAAAGTTGTCCATATTCATATTTTACCAACCCTCAAACTGGAGCAATTTACAAGAGGGTTTGTTTGGTTCCAAGATCGTGCAAGTTTGATGAAGACACTAAATTGTTTGCAAGATGACAAAAAAAATTTGTTGTCTCTTCAAATGGAAGGTCTTGGGTTTTGCTTGATATAGATGATGGAGCTTTTGTTATTGGTAGCTTGATTCAGCTCTAACATCAATGTAATGTAATTCAAAGAGTTAGTGGAGCCCTCTTATATTTTTCTTTAAAATGTAAAATAACTTGATTAAGTGGTGTACTATGAATCACCTAATCAAGTTATTATCTTTAATTCCCTTTTGGAGTCTTGTTTTTTCAAAACACATATATTGCATGAGTCAAAGCTTGGAGACAAAATGATGACTTGCAAACATGAGGAGAGTATGTGGGTGAAGCATTTGACTGTTTTGGAGAAACATGTGCTATTTTGGAGGTTGTTTTGTCACACTTTTTTGATGGCTATGGTCTTGGCTTGACCTTGGACTATTTGGAGGACTTTTTGGAGTGACTTAAAAAGGTTATTTTTTAGCCTCATTGCTGAATTCGACCAAAACCTTCTAGATGGACATGTGTGGGGGGTTTTGATGGGTTCTTTGCTTAAGTATCTTCATTTTGGGAATTTTGGTAGTTAGTTATTTCTTTCTAGCAAAGGGATAGCTTAGATTTTTGGAGTTATTTTTTAGCATGGAGCAGTACTATAATTTAGATGGACTGTTACAATAACTTTGAATTAATATGATAGCATATTTTACCTTCTCATTTCATGTTTCATGGTATGTTGTTAATGATTGATCAGTTTGACTTGTGAAATTTATCTTTCCTTGCAAATTTGTCTCATGTTTAGGAATTTGTTTAGCAAACAATGCACGTTAATAGGTTATAAGTTGTGTTAGTCACTAGCATTGTTAGTTGTGAGACATTTTTGTTTCCTTTTAAAGGTCTTGTTTAAAAAACCTTCTTATAAATTATTTATGTGAAATGCATATGGAAGTGAGTTATGTAAACATATTTTTATGATACTAATTTGAAAGTGATAGGTTGTTATCAAGTCCTAGGTAGTCTTAGTGTATCACCTTAGTTATTTTCAGTATTAGGTTCATTTTTCATGCAATTTTTACCCTTTACCTCAGAAATCAGTAGTTAGGTGGTATCAAAAGGGGAGCCAACCCATAACTTGAAGGTCTGCTTTTGAATAGGACACCCACAACCTGAAAGTAGTCCCATGTTACATCCAAACTTGCTAAGTTCATTCACAACTTGACATTAGGGTGCAGATTTGGATCTCTATTAGTTAAATTCCTAAAGTTTTTTAAAAAATAAAATATTTAGATTCTTCTACTATTAATAGATATAGGGAAATGTTTCTAAAAGTAATTTTCACAAAAATATAACACATACCTATTTAGAAATGGCATTCCAAACAAAAATGTGTATACATTCTATATAGGTAAAATTTTAGGTCTAGGAACTTATTCCTAAATGGATACACATTTTTTTATGAAACACATATTTGTCCAAAAAATCACTTGTGAAACTTTTATTAAAAGTGGATTTAACTTTTTGTGTCCACACAAAAAGTCAAACATTTTAGAGAGAGCACACTAAATATTATTTTTTTTAACAAAAATAGGGCCACTTTGTGTGCTCCCCCTCATTTGACTCTCCTAACCTCCACTATTTAAAAATAAAATAGTTTAGAAACTATATTTTGATCACTATTAATCTTGTTCTTGTCACATCTTTAAATTTTGAGCATAATTATCTTAATTTTTTAATCTAATATTAATTTGTACTATTTTTTAAAAAATGAGGTCAAAGTTGTGTCACACTTTCTAACATAATAGTTTCTAATAAAATTATTTTTTTCTTAAATAGTTTCACCTAAAACCATGACACATAGTTTTAGGTGAAATCTTTCACCCAAAACCATCAAATATTTTTTTAATAAAAAAATTAAAATTAAGTTTGATTTATATGTAAGACTTCGAGTGGAACACTTTCAATTGAAAGGATTCTAATTGAAACCCTCTTGCCTAAAATTATTGTATGACAACTTAATCCTTCTTTTGGGACAAATTCAATAAAAAATCGACTTTATCTTTAATAGATTTTTAATAGATTTTTTGAACCAAGGGTAATTTTATAAAAATATAAAAAAATACCTTTTTTAGAGTTTGGAGTCTAGAATTCATTTTTTTTTAAATATTTTGATTAGATTTATTATATATTGTCTCGCTAAAAATTGTATACTTTGCTTGATATGAGAATTATTGGTGATAAATTGGACTTAATGAGGCCTTGATTTGGTGTTGTGAGGTGTCTACACATCCACACTAGGTCTTGGGCCCTTGCAAATTGAATAAAATACATTTATTGATGTCCTACAAGAGTGTTGTAAGGTGTTGTAACTTCTAGGACCATAATGTTATAATTCACCTAAATAACCTTACTAAGACCTATTTCAAAGTGTTGTAAAGTCTTGTAACAAACTTTCACACTTTCCTAGGCTTGTCATCAATATTTACATCTTTCTTATGCTTCAAATGGTCCCTTTATACACTTACGAGTCTTAATTAAGTGTCTTGTTGAAGAAGAACCCAATAAGAAACATTTAATACATCTTAATCTATGACATCCACTCAAAATTGCCCAGGTGGACTATGTCGCCACCTTGGGCGACTTAGTCCCATTTGGCTCCAAAATCAAAATTAATTTAAATTTCTTTCGAGTTTTTATTCTTTAAGACCTAAGGTCGGCCTATGATGAGGTAATTTTGGGAATTTAGGAATAATTGTGTATAAATAAGGGTTTTTCTAGGCTCATTTTTTCACTCTCCCAAATCATCTTAATTCATAACTCATCATCATTCATCATTCATTATCTTCTCAAGTCAAGCAAGCTAGGGTTTTGTCATTGCAAGTCATCAAGATAGCTTCCAAGGACATTCAAGGGAAAATTCTTTATGTTTTGCTGCAGACATTCAAGATCAAACATCATGGAAAGGTATTAAATCCATTTTTGTATGCTTTATCACATTACTTCTTCATTTTGGTTTAATTACTTGAAAGGGGTTTGACCAAGGCAAACCCCTATGCCCTAACAATCAACATTTCTCTCTCTTGTCTTGTGTGTTTGCAGATTTAAGTACTTTAAGGGTTTGACGATCATTGAAGCTTTGTTTGAAGACTTGTTGAAGACATCTTTTTGTTTTCCAAGCCAAAATATCAACTAAAAGTCACTTCTATGCCCAAAAATTAAAGTTTCAAAAGTAGACATTTGTAGGAGACCGAAGTGCAGACCCAGGGTATTCGTTTCCACTTCTGAATTTTTAGGGATTCAAAAGTGGACTAAGTCACCACCTTGGGCGACTTAGTCCCATTAGACCTGAATTTTAGTGATTTTTTAGATTTGGAAGTCCATTTGGCTAAAATAGTTTTCTAGGCAGTTTCCCTAGTTTGGGAGTAAGTCGCCCAGCCTGGCGTAAGTGTCCCAATTGCCTCAAAAATTAGAATTTCCAGAATTTTAGTGGCCTCTACAATCTCCAACTTTCTCCTCATAAATTCCTAGGTGCGTAATTCTTTTTTTACATCTTTATTTTATCATTTATTACATTCATTTTACTTTTCTGCATATCACACTGTGTTTTCAAACAAGTTAATTTTCCTAAGTTTTCCATCATTAGATCATTTCAATTTTAGATCAAAGCATTAGGACATCTTAATTAGGCATAATAAATTTCATTTACATAGACTTTGAGTGTAAAACCTTGCATTTTGGGACCCCTTTCAATCTCCTTTCTCCTTTTAGGTGAAAAACCCTAGGAGGAGCAAAGCATTGTGAGGGCAAACCAAAATCATTGTTTACATATATTTTTAGAACTCATTGCAAGTATATTTTTATTATCAAACATAAGGATAATTTTAAAAATGAAAAATATATGATGCACTAGAGGAGGAAATCCTCTCCAATAGCCTATATGATAAAAATTTAAAGAAAAAAATCTTTTTCTTTTGGGACATTCCATTGACATCAAATTTTTAAAAAAAATTAACAATTAAAATTCCTCTTAAATTTATAAAAAAAGTACATATCCAATAATTTCTTTTTTTTTAAATTAATAAACATAAACTAATTAAGATTTCTATATTTCATTAGTTTACATTATTTTAAAATTTAAAATGTAAATGCCATGGTGGAAGTTGAATTCTATACTTTTACCTAATGACCACTTTTGACCTCCTTTTGATCTCACATTTCCATGTGCATACCCAACAAGTTACAAAGTATTTGACATGTAGTCAAAAGTCTCATCTCAAAGTGGGACGCCCTCTTTTATGCAAGGACAAAATAATAAGTAAATACAATAAATAATTAAATATGAAACATTAGGGTGCAAGGTCAAGACAACTTCCCAACATCTTGTGCTCTTCTATTTTTATCTAACATAGCAAGCTGCACTATGTATGTGTGTATGTACGTACATGTATGTATGTATGTATGCATGTATATCACAACTTTATTTATGTCTTCCTAAAGACTTTGCAACTTTATCATATGCCTCCACTTTCATTGTTTTAATTAAGAGAGAGAGAGAGAGAGAGAGAGAGAGAGAGAGAGAGAGATTATTTTTATTATTCAAAACAATTCAACAACTTCTTATAAATTATGTTGTTTTGGATGTGGATACTTCAATTGCTACACTTCCATGATCCAATAATCTATATGGAACCCACCTAGAGGTATTCCTTTCTTAATTGAAAACTCATGTTTACATGAAAGTTTGGTTGATGTCTTGAAATATGCTACACAATTCCATCCATATTTTGGCTTTACATTTCCATGTTTACACTTTTGAGATTCTTATTTGTAACTTGTTCAAGATCTAGAATTCTTCTAAATTTTTCTCATTAGAAACTCTACAATATGTCAAGAATTTTTTGTGTCAATTCAACAACAATTGTAAACTATCTAAATCAATTAACCCATTTGTAACAAACTATGAATTGGTGATATTGTAATGGTTCCTCCCTTCTTTGTGTAAAATTGATGATATTGTCATGGTTCCTCCCTTCTTTGTATAAAATTGATGATATTGTCATGGTTCATCCCTTCTTTGTTGATACCCACAATATTTGCAATTGCATACCCATTGTTGTTGATGAGTATAGCCTTGTTATTGTTGCTCTCATGGTGGATTCCATTTGAGTAATTGTCAAATTTTCTATGGAAACTACCTTTGATATGCTTGAATCATTGGGTTTTCTTGTTACATAACTAATGGTAGTTATGATTATGCCACAAAAGGAAAGGAAAGGAAAGGTCCTTTCATAGTCCACAATACTAGGCGATTTGTTTTTGGGTCTACAGACGGCTTATAGTATATGGGACTCCTCGTACTCCCAATATGAGGGAGGCACCTAACTCATGCTCCACAATACGACGTGTACATACCTTACCCCCTATAGGATTTGAACTTGTGACCTCTCTTTCAAGAGTACAAGTTCTCCACCATTAGGCCAACTCAGATCAAAAGACATTTCTTATGATGTATAGTTTCAATTATTTGGATGCCATACAATCCTTCACTTTATGAGTTGGCAAGCTACAAAAATCACAATAGGTGCCACATTGCTTCCTTGTATATCTTTCCAAGAAATAGCGTCATGATGTTGAACAACTCCATACTTCACAAATATGCCATGTTGGTGTAAAGATCATCAGCCTCAAAATTCATCTCTATAGTTTCCTTTACAACATATAGGACACCAAACTTCCATTCATTGCTTCTTATTGCCTTACATTTCATCTGTTCTTTTGAGCCTAATCTATAATTTTAAATCTGTTTTTGTGTTCACAAATTATCCTTCAGTACCAACGCAACAATTGCTACGAACTTGTGTAGACTGTATGACAAATCCGATCCTTGGGAATAAACCTTTAATAAACCACGCCTCTTCATCCTTCGCATGAATTTGAGAAATACCTTATTCATGAGCTTTGTGAACTTGTCATCATAATCGAGAACTAGTTCTCTTGTTCTGTGCATAATCTCCTTCAAAATCTGAACAGCTTGGCTTTCAAACTTGTACCTTCTGTGTTCTTGTACAAGCTTATATGTTAAATTTGAAAGCTTTATGTTCTCATCTTTGAACTCGCCCTAAACTTTTAATGCCCTTCTAACGACTGCCCATTTAGTTTGCATAACCTCATATTTTCATCTCAGCATGTTTAGTTCACTTCTGCTCACACTTTTAATAATTTTTTAGATTCATAAGCCCATCACAGGGCAGATATGTAATAAAATCTTGTGGCAGAATAGTTGGTAATAGCCCATTTCTTTGTGTAGAGTCTTCTTGCATTTTGTGCTTGTTCCTCTTGCAGATCTTCTTCTATATTCAAATTGGCTACCAACCTCGAAAATTTGTTTGCTATTTTTTAACAAAATTCCTGACCTTAAATTTCTTTTGTAGATACCATCCATAGCAGATCTTCAAACAAAATCCTCCTTATCCATTTTCCCTTAACACAGGCTTAGAGGATGTTGCCTCCATGATGAAACTTCTGGAACTGCACTTCTTGGCTGAATTCTATTTGGATGTATCTCTTCAACCTTAACTTCATTCAATGGTTCTTTAGTATTTGCTTGTTGAATATGCTCCCCCTCACTATCATTACTATGTAATTCTACCACATTTTCATCACCTAGAACCATGCCTTTTGCTAGACATACAAATTTTAGTAGGCCCACTTCCTCCTCGAATCATGGGTGCATCTAATGTTGTTGCTTAGTGCCTCTTTACTTGCATCTTTCACATAACCTCCTCAACAAAGATTTCTATGTCAGTATTTGGCATAGGCTCTTGTTTTGAGTCCAGTTAAGTCTTGTGCTTTGTATTCATTAACATGCACCGTTGTAAATTTTCAAGGACTTACGGATTAGATGTTCACTCTCATCATTATGTCAATTTGAGTTTAAATAAATATGACACCATGCTTGTTTTCTCTTTAATGTATCTTAGTGCAATTTAACTAAAAGAGGGGTAAAAATTTTATTCAATCCAAAAAAGAGCAATACAAAGTCAGGGCATTACACATCCCTATCAATCTCCAAAAGTTGGTCCAACTTTTGTAACAAATTCAGGGGTAATGACCCACTTTCCACAATACTCCAATCTTGCACATGATCATAAGCCCATTTAGCCAAACAATCCACAACCCCATTCCATTCACGCAGACTATGACAGAAGGAAACAAAATCCAAGGAAGCACACTGATTAAGAATCTGTTTTATAATAACAGCCAAATACCAAGTCACATCCTCTAACTGTTGCAATTTGTTAATGCTATTTCTCCCAAATTTCATCATAAATATGGTGTATTTGTGGAATTCTTATCTACTTATTAATACTATGAAGGTCATTTTCATTATCTAAAACTCATTCATATGATTCAAATTTCTTCTTCACGTTCTAGTTAATTTCTTTTTGCTACAAGCATTTAGGATTATATCAAGGTAAGATAAGGCGCCAGTTTAAATCTAGTCACCTATTTTACAAAATAACAGTTAAATCCCAAAAATAAAATCTCATTTATAGATGACATTCGTAGATCTTTACCTTCTGCAGTGACCTAGTTAATGGTTTAAAGAAATGAGACAGCATGTTTGAATCTCATAGAAGCAAATACCTTTCTCCGGAATTTCCCAGCAAACCAAAAGACCAAAAGATAAAAGATATTTTCAATTGTCAGGAAAAAAAACCAGGAATATATTGGGCTAGGGTTACTTTTAGGGTTAGGGTTAGGAAAAATAGAAAAAAAAAGGCTGCAAAAATCAGAAAAATAAAAATCCTGCTCCTAGATGTTTTTAACCTAAAAACCCCAATACAAGCATGATTACTCACCAAAAAATCGCCTTTTTTATAACATGATTTATTTCATTTTATCGGCAGTAAATCAGGCAAAAAGTGAGTCCAAAAACTGGCAGAAACACCTTGACCTGATACATTCAATTTCTTGCAAGTTTTTTGGCAGAGGCAACAAGAAAATATTTATCAAGAGAAGTTGCAATGAATTTAAGATATATGCTTCTATGTTAGGACTATTTTGAAATCTACCAAAATAGCCACAAATCTACAGAGTTTGACGGTCTTCTAATAGAGAAAGGACAAGCTTCTGAGTTTAATAGTCTTATAAAATATGAAGGACAAGCTTAGGCAAGCTTACATTTGCTGCAACTATTATTTTATTCATTTTTGACAATATTTGCTACACTAGTTGGTGAAGCCATCCAGTAAGGAATTCCTAAACATACAACACCTATAATAAGAGTAATTTATGCATCTTAATCTCTGAAAAATTAGAAAAGTGGACAAAAGCTTAGAAGAGTAATCTGGACAGTACAATGTAACAAAAGAAAAACTTAGAATTAGTAGGAGTCGACAACCAAACAGAAGCTCTAAGATTTTAGCTATTAATCATCATATAGTAAAATTTGTATTTTACAGCTGCTTTCCTAACATTCAAATTCTAGAAGTAAGAATGAGATTTGTACTGTTATCAGGCTGACACCTCTGGGGTTGGCATTGCCTGATTAAACTTCGAATGACAAGAAAGAAATCACTTCCAAAAATCGAAGAGGCCTTCAAAAGAATTAAAGCTAATATTAGATCTTATTATGGTAGGGTAGCATTTGGTATACTGTTTATGCCACACTAATCATCTTGAGTGATATGTTTCCTTAGAAATAAGTCTTTTCTCTCTTTTATTTTATTATATTGGATGGTCAGCCATACTGCCTTCAACCTTCTTACAAGGCCCAAGGACATTCACCACATCGTCTAGACTAGTGGAGAATAATCTGGAACAACATAGTTTCTTACATTGCATCAAAAGTCAAATGTTGCAATAAAGCTCGACTAAAATTTCCTGGTATACCATCATGTAAAAAGAACGATTGACCACAGGTTACTAATTTTATTCATTCAAAAGCTCAAGACTAGAGGTAAAAAGAAAGTATAAAACTAAAACTGCAGCTACAGGCTCTGGACCTTCTCTCAATGAATTGGCCTTCCATCTGTTCTACCTGGAAATTTTCTGGATCAAAATGTTTAGTTTCCTTTATTCTAGCAACTAGTTTGCCATTTTACAATAAGAAAAAGGCATTCTTTAACACCAAAGCTGAAACCTTTCTTGAGCCTCGGTAAAGAGTATGATGTTTAAGTTTATTTTCTTTTCCTAGAAATCAACTTATTGATCAGTTGCGATCATGGATCCTTTTCCAATGACAGAATTTCATAAGTAATTTCATCCTTTGTTATTCACCTGCTATCACTACAAAGACAGAAATTTGTATATTCCAATGTGTGGTTAATGTTCATAGATCACCTACTCGGGAATAACTGGAACAGATTCTGAAAATAATTTTTAGCCTTGTGTAATAGCATCCCAGGTATCTGCTGCACTGCATTTATAATTGCAGCAGCATATTTCTCAATAAAGATTTGTCAATTTACAGACACGATTGACACTTGAAAAAAGAATTTTTCAGGTGAACTAAAACAAGGCATTGTAAGCCTCCATTAATTGGGTAATAAAAAATGGTAAGGCTGCTAGAGGTAATCCTGGTTTCGCTGCCATAGAGGCTGTGATGTACACTTCTTTGAGCCTTTTCTACAGGCAGGATCTTTCATTTTGGAATCCACGTCGAACAACAAAGTAGATGTGGAGTCCATGACAGAGGGCCTAAAGTTTGCCTCTTCCCTGGGTATAAGAAGTTGATTGTTGAAGGGGACTCTCAGGTAGTTATCTCTAGATTGTCTAAGGGCTCTTCAAAGGTTTGGAAGCTCAACATTCTTGCAGAAACTTGTCTCTTGAGTACAAAATTTGAGGACATCTTTTTGTGCATAGTTTCAGGGAATGCAAACATTGTTGCAGGTAGTCTGATTAACGCTGGTATTGATCAGCTACCTATTTCTGCTTTAGTCAGCAATCACTCAGATAAAAGGCAGAATTTTAATGCTCTTCTCCAAGTAGATCTTCTTCCTCCTGATATAGTTTATGCTCCCAATTTTCGCTACCACTCAAGTTTTCTTTCAATTATTATTTGATGATGTTTTATGGTGGTCTCTGGCATGTTGCATTGTCTTTGTATGCCATTTTAGGCCTTTTGTGTGCAATGTCCGAGTGGGAGACAGGTATGAAATGAAGCATGCAATGTTCCATTCAAGGCGGTTTGGCCTGTTTCTTTTCCTATTGCATTTTGGTGCAATTTTTGCAGGTTGGCCAGTGGCCCCATTGGAACTGTAATTTTCTTCTCCAAAGATGTTTTGTGGTCTTCCCTCCCACAGCTTGCTCACTAGTGAGACTGTGGATGATCGTCACCTAAGGAGAACATTTGTCATCCTCAATGTTGCTACTCTAAAATTTGTGGGAAAGATGTTGGGTGCAGATGGGCTGGGCAACACTTAACATTATTTAAACCTTTGTTATCCATACCAAAGTGTAATAAGGTTAACCATTTGTTTCATGCTTAATCATAATATTTTTATTTATTAATTCTAATTAATTTCTTAGGCCAATCTAATTAGAATGAAGGGATGTGTAGTTATATAATTATGTCTATATATAAGTAAGAGAAAGACGCTTTCAAACCATGAGAAGTTGTATGATTAAATTCATATTCTCATTTCTAATTTTTGGAGGTCACGCCCTTCGTTTAATATTTTTTTGGTTTTTTCTTTATTTCCAAGGAATGTGTTGACATGTGTTTCCTATGTGAGCAAGAATTTTGTTTTCACCATAATTTATAAACCATTGTGAATTTGAATGTGATTTTTTGAGGGTTTTGAGTAATATATCCAAGGAAGCTATGATAAAACTTTTCACTTGTGATTATTTTTCAGTAAGTTATTGCAATGTACTGATTTTTAATTAATTTGATCCATAGACAACAAGTTTTTTAAAAATAGATTTTTTTACCATTTTTTAGAAGTTCCTAAAAATATAGTTAGGGTTAGTTCTTTGTAATTTCTAATCAGAAGCAAAATATATTATATAATTTATTGGTCAAAGTTTGGTCAAAAGTGGGACATCAAATTCAACAACAATTCATTATAAGTTTTAATGAGTACAATTCACACCAAATACTCTTTTGCCTACCTAATAAAAAATCTATAGTTTGAGAAATAAACACATTAAAATCCATGCCATCTTTTGGATTAGAGATTTTTTTAATAAATATTAAGCCTAGGGACTCTCTTTATTGTCCATTACCTAAAATAGAGGAAAACCAACTTTATCAAAGACAATTTGTTTTACCCATTTGCAACATTTTTAAATGAAAGTTTGGATAGGTTTAAAAAAGAACTATTATCAAAATTGAAGCCCCAACCAAACCACCTTGGCAAGTATAGGCTCAATAGACAAAATCAAAGAATATGACAATTTTTCAATGTCCAAAATTGAACTTATCCAAAATAAACATTTGTAAGTTTGATTATATGGATGTAATTTAATGGATAAGTCTCATAGAACGATACTTTAAACTTCATAATATATTAGAGAATGCAATAGTTGACAATATCCTCGTTACATTTAGAATCAAGAGCTTACTAATGGTGTTGGTGGATGATGAGTGACAAACAAATATAGGTGGTTAATTGAAAAGAATTTACTTATGACTTAGCAATCCACTCTAAGCAACCATGGAAGGATAGTTATTTTACTTAGTTGACAAATTTGAAATAAATAGAGTTTGTAGCTATATATAACGTTGGACATATGAGATTGGTAATGTGAACACAAGATGCGACACCTTATTAAAGACTACATTTCTACATAAATGGACTTAATGGCCAAATTAAGCATGGTGTTCATTTATTGAAGAATTGTATAATTAAGAAAGATATACGACAAGTACTACATATTGAACAACAAAACTTTGACACTTGAAGATCCACACAAAGTCAAACCATTTGATGGAGAGATAAAATGTGACTAATCCTATTGACAAAAATGTGGCAAACTTAACTTTTTTAAACCAAGAGAAATTAGTAAGCTTTCTCCTAAAAAGGAGGTAGAGAAAGGAGAAAAGGGTCTAGATGGAATTGTGATAGCAAAGTGCACCAATAATGAGAAAAGACTAATGATTATTGAGAATATTGTTGAATAAAAAGTAGTTATAGAACAATCAAATGTGGAACTTAAACATGCAAATTATGTGGAAAGAAAAACCCTACTACTCCCAACATACATTGAATGGGATAAGAAAACCACACACTTAAAATGGTTGGTTACATCAAAAAATGAAAAGTGATAGTGTTGGTTTATACATATATAACACACAATTTCATTGATACAAAATAGGCTAATGGGCTCAATTGTTTCAAGTATCCAATATCTAATTTTTAAGTCATGATAGTTGATGGGAACCAACGAGCTCTTGTTTTAGTGAATGTCATCATATACAACTCTCAATGGGAGACTATCAACTAAATTTATTAATATTTACCATCCTAATTGAGGGAGTAGATATAGTTTTGAGTGTACAATGGTTTAAACAATTGAAAACATCATCCTTCAATTTTCATGGCTTATTCATGGCTTTAAATACAAATGGGAAAGACATATAAACTTGTAGGAATGTAATCACCACCGAGCCAAATTATCGACTCACAAGATAGAATAGAAAAATTATGGCACATTGGCACAACTACAATTTTTAGAAGCACAAGAAGTGAAAATGCACATTCCTCTAAATCTTCAAGAGATCATTAAACACCATCAAGAAGTTTTTCAAGAACCCAAGGGTCTACCTCCAATTAGAGAACATGATATGCTATTAAATTAATACCAAGAAGCATTCATGTTATTAATACATTATCACTATCCATATGAACAAAAGTTAAATATTGAATAATCGATTAAAGAAATATTGGATTTAAGTATTATTTGTGTCCCAACAAAAGTACCTATTCATTTCTAGTAGTTATAGTTGAAAAGAAGGATAGTCATGGAGAATGTGTCTAATTTACAAACACCTCAATAAGATCACTCTCAAAGATAATGATCCAGGAGGATCCAAGAATCTCAAAAATATCACAGTCTCAAAATCTCTCAAACTTGACATCATTGGATAGAGCTCGCTGACACGATCCCGACGCAACCTGAATTGGTCAAAAGGAGGTCATATGCTAGAGTTATGCTTGGTCAAAGGTTTGGTCAAATAGGCGAATCAAGCATTCAAAAAGGTGAAATTTGATTGTCTCAAATCCAAGCAAAAATGACACCAAGTTGTAGTGCTTGTCGTGCTGATTCCGGAACTATCCTCAGTTTCGAAAACAGAGTCCGTATGAGAAAAATAGAGCCAGTCAAAGTTTTAGTCAAAATGATGATGTCAGCATGTGACATGGCAATTGACTAGATGGTGACGTGGGAGTTGCAGGTGATGTGGCAAAAATCTCACAAAATTCACGTACCATGCTTTATTTTTGAAAATAAGGTGTGGAGGATTATTTTATCTCACAAAAATCCATCGGATTTTGTGGGATCCCAATCGGATTTGGTGGGATCCAAATCTCCTAAAAATCAATGAAATTAACTCATAAAAAAAAACAAAACCTCCTAAAATAACACTAAATTGTTATTTTATTTTTAAACTCAACCCCATAAACTCAAATAGCCCGTGAATATAATAAGACAAGGGATTAAAAAACAAATTCCAAATGTTTTATTAAGGGGTTGTTTAATGTTTTATTTTTAAATGGGGAAGTTATTGTTTTATATAAACGGGTTAGTGTTTTTTTGTAAGGCTTATAATTATAAAAGCCAAAGGAGGGGGGTTAAATTGTTATTTTATTTATTATGGTGGTTTTTAACCCCATATGCAAAATTTATTTATAAAAGGAGGTGATGTGATAGGGCCTTTATGCATTTTTGTGGAGAAATAATTCGGATGTGTTTTTTGAGAGAAAATTTTATACTCTTTGGAGGAATTTTTGGGAGAGAAATTGCAAGGTGTTGATTACACCAAAAATTGTAAAATTGCAAAGAGAGATTGTGAGTGATTAAAGCTTGGATATTGTAAGAAGGCTATTGAAGCTTGGCGATATCAATAAAGTGGTCCAACGTTGAGAAGCGGACCCGGAGACGTAGCTCAAATTGAGTGAACTCCGTTATCAAGTTGTTTGTGTCTCTCTTCCATCTCTTTCTTGTTCTCTCATTTATTTTGGTGTTATGTTCTCTCATGAATGTTATTATAGATAATTGTTTTAAAGTGTTTGAAAGCATTACTCGGTTTCATAATTTTCAACGGTTAAGATACATAACCATGCATTACTGTTGGATCGGGAATTAAATCTGTATTGGATTAAGTTTTGGGAAACTTTAACATCCTAGTTCTGGTCAGATGGGTTCCTTATTTTGTTATTGATGAATTGAATGGTGCATTTTTTTTACAAAGTTAGATTTGCATTCAAATTATCAAATTCAACTAAAAAATGAGAATGTACATAAAACTACCTTTAGAACAAGAGGGTCATTATGAGTTCTCATTTATTCCATTTGGTTTCATCAATGCTACATTAACTTTTCAAAATCTCGTGAATTCAATGTTTTGCTCATTTCTTCATAAATTTGTGTTGGTATTTTTTTATGACATCCTCATCTATAGTAAAACATGGGAAGAACATTTGCAACACGTAAAGTTAAGATATTATAGATATTGGAAGAGAATTGACTCTCTGCAAAAAAGTTCAAATTTGTCTTTGGGATGAAAAAAGTGGAATATTTAGAACATGTGGTGTCACATGGAGGTGTCAAGGTGGATCCTAAGAAGATTGTGGAAGTAACAGAGTAACAAAAACCTAAAAATATCAAATGCTTGAGATGATTATTGGATCTAATAGAATACTAGAGAAGATTTATTCACAATTATGCTCGCATAGCAACACCTTAATGACATTGTTGAAGAAGGATTCTTTTCATGGTCAAAGCAAAGTCACACAAATATTTCAACTAAAATTTGTTCTTACTTCCACTCCTATGTTAGCTACCCTAGACTTCTCTAGAACATTTGTAGTAGAATGTGATGTTTCTAGACATGGATTGAGACAATACTAATGCAAGAAGGGTGTCTCTTGGCATTTGAGAGTCAACAATATAAAGGAAAAAAACTTGGTAAGGTCCACATATGAGAAAGATATGTTATAATTCATGCAATCAAACAATGGTGTCAATATCTCAAGGAAAGACATTTCAAAGTCAAGATAGATCATGAGAGTCAACTATTTATTGGAGGGGTCACTCTCTTTGGAGGAGCAACAAAAATGGGACACTAGGATGTTAGGGAATGATTTCAAAATTATTTACCAAAAAAGCAAGGAGAATATTGCAGCTGATGTTTTTCCTGAAGAGAAAAAAGGGGAAACAACAATTTATGTTATTTCTTTATTGCAACCCAAATTGGTAGAAATTTCATGAGAAGAATGGCAACATGATACTCTTGAGAAAGAAACTCCAATAACATCCATCTTCTTTATATAAGTATGCTTAGAAAAGAGACTCCTTATGATATAAAAATAGGCTCTTTTTACGCAAAAATTCTTAATTGAAAGATAGCATATTACCTCAAATGCATGAAACACCAATAGGAGGACATTTGAGGTTCTTAAAAACATATCACCATATAAAGAGTGCTTTCTTTTGGGAAGGTCTTAATGGAGATGTAAAGAAATTTGTGGTTGAATATTTGATATGCCAACAAAATAAAGGCAAAATGGTAAAGAACACGAGTGTTTTACAAATATTAGGCATACTAACACAACATCGGGAGGAATTGTTGATGGATTTCATTATTAGGTTGCCAAAGAAAACTAATCTCGATGAGATTTTAGTGGTTGTGGATAGACTCACTAAGTATGCACATTTATATGGACTCTTTCATCCATTTCAAGCTAATACTATGGAAAAAATGTATTAATGTATAAGGTACAAAAACTCCACGGTATTCCCAAAATATTGTGAGTGATTGTGAGCCTTTCTTCACTAGCATCTTTTGTACAAACTTATTTGCAACACGAAGCATAAAACTAGTGCATAGATTATCTTATCATTCACAATTAGATGGCCAAATATAAATTGTAAATAAATGTTTGGAAGGATATCTACATTGTTTTGCCTCTGACAAACAAGTACAATGGTTGAAATGGTTTTCATTGACAAAGTGGTGGTATAACACATCATTTCACTCAACAAAGATGACTCCATTTGAAGCTCTTTATGGATACCTCCCACCATCTACTACTTATTTATAGGGTCATCCCAATGCTCATACTGTAGACGATCATATTCAACACGAACAAGAAATACATCAAATTCATAAGGATAAATAAGATGAAATGGGAAGCAAATTGATGCCACAATGTAAGGCACTTTGAGGAGGGAGATGAGGTATTCCTCCGATTGCCACATTACAAACAAATATCATTTAAGCAACATAAAAACATTAAGCTTGCACCCAATTTAATGGCCCCTATCAAGTTCCCCACTTAATTGGCAATGTAGCTTAGAAGATGGAACTTCCACCCTCTTCCAAAATTCATCCTATGCTTCATGTCTCTTGCCTAAAGAAAGTGAAAGGCAACAAGCTTTCAATCCAATCAAAATTCCCTACGTTAAATGAAGAAGGGAAGCTTATCTTGAAACCTATGGCAGTCATAAAGAAATGAGTGAAACAATTGCAAAACCAAGCCATTTTTGAATTCCCAATCAAGTGGAAGAATCTACCAACTAAAGATGCAATATGGAATGATGAGCAATTCATACAAAAACATCCAAAGTTGCTAATTATTGAGGGCAATGCTTTACGTAGAGATAGAGCTAGTCAATATGAGGCAATCTCAGCCCTACTTTTCTATGGGGACTTCAATCAATCTCTACTTTTTAAGCCGTTCCGAGTCAAGATCGATTTCTCCAGAATTCAATGCCCATATGGGGCGTTCATTGAGTCAACAATCAATCAATCTATTTGATTGATACTCAATTGAATAAATTAAGAACGAACTATACCATAGAAAGTTGGGCTCTCTCCTCACCTTCACTTTGTTCAGATGAGGGTAACCTCAACTTAGAATATTAGTTGATCAATGGGCATGTTATGCCCCTAATATTCATCTTCTTAAATGTGTTAAAGCACTTGTGTCATTCTTAACCTTGATATTTTTATTTATTAGCTCTAATTAATTCTTTAGGCCAACCTAATTAAGATGAAGGGGTGTGGCCTTATCTAATTAGATCTATAAATAAGGAAAAGAAAGACTTCCAAACCAATATAAGTCGTAAAAGTAAATTCATTTTCTCATATTTTAATTTTTGGAGATCACCCCCTCAAGTGGTTTAATATTTCATTGTTTTTTGCCTTCAATATTTCATTGTTTTTTGCCTTCATTTCTAGGAAATGTCTTAAAAATCTTGGAATATTTCATCAAGAAGCTAGGAGCTAGGTTTCCAAACATAGAAATTAAAGAATGAATCATTAGTAGAATTCTGTCCAGCAAGATTAAGGTATTTCCTCATAAGAGTTCAGAGGATGGGCGTTTGGACTCACAAGTTGGCCTCATCTATGAGCAAGCAGATGGGATGGTAGTTTTGAAACATAATATAGAGTCCTTAGCTAAGGGGAAGCAAACTTGCCATCTTTAGTTAGGAGCTGACAAAATACATTGATGGGTTATGTGTAATCTTGGGGAGTGGTTGTCTAGAAGTATCTAGTCTATTCACTGTGTCTGCACTCTCTAAAGGTCTCGTAATTCAAGCCAAAAAGAGATCCTTTCCTGAGCCAGGGGTCCTGGTGGCTTCAAGAGATGACCCGGCAATGGATTCAGGCCCCTTGAATTGCTGTTATGATCTGGCACTTTGTCTGCAGCATGTTTAGAGGCTGGCACTTTTTTCTGTGGTTGGTTTTAACTTTTCTCAGTTCCCTTGGGTTTATCTTTTGTTTTGTAGATAGCCCATAATATGTCATGCTTGGTCCTGTTTTAGTGGGATTTTTGTTTAGTTGAAAGTTAACTGTATCATTCTGGTTTGTGTAGTCTCCGAGGTTTCCAGCTCCTCATATGCATGTGCTTAAGCTTTCATGGGTTAGGGCCCCTATTGAACCCTCAATGTACCTATCAAGAAAAAGGCATTGCAGTAACAGTTTACATTTCAAAGATAAATGCTAATAGATTAAATATTATTAGCAAAAGGAAATTCACCTGCATAACAAAAGGTAATGCATACTGAAGTTCAGACAAGATGGAAATCACCCTTAGGACTGCTAATCTGAGAAGCCCTTCAAAGTTCAAACTACCTGTTGTCAGAATGCATACTAAAAAGAAAAGGAAAGCTGCAAAAAATTTGATGAATCATGTCTATGCTTAACTCGTCTGCATGTAAAAGAGGGCCTTAAGAAAGCAATCGTTGCAAGGGAGATCAGATCTTTTGATGGTTATAAATGAGTAATTACGAATCAGTTTTTGGCTGATTACAACTATGCAGCCGTACAGCCATAATCCAATGAATTATAGCGTTGTATGCAGGGCTCTATAAGGTGTTCAAATTACTCGACAAAGCTGACACTCATGGAATTAGTATGATATGCACAGCAATGAGCTTTCTGCTAAACTGCCAAGAATATGTGTCGAGAAAGTTATCACATTAGCTGCATAAAAGAAAAAATAGCATTTTATAACTTTGTGCTGCTTCCAAATAGTAGGAACTGACTAAGTGGAAAAATGTAGGGAGTTTATCCAACAAAAAATAGCAGCAAACACATCCTCAATAATGGACTTTCCAAAGGCGCAATAAGCATGTTTGGTTTATAAATTTATTTAGTGGATATAATGTTCAGCCAGGAAATTTTTCTAGAAAGTCAGCAATGATAAAGAAGGAATGCAAACTGATTATGGTTTGTTCTAGTCCCCAAGAAAAGGCATTCATTATGCACTGCAAATAGCACTAATTCATTATGAAGGATTCCAAATACAAACTCATTACAGTTAATTGTACAATATTTTTGAGCATTTATCAAGTTTACACTCAAGAAAGAAAGAAATTATACCAATGTCCAGAAATGGCCAAAATAGGTCAATGGGACTCAGATGTATAGAGGAAAAAAGGTGCCAAAAGGAGGCTCCAAAGAAGCTACAAACTGAAAGAAAACTTGAAACAAAAACTGAAAGCCATTCTGATAAACAAAAAAAGGGGGTCAATCCAAAGGGCGGAAGTGCGACCCCTAGTTCTGTCAGAAGCGAAAGACGCTTGGATCAACAATATGACTATAAATAGTCCATAAAAAGTCCAAAAATCCAACAGAAATGACTGATCACCAAGAAGAAAGAGCTGAGGGTGCGCGAATGCCATAATAGACAAACTAAGTCTTTCTGTATCATTAGAAACACCCTCACTGATAATTGTGAAGATGAAGATATGTAAGCATGTATATATTTCCAAGTTGCAAAAAAATTATAATTAATTTGCAAAGACGAGTAATTTTTAACTGCAAGCAATTTAAAATCGGATCTTGCAGTACAAGACTACTGAAACGGGGTAGATATCTTAGTCACACTGCTTCTCAATACAGCACACTTTTCAAAACAACGTCTCAAGAAGCTTCATTGTAAGTTTGTACCATGGAATAAACATAAGAACCAGTGAACCATGGGGATTCCAATATTCATCGGTTGCTTTGCATGATTTTCTATTCAAACTTCAAATATGAAAAGTTCTTCAAAAGATCTGTGGATTTTTATTTAACAAACATGAACATTACAGTGAAACCTAAACATAAGTGGCATATAAGAAGTCCCGAGGCTTACTGGGAATGTCTCAAGATGCAACGAGGTACTCTGAGTGTCATACACCAAGATAGTTGAGCCATTACCCATACATACAAATTCAACAGGAAGATATGAGGGGATCCTGGTAATTTTATAGCTCAGCAAATACCTAAAAAACTGAGGAGCATGAAATTCAAAAATGGAAAGAAAACCAACAATAAAAACCAAGCTTAATATATGCTACCATGACTCTAAAAAGCCTGCAGATGATATATTGCCTTCTCATTGCCCACAGACACATAAAAACATGATTGTGTTTTCTCTAATATCCTAGTTGATATTTGATATGGACAGAAAAATTATCTTCCTAGCAAATATATTATTAGTGTTGCAACTTGCAACATGGTATTGGATATAGACAGAAAAGCTACCTTCGTAGAAAATCTTTTGTTATTGTTGAACATTTTTGCACATCTTTCCTAAAAATCTTAATATAATCATACCATGAAACATCAAAAAGTATCAAACCTCTACTCGAAGCATTCATATATCATCCAGCCTACACCAAGTGATTCATGTGTTTTATTTATCTTCTTTTACTTAAAAATGTGCTTTGCAATCTGCTAGACAACCAGCTAAACATAGAGTAGTACACCTTGAAACAAAAGTATGAACTTCTAAAATACTCTAAATTCAGATTGCATCAGGTATGGGATAAATGAACTACCCTCACCAGCAGTGACTCAAAAGAAATGCCTATAAATGATCAAAATCAACTATTACATAGGTCGCAATACATTATGAAAGAAGACTGTACCCAAAATAGACCACGATCAACAAAGAGTTTATTGTCTTTACCATCCAAAATTGCGTAAGTGCCAAGGTAGGCATGTAGCTTCTTTTATTCTTCGGTTAGGGAGCTTTGAGAAACACGCATCTAAAGGACTCGACGGCAAGTTATCTATACAATACTTGCAACAACATACATCTTTTGGCTTAGATAGCAAGGTGTGTATACCGCATCAGGCCTACAAGTTATGCCATTTGGGTGAAGGGAATCTCAACGGAAACAAAACCCTGTTGAAATGTGTGAAATTACCAATAAATAATAGCCCGTATGACACCTTCATAATAACAAATAAAGGAAATAATAGTGCAGAACAGAGGAATCTACAAGCTTATCACATTCCCACCAAAGATGGAACAAAAGATACCTTAAAACCAAGACATAATTTAGAGCCATAACAGTTATATAGCAGACAATTCACTAGATTTATTGAGCCACAC
This sequence comes from Sequoia sempervirens, assembly GCA_007258455.2. Classification (NCBI taxonomy): domain Eukaryota; kingdom Viridiplantae; phylum Streptophyta; class Pinopsida; order Cupressales; family Cupressaceae; genus Sequoia; species Sequoia sempervirens. The sequence goes on from VDFB02281492.1 coordinate 488,088,925, forward strand.
AGATCTCGCTGTTCTTAATCCATTTCTAATTTTGAAGAATTATTTCATAGATTGAAGTTAACCAGCATTAAAACACTGAAGAAACACGGTAAAGTTCGGGCTTTATCAACATGAAAAAGTTAAGCTCCTGCGGAATTCCAATAGCAGCCCTACAAAGGGTGATGTCAACTTATCATTGGACAGCCACAAAGGACGCAATAGGGATGCCAGGTCTCGTCAAATTGAGGCTTCCTCTGCCATGATTCAGCCCAGTCTCGCTGTTATACATAACCTGTTCTTCAAACTTACCTGCGTCAGAGGCCTCTTCATTTGGATTTTCTGAATTGCAATCAGTCCTGGTAATGCTTCTAGGGCGCCCATTCTCTGCACCCAAATCTTCATCTCTGGCCTCAATCAAGGTGCCATCGTCCTCTTCCTCAGGAACAGTACTGGATATATCTTTAGGTACTGTAACAACAAGCTCCCCATCACTGTAAACTACACTGGACAACTCTGGCAGCGTAGACGACGGCAGCCTGAAACGCCACAAATCCAATTCTGATTCATACCAGGGAATCCTCAGCCTGTTAGCCCCTTCGCCAACAACAACTTTGGTAACCCCAGTAAAAATTTCTATAACTTGTAATCTCACCTCCTCAAACTCGACATCAGAGCTTACAACAAACCTGAAACACTCCCGATTCTCCTCCACTGCAACAGGGACATCTGAGCTGAAGGGCAATTCCAGAACCCTGCAAAACACATGAGGAAGCCTCCTTAGCTTCTTCTGCTTGGCAGGGCTGCTTGGCATCCCAGCTGCAGCAAGGCTGGAACTGATGTCATATCTCAAGGTAATGTTCCTCTTTCTCGCAAGGGAAGTGTCCTTCATTGTTGGGTATCTATAAAACACAGGAACAGAGTTGATTCCTTTATCGGGTTAGACAGATCTGGGAGACGTCGCCGATTCTGAACCCACAAAAAAAATCTCCAAAGCCCACACCCACCAAGAAAAACAGACAGAACACACACCAGCCTTTAGCCTTTCAGGGAAATGACCCGCTAAAAAAATTAACTTTCAGCTTTCGCGCTAATGACCCACCAAAAACTATGGGCAGTTAAGGATCGAATTCAAAACAATCAATAATCACTCAATCACGCTTCATAAATTGAGGGCACCCTTAAGCTAATAAATAGTCCTTGCTTGAGGAGGGGAGCATGTCTTGTCTCTTCTTCAGACTTGTCTTTTCTTCAAACCTGTTGTTTGTCCTTTGGGCTGTTCCAAACAACATGGTCCCTTGAAGAGACAGACTACTGGATCCCGGAAGAAATAATGGACGATTCAGGTTTGCGGGAGGAGTTCTGACAAGGGTTAGTGAAATCTTGGATCAAGAGTTATCTCAGGATGACACGTAAGAGCAAAATTAAATCTTCAAATAATTTAAACAATGGAATCCAGAAATCGTATTCAAATAATCTAAATAGATTGTGGAAACTTAATGTCTTTATTCAATCTGAGAAAGGATTCCTCCCGTGATTTATTAGTGCAAAATCTTATGTCCTACAATGGAGAATGCAAAGTTGCGGGAGGCGGAGGGCAAACGGTATTTTGTTTCAAGGCTTTAACGGAATTTGGTTTCACATGCTTTTTCTTTTAATTAATTTCCTATTTTACTCTTGGCCCTTGTCTTTTTCTTCCACTAGAATAGAATTTATGCACCAAATTAATCATTGAGTTCTTTCTAGTTTTCTTTATTTTAAGAAAATGTTTTATGGAGGAGAGAGGGGTTAGTAGATGAGAGGGTTAATTTTGTAATTATGTAGTGGTTACATAAAATTGTGTAGAATTTTCATTTTTTATAAATGTGATATGGCTTCTTATCTATCTACAATTAAGTTTGAAGATGCGACTCATCATACAACTTTATAATTATGTAGTGGTTATATAAAATTGTGTGGGACTTCTACTTTTTAGAAATGTGATATGGCTTCTTATCTATTTACAATTAAGTTTGGAGGTGTGACTCATCATACAACTCGTCACATTAGCATGTTTAGTGAGAAGTGTCGTTAAAATGAAAATTAAAAGATTGACCAAAACTTTATCACGGAATCTCTAATAGTTGAATAAAAAAATATCATTTATTGTTTGAATAACATCATGTTCTTATTTGAAATATAATTTATATACAACTTAAATAATCTCAATACCATTTGGTATCCATAAATCTTGTTACCTTTAATCTTTATATCGGACATAAATGTCCAATATTTGAACATTGTTGGCAAGAAATAAAGGATCACATACCTCGATGTTTACAATATAAGAATGATCAGATGTTTTGTGATGCACTATGCTATGTTGTGGTAAGATCATAAACAAAACAATGAAAATTCAAACTAAGTTTATACTCCATAGTCCATTACACATCATTATTGTTGTTGCATATCAGTTTCTATTCATTTATCATTTCAATAAAAATAATAACAAGGGTTCAACACATTCCTCTTATTTCTTGCTTTTCTTATTTACCTCTTCCTTGTTTTTTTCTTCCTTGATTACCTACTTGTTTCTATCCTACATGTTATATGCATGCTTATTATATTTGGGACATGTCCCTTATCATATTTATGTCTCTTAGCTTCTATTGGAGTTGGCTTAGGGCTCCACATTCTTTTTGCAACGAAATGTGATGGTTTGCAAGTGTTGTTATGATTGCACTCTTTCCCCTACTAACATCATCCCCCACTTTTAAACTATGTCTTGTCCTTAAGAAATGGATATTTGTTATTGTACCCAAATTTTATATGGCTTTTTAGTTATTTGAAGGAAAAATATTCTTATAGATCTCCTTGAGTTTCTAGAAGGTTGTATCCCATTGAATTTTGGCTTGCTAGAGTACTTAATTATGGGTATTAATCTACATGAGAGTTATTTTTGCATTTATTGCAGTGGTTGGTATCTAGACTTGTGTATTCAAGTTCACATCTTTGAGTAATCTAGTAACATGGCCAAGTCGTAGGCTTACCACTTCCCAAAGCTACTTGATATGTGCTTTGATTACCTCCCTTTGATCCAAAGTCTATTGGAGTTGACTATATAGAGTTTTTATTTGTGCTCTTATTATGCCCTCCATGTTTGTCATTGCATCATATGTACTTGAGACTTGCAAGGTCTAAGATTACATGTGCTCAATTTGATTTTTGAGGTTTTTTTTCATAGTTGGCCATTGTAGAAAAAATTAGTAGAGTGTGTTGATGTTGTTAAGAATTAAATGCATATACCCAAAAAATTAATCAATTTCCTACATAACACCACAAGAGAAAAGCATGTGTGCAATTCTACAAAATAACCACAATGCAAAGATCAAATAGACAAGCCACAAGACAACACAAGATATACCTTGGGAAACCCTAAAGAGGGAAAAACTTAACCTCTAAAAGAATCCACATTCCATGTATTATTCAACAATAAAACATTATAATGCACTTATAGAGTTTTCATGAATACTTATGAAACATCAAGCTCCTCCAATTAATTCCCCATGTGTCCAAGCATGTAATCACACATCTCATGTCATGCTTCACATATGCATGCATAAGAGAAACTCAATACAATGATAGCCCTAATCGCCCAAACAACCTTAACCACTGAACATGTGCTTGCTTGTATAGACTCAAACTCACACAAATACAACCAAATGGTAAGATAAAACCATGAGTACACAAAATCATTGACTTCTTATTTAATTTTTGATACTAAGTCTTCACATTATTAAATATTTTTCTAATTAATTTATTCTGTGTCCCACACATAAAATAACTAGCCCAATGTTACATACAACTTTACAAGTGGACCCAATAAGTATCTAATGTGGCTAAACACATCTCTTAGATGCACCACAAATGAAAATATTTATTTTGCATAATTAAAATACTCATGTTATGCAAGGTGTACAACACTTATTACTAACAAATGTCACCAAATATAGTATGAAGATTGTTGATTTTGGTATCTAGATTGGTATGAGTTGTTGCACACCTTTTCCTTATTTCATCCATGCACTTATATTCTACTTCCTCCAAAACTATATTCCTAATTGTGACTTCTTGATTATCTAGCTTTATTATCAAGATATGTGTGAGTTGTTTCAATTATTTCGCTAATGATATGCTTATATCCCTTTGAGAATGAGGATTTTTTCCTTGAATTGAGCTTATTGTAATCTCTATTTGTTTGATGTTTTTCACATTTTGCTTCAATATGTCTTCACTGACTATACTATGGAATATGTCCTTGAGCTAGAAATTTTGTATGGGGGATATATTTGATAAATCTATTTGTGTTTCAAACATGGGCAACTACAATAGTTGTAGTGTGGCTATTGTTTTTATTTATTTTGTTGAGCTAATAAGTTTTTATATGTTTCATAGGTGAAGTGAAGGTTGATGTTGAAGCCTTTGATGATGTGGGTGGTTCTTGAACCATTTTTTACACTTTTCTTCATATAAATTTTTGAATTCTTTATCCTTATCTTTTTTAGCCTCTTTCTCCTCCTCCATTAGTGTCACATAAGTTTGTTTTGTCAACATGATATTCTCTTTTTAATCTTAGCCTAAGTTGCTTGGCTCTATGTCATTAATATATCTCTTATTTGGATTTGAGCTCTTTTTCCTACAACTATGCTAACCTCTATTTTTGTTTAGTAGACAAGATTGGGTCTAATTCTTCCAATTCTTATCTATTTATTTACTCCTCAATCCTTATAGCTTTCTCCCTCTTCTTTCTAATAGATGAGGCTAGTTGTTTTGAAAATTTCTCCATTATGTTATTAAAGTTGGCAAAGGAGGCCACAAGATGTTTAATTATTGGTTCTTCTATTATTGATTGGTTTTTCAAGTAGAATTGATTATACATTTGTACTTTTTGTTGTAGAACTTCTTTCCTATCTAGTGCATTAGTTAGAAGGGCCACATCCATGAACTCTTCTTTATTTTTTCTTCTTTCTTTAGTGGTGGTGGTACCCGATTGCCAAAATTTTCCTTTTTTCTTTATTTCTTCTTTCTCTGGTGATGGTGGTACTTTCTTTCCAACTTATGCCTTTTTTTTCTATGGTTCTTTGTCTTTTTGGGTTTATTCTTCTTATAACCCCTTATCATACTTTGTATCTAATATGTGGATTGATTTTTGTTTCTTAGCTTGTTTGTGTTTCTTCCTTCTCTTCTCTACACTAAGTTACATAAGTGCTTCAATAACTTCCTAGATTGCAAGTTCTTCTTGTGTTACATCCTTAAGTGATGTTGTTGGAAACTTTCTTTTCATTTCATCCACAACCCATTGTTCTTCCTACTATTTAGGGTCTCTTATTTGGAATATCAAGGATCTCACATTCAATCTTTTTGATATTTTAATTTATGTTGTGGAAATTTCCTACTTTGGTGGTGAGGGTTTTGGAATGCCCCAATTGTCATACAATTTCCCCTTTGTTTTATCCAAGTGTGCTTCTACCTTCTTCTTATTCAAGTTGTTCATGAACTCCTTGTATGTTGTGAATTTTAGTGTAGTGGTATCCTTGGGTAACTTCAACATTGTGATAGCATATGAATATATTAGATTATTATTGACTTCATATGGAAGTTGTGGTATCCATGAAACCCTAGGTTCTATTGCTTCCATCAAGGTAAAGTTTATCCATAAGGAACACAATATATTTTATATACTTTTGGACCATATCATATGAGTTGATCTTGGATCTGCATTTATTGTTGGAAGGATTTAAAGAATCCTTAATATACTTAAATATGTAGTGTTAGTGTAAATAGATTCATTATTTACCTAGTTAGCTAATTACCTTTCTAGGATTAACCTATTCACACCTAGCTTAAGTTTACTTAGGTTTCTTTTGTTTTTTTATCACTTCATATGGTTGAGACATGTGTCCTCATCACCTAAGACACCTATTGACACTTGCGCACACACTTTTCAAGAGGGCTCACAAGTGTCCCATCTTTGGAGGGTTAGTCAGTAGTCTAGTTCTACCTTCTCACCTCCTCACTCTTGCTTATATATACAAGGCTTGATCATTGTATTTACACAATCTTCATTTTATATTGATAGACATACTATTGTACTTATTTTGTTCACTTGTGAGAGTTTGTTTCATGCTCTTGATCTTGGCATTCTCGAACATGGTATGAGAGCCATGAGAATGTGTTCCTTCCCACAACGAGGTGACTTCCGCACATAGCCCAATTAATGAAGCATCGTGTGTTGGTGTATGTTTTTAATTTTCCTAGTGGGTTAATTTATTTTCCCTTAGTTGTAGGTTTTTCCTACACTTTTATTAAGCTTGATTAGGATAATAAAGCGAGTTTATTATAACTAGGACATAAAGTGATGAGGTGTGTCCACCCTGAAAGGGTGGAATAGTTACTTTTTCATCACTTTATTTAATATTGATGGTTATTGGTGGTCAATTCCTATTTTTTGATTTTCCACCTCCATCCTCTCCTTAGTTCTATATAAACTCACTACCCAGCTTATATTTTTCATCTTGGAAGCTCTTAATACAATTATGTCATCCTGACATTGCATATCTCTCAGAGTTGTTGGTTTGTATTATTTATGTTTTTCTAGTTTATGTAACTTTGAATTTCTCTTATAAAGTTCCTTGTGTTATCAATCTATTTCAAATTTCTAACATCATCGAGCCAAACTGACACTTCCATTGCATCTGAAAGGCTTGATAACTGAAGAAATACCTTGTGTTTCATTAAATTTGGTATTTGTTATTTTTTGCAAATTTTTCACTTATTGTACGAAAAGTTGTAAAAACTTGAAAAAATTTAGCAAAGGGCCAATTTTCTCTGTTCTCATCTACCCATATAGGTCAAAAATTATATTTTTGCAATATTTTGGTTTATCGACTTGCTTGGTCAAAATTTTGTCATTACATTTTGTAGAGTTCATGGAAAATTTTGAGTTGCACATTTGGAGGTTTTGCAAAGTTGTTTTGTTGTGTTATTACCATGTTAGTGGGTTTCATTGATTAGGTGACTACATCATAACGATTCATCTATGGTTTGAGTTTCCACAATTCATTTTTCTCTACTCCAACAAGGGCCACACCATCATCCTGGTCCCATATTTGTGTGGCTTTCAATGGCCTCCTCCAATAGCCTCTCCATGCAACTTGATAAAGGAGGGAAGACCTCGTGACCTTCAACTATGTCTTGATCCACCGCCTATAGGTGATATGTGGGCTACTCATAGATATCAAGACTTGAAATAGAGATGTGAATCATCTTAGTGTGGGATCTATCATGCCTTCAATATATACATGTAGTCTCTACAATTTTTAACTCTACACAGTTTCTCCTCTATGATTTTCATTTAGCATGCCACCAGGTGACTTTCACACACCTATTGTAGTCTAACATATTTTCACATTATATTTGGTGCCCTTTGCATCTACTATGTGCTTTGGGTTTGAGATAAAGCTCTTACGATGCTAATAAGGATTCCTCAACATGAGCCTCTAAATATCAAGGCTCAACACATTCAATTGATTTATTTGAGTGACCAGAGGTGATTCAAGGGAGGGTCTCAGAGGTGGCCTAACAACCAGAAACTTGTTCTTAGGATTTGGTCTTTTATGGCAACACCTTCCAACATCTATAGTCCACCATTATTTGGATTTGCTCTCTAGTTGATGGAATCATAATATTTTAAAACGTTGTGCCCTTTATCCCTCAAATGATCATATTTGGCCCCTACATCTGTTGCCTTAAAGGCATTAAGATTCTTTGGATGGGTTTTGTGCATAAAGTTGTTGACAGGATTCTCCAACCAACCTCTTACCATGGATTAAATTTATTAAAGACTCCCATGAAGTCCTTTGACTAGCCTTCATATTCTCTCCTATATTATTTCTTGTAACAGGGTATTTATTGTATCAATTTTTTATAACCATCAATTTTCACCTAATGGTTAGTGGTTTATGCAAACTAAGTGCTCAAAGGGGAGTCATTTTTCTTTTGCATTAAAGCTTGTAAAGGGGTCTTTTTTTCCATTTTACGATAATTTGAAAATGAGGAGGTATTTTTTCAAGTGTAAATAGTCATCGAAATGCTCATTCTGAGACGAACAAACTAGTGTCAAGATTTTTTAGAAATTTTACTTTTTAGTCTATTTTTTAACCCCTAAAACAATGTAATTTTTGCAATTTTCGTAGGGCATAACTTTCACCCCATTTGTTGAAAATTGATTAAAAAAATTTAAAATTCATCAAAATTTTGCAAGGATTCTAGATTTGTAGTTAAAATCAAGTTTAGGAAAGCCCATTACTCCATATTTGTAAAAATATCTACGAGTTATAAATGAACAATTTGGCTTCCAAACTTGACACAAGCTTGTAATTCTTGCTTTGCATCTTATTGGGGGCATCGACATTCACATATAATACAATTTTGGGGTTCTAGTAAGGCACAATTCAAGTGCTTTGTTGTTGAAATGAAGAAAAAGGGATCATATGTCCTAAGTGTCTAGAACAATAGGATCTAGGTGCCTTTCTCTCTAATTTCATTAGAAAAAAAGATCTCCCAAGGATGGGATTGACTTTTAACCTTGAGGTGAGCCAACCCTATTTGGGAAATATGTTGTTTTCTTATGATAGAAATGACTGATTGGAAATTTTAGGAGATAAATTAAAATGCATTAACTAACTAAATTTCATGAACTAACACTTGAAATGCAAAATATTATGATAACAGAAATGGAAACAATAGTTTGCAGGAAGATTTGGAAAGTGTAGAATATTATGTACCTGGCCTAAAAAGTGGGTTTTGTTGGTAAATGGTTAGTTCTCCCCTTGGGATTCATGACATGGACTAACCACCTCTCGTGGATCTATTAACTATGGTGATTGTATCAGGCATTAACAGGTCGGTCTTTTGGTGCAACAACAACCGTGGGGCCAACAATTGGTATTAGAGCCAAAGGTGTCAGGTTCGAATCCCCTTGGCTTGCGTTGAGGGGGAGATTGTTGGAAAATGGTCAATGCTCCCCTTGGGATTTGTGACATGGACTAACTGCCTCTTGTGGATTTGTTAACTCTAGTAGTTGTATCGGGAATTAATAGGTCAATCTTTTGGTGCAATGGAAATCATGGGGCCAACAAATTTTAGGACTTGTAGCAAGACTCATTCACCCAAGGGAGAATGGTTCTTTGCATAGGGATTTTTTTCAACTTCAGGGGTCCTTTGGTGCAATATTTGAGCTTTTTTTTGCCCCAAGTTTCAATGTTGAAAAGTTGGAAATAATTTATGAATTTGAGTTTTCATGTCTTGACAACAATGTTGACAACAAATGCAACTTTGCAAAAATGCTCCTTTGATTAACATTCAATCCTTTTTCACTTGTAAATCTACACATACAAAGAGAAGAAAAAATGTTTATTTTTGGGTGAATGGGGATTTTCCTTAATCAAACTCCATTTTGGTAATTAAACCTTGATAATGAAATGATGATAAATGGGAGGAATTGATGAATGGCCAATGCTATGTAACAACTCGCCAAACCCTTAATGGATTCCCTTAGAGGATTGAAGTCTAACACGTCACTCTAAGGATTGGATCTTGCATGAATTGGTTTGATTGATTGATGCTTGAATGCTTGAAACCTACATCACAATGTTAGCTCCAAAGCATGGCATGAATATGCATAGACTTTGACATGATGATATGATCTTTATTACTATTGTAGATGATTGATAAATTTTCTCTTCAATGCTCTTGATAATAATATTTTCTCTTGTGAAGTTCACCTCTAGCTTGTTGGATTTGAATTGATAAAATAACTATGTATTTATAGGTGTTTATCTAATTTCTTGAAAATTAGATTTCACAAATCGACATTTGGAACTTGAATTTGAATAATTAAAATGTTGCCAAAAACATATTAAAAATTGGGTCTTGGCACTTAAAGGGGACCCATTCGCCCTTGGGAAAATGGGTCCTAGAACCTAAATCTAGGACACATAATTTCTAAGGTGTTTAAATTAATGTTGGAAATTGTTTAATATAGATTTCCCTTTCGGAAAATAGGACTAATAAGGCTTTGGAATGAATAATTTAGTCAACTATAAGCTTAATTAAGTCTAATAAATTAAGGGACCAAAACATAGTGTAAAATTGTAAAGGTATACAATTTTCTACGCTACATTTAGCCCCCACTTTAGTGATCTAGTTTGAACTTACACTCAGACTCACACTAAAGAAGACAAATATGTGTCAAGAGGGGTCCAAGTGTACAAATGGTTGAAAGATAGGATGACAAAGATCAAGGAGTTGGCCAAGCCCCTAAGACCAAAGATCCCATAGCAAACCAACATAAGGACAAAGGGACACACAAGATGTGTAAGATATGAGCAACAAGACAAGATACACAAGCATACAATGTCAAAGTTAATGAAAAAGGGATGGACTAGCCACAGTTGCACTATTTTCCATCAAATACACTCACAAGGATGTAAAAACACTTATGAAACACATGGTTCTACTGGCGAGCAAACTACGTTATGCTAGATGACCACAAAAATACACTCACAAGGGCTAGTGTAATTCTGGTATACACTAGGTGAGCCCCCAAGGCCGAGAAATACACATTAGGTCTACAAGGTGTACTCACAAAAAGGTGGAAGATGGGAAAGTCATGCCAGGTCTATAGAATCCCATACGTCAACCATATCAAAAGTTATAATCCCTGATAACTTTGATAAGGTGCCACAAAATGAACATGCTTCATAAGGCTAGCAAGCCGCATTATGCTAGACACTCATAGAATATGGAAAGGTTTAAATGCAATAATGTTGAAAAGATAATCAAAGGGGTTTTTTCTTAATACATGAGAGGTCTTACTTTAGGGAACATCACACTTGACATCACCACCAAGAGAGCACTAGTCCAGGAATAAAAGATTCACATCTTAGGGAATATTGATCATAACATTACTAACAAGAGGAATGCCATATGTTGAGAAGGGTCACACTCTTGTAGAACATCAAGCATAATATCACCACAAAGAAAACATGTCACATAGATCAAGAAAGCCACACTTTGAATAAAAAGGTCACACTTCCTAGGAGATATATGCTATCATCACTAAGAAGGGAACATGTAAATAATGATCAGGGGACTTATATGCCCCCCACTTAAAATATCAACATACTTTCTATGTTGGTATTTTAAGTAGACATAGAGGGTGAGAGGATCCTTCAAAAGAATGCACACCTCTAAAAACTAGTTATTTGTGCCTCCTAAGTGTAGAGACAAAGACAACCACCAAGGACTATCATGTTGTTGCCAAGATCAATATGGTTGCGCCTAATATTGTACCACCATGAATGACAATGAGCAAGACACATAAAGCTACCAATGCCACATAGTGATGAGCAACATGATAGGATGCAAATCATTATGAATTAGAGAAAGTAGGTGTGTGAAAGGTTGAAAATTGTTGCTCTAAGTTTGGGAGATAGAACAACTAATTTTCTACATGTTTCATTCAAGGAAACCCTAGAGATCTCAATCCAAGGATGAAACGAGAGAAAGAGATCTGCAGTAAGGTTTCCTAGGGTGTGATTAAAGGTATATAGGGGGTTCACCACCAAGCTAGAGCTTGGAAAGACTAGTAACATGCAAGACCTAATGATATAACCTAATCATATGCAAAACTTAGATAAATGACCTAGAAATGAGTTCAAATCAGAACAATAAACTGAGAAAGTACAAAGGTGCACCTAGAAATCTAAAGAGGCTTGAATGAAGACCTGAAATCCTAGAAATGTTGGTTTTAATGTACATTGGGACTCATATGCCAGTAGGGGTGATTTAGTCCTAGTTTTGGGTTTTGGGTTGAAATTGAAATCTAGAATTGTTGAATTAGGATCTACAGAAAAAGTCTGAAAATAGGATATTGGGACGCATACGCCACAAGTGGCGATTTAGTTCTAGTATTAGGGTTGCTCTAAAACTCTGATATCCTCTAATGATCTCCTATAGCTTTCTTCCTATCAAATCCTTGGTTCTGAAACATTGAATTCTACTCTAGAGATGACTTTATGTGATCTTGCAAGGTAGATGACAACTTTGACAACTTGACAAATTTTCTCCAATATTTCTCTTCAATGGATCTTCAACCTAAATCACCTAGATCTATAAACACACATCAAAGAGAGGGAAATTTTTTGTCTTTTTAGTGGATAGGGGTTTACCTTGGTCAAACCCCGTTTTGGTAAGAAAACCTTGAAATGAAATGAAATAGAAAGGAGGAATGATTAATGAACAAATATGTGATGTTGCAACTCACCAAACCCTTGAATAAGATGCTACAAACATGTATGAAATGGATAACATGAATATAGATCTTGACTCTTACTTGAATGATATGGATCTTGACTTGAATGCTTGCTTGAATCATAAGAACCCTACATCACAAATGTTAGCTCAAAAACAAGCATGATGCATGATGACTTTGACATGATGCTTGATACTTGAATAATGTTCCAAAATGCTTGATAATCACTTTTGAATGCTAGAATGCTTGAATGTTTAGGTCACACTTTCTCATGAAAGTTTCTAGGAGAAAATATGTGAAATGACCTTGTATTTATACATGTTTATGCCAAATTTTCCAAAATTACAACACTACAAGCCGACATCAAATCTAGGAGAATAAAATCCCACCAAGAATTTGAATTTAAATTAGATCTAAGCTAAGCAAGACTCATACGCCAGTTGTGACATATGAGTCCCATTAGGCTAAGATTGGGACACATTTTTCAAGAAAGGCTCAGTTTAATGTGAAATCTAGATTGGGGCCTCGAAACTTAGGTGGGACCCATACACCCAAGGTGGTGTATGAGTCCCAGATCACTAAATTTAGGCCATACAATCCAAAATCATCCATACAATCCAAAATCATTAATTTTTAATTGGTCACTTGATATATGTCAGGATTATCCTTGAAAAGATGTATTAATTAAGGGTTGTGGATACAAAATAAGGCCAATTTAAGGCATAAAGAAGCCCAATTTTAGTAGGGAGGGCCCAAAAAAATGTGTAAATGTCAAGGACAACATTTTTCTACACTACATTTAGCCCTTACTTTAGTAAAAGGAGGAACTTGCTTCCAACTCACACTAAAGTAGACAAACTTGCATCAAGAGGGGTATACGCGTACCAATGCTATTGAGATAGGATGACAACGATCAAGAGCGATAATCAAGCCCCTAGGATCAAGTTCCTATGGAAAACCAACATAGGCACAAAAGAACACACATGTAAATAGTGTAAGGAGAAATAACAAGGCACAATCATACACTGCAAAAGACATGAAGAAGAAAACAAAAACAAAACAAGAGGGGGTGGATCAAGCTTTGACCATTTGTCCAGCACGTTGTGGATCAGATCTAGGTTGTTTGTCCAAGAAATTTTACAAGTGGAACACGTTGTCCACCATACAAACCAAATGCACACTCATAAGGGCTAGTGGAACCCTAGGCTGTCCACTAGGTGAGCCCCTAGTGAGACACATAGACACATAGTTGGTATGCGCTCACATAGGCAAGCAAGTGGCTATGGGAAAGTCACGCCTAAGTTTGGCTCCCATACATACAACCATACCAAAGCTACACCTCTTGATAACTTTGATAAGGCACCACACAACAATGAACTTCGAGCTTCATGAGGCAAGCAAAGCTTTATATGCTTGAAACTCATGAAAAAACAAGATGGCTCCACAGGAAAGCAAAGTTTGTTATCCAAGGTGGCCATATAACCAAAAATGAAAAAGAGTGTAAGGTACATTCAGGGGATTTTTGCTTATTCCATGTAAGGTCTTAACTTAGGGAACATTGTTCCTAATGTCTCCAAGAGAGGACCAATTGAAGAATAGAAGATTTGCAACTTAGGGGATGTAGTGTGTCGCATCGAGCCACTAAGAGGAATATAATATGCTAAGAGAGATCACACTCTTGAAGGAAATCACACCCAATTTAACCACAAAGCGAAAGACACATTGCAAGAAGTAAGAAGACTACACTATGAAACATGAGTTGAAATGCAAAAGAATAATGCCAATGTATTCCCCTACTTTAAAGAAATTGCTAAACACCATGTTGTGAGCAATTAATTTAAAGTAGAAAATGATAAATGCTAACAATAAAGAGGACATGAGAGCTTATTTGGAAATCCCTATGCCAATTCATATGTTTCCAAATGAATCTACTTCATGAAAAGGGATGGGTTGCCCCCAAAATGAAATTCCAAAAACATGAGGGATCCATGGATTCAGGGATAGTATGTCTTTGCTACAATGTTTTTAGTGAGCTTGGAACTGTCATCATTCCCCAAATACTCATGGAATAGGAAGAATGGCACAAAGAGAGTGAAAACAAAGAAAATATTTTGGGTCAACATGGAAGAGACCTAAATGTATTGACACCTTGCATCATCCCCAAAAGGAAAACACAAGACAAAGAAAATATAAAGAAAAAAGCTTTTGGGTCAACATGGAAGAGACCTAAATGTCTCGATGCCTTGCGTCATTCCCAAAAGGAAAACACAATACAAAGAAAAGATAAATGATTACAACATAGAGAAGAATGTAGGCACAAATAGAGGAATGTCACAGAGATAGATACATCAAACAGAATGGTACGGGGGGATCACATTATGCACATGCAATCACACATAAACATAGAAAGGAAAGCATTACAAAAAACTAGTAAGGCACATGCAAGTCAACCTCTAATAGGTCATTTGCATCCCACTCGTGTTCATCATATATGGAAGGCAGACAACTAGCCAAAGGGACAATAGCAAGTGCGGTACTAGGACAAGGCTATCTAATTATTTCCCCCACTATGTGCAAGACAAGAATGAGCCGAGATAGGTGATGAGAAAGAGCTCCTTGCATTTTGAAATGATTTGCAATGAATACAAAGCATGTAATAGTGAGAATGTGATGATCCTACAACTATTACTTGGCAAGGAGCAAAAGGACATGCTTTAAGGGATTATTTCTATTATATCAAACTTTTTAAATATTTGTTTTAAAGCATGACACTCATCAGTACTATGTCCAAGAGTTCTATGGTATTAGCAATGTGGGACATTTGCATCTTTAGGATATAGTTTTGGATTTTCTCGCATGGGTGGCAATGTTATAAGTCCTTGGTTTAGAAGTATTTGTAAATTTCTTTCAATGGCAGATGGTGGACAAGGGAATTTTAGTTTCTTTAGTTTATAAGGCCTTCATCACTTGCTAGATTCACCAATTTCTTGAGTTGACTATTGAGGAGGGGGACCTAAGACAATCCTTTCATCTGTATCACCGTTGCAAGGTATTGTTTGTTCTTTTGGAAGGAGGACACTTATATTGGGAGGAGGATCTTGATATCCTAACCCTTTGGTGTCTTCAGTTGGTATTTTCTCTAGGATTTGATGAATTTCATATTCACTTGTTGTGTCACATCTTTGTTTGCTTAAGATCGTGGATCCTTTTCCATATGTCTCTTCTAGGTTGATAGAAGTGTTGGTTATCTTGTTAACATAGAATGGTTGAATGTTTGTTTGACCAAAGGAACTAGGTTCACCTATTGTAGGGAACTTAGGCTCAGCTTGTATCTCAGTTTCAGGATGTAAAAGGCCAAACATCTCAAGTGATGGGATGGTAAGGGGTGTTGGTTGTGCCATAGAAGGGTAAAAGGATGCATTAGTCTCAAGGTTGTTAAGGAAACTATTTATAAATTTGTTCATGTTTTCATCATCTTCTCCAAATATGTCAAAATCATGAGGAGTACATGCATTAGGAGTTGAGTATGAGTGAGTTCAATTTCATTAGGGTCATTTCTAAAAGCATAGCTTGACACATCCAAAAGGATTTCAAGGACATCTGCGACAATCTTGTAGGTTATGTCCCGTAGTTCTATGATAATCACAAAAGGCATTGTCATCCCACCAAACTGGTTTAAATTGTCCTAGATCGTATTGTCTTGGCTCTTGAAGCTATATAAGATTATGTTGCAATAGTTGTTTGAATACAGACTCAATAGGTTCCTCTAAGGGAGTGAACTCACATTTTTGAAACCTCCTTTGTTGCGGACGTTGGGTATTTTGGACCATGTTGGAAGGTTGATTGACAGCATTAAGCATGTTGGCTGAAGAGTTAGGTCCTTGTAATGTGATGATTGGTCCCACTTGTACAGTTTTAGCATCAACTACCCCATCATTGGTGACGTTTTTGTTTCAAGACCAAAATCTGTTCCTGTCATTGGGGGCTTTTTTCACTATCAGATTTCTATTGGATGCCAGTGTCTTAAGTTCTCCTTTTTCAATGAGATCCTTTTCTATTATAACCCCTTTTTCCACTAATTCCAAAAAGGATGTACAATAATGTACCCTTAAGTTACTCCTTAGTTTTGCATGAAGGTTTTCCTAGAGCATAGTAACTTTTTGCTTTTCAGGTATCTCGACAAGACACCGGCTGGCTATAGTCCTCCATCTCTAGAAGAAAGTGATGAAATTTTTGCCTTCATCTTGTGTTGTGTGACACAAGGTTGCTATATTTATCTCGTGGTCTATGTTGAAGGAGAATTGCTCAACAAATTTCTCAGCCAGTTCACCCCAAGATCCGATGCCATAGTCTAGACCTAAAAACCACTCTAGTACAATTCCTACAAGACTTCTTGGAAATAGTCTCATAAGATATGTGGGGTCATAAGTGCCATCTATATAAATGGTAGAAAATTCCCTTATATGTTCTATCGGATTTCGTTTTCCACTGTACTTAGGGAGATTCGGTATGACATAGCCATGAGGGAAAGGTGTCATGTACAATGATCTATCAAAGGGAAATGGGCATATGTCCTTTGTTGAAAATGATTTCTTAGTTGACACTGCCATGTTGTCTATTTGTGTTTGTAGAGCATGCATTTGTGTTTGCAAGACATCAACCTGGGTTAATGATGTGTTGGACGAATTATGCGGGTCTATGTAGGTATTCTGAAATCCAAGGTCTCTTGATGGGTTTCGATTGAATGTTGGTATTTGATGTGGATTTGGATTCAGAATGTTGGTGAATGTGTTCTAGTTCAGAATTTGCGTAAATTGGTTTTGACTTGGAATCTGTGTGAATGGATTCTGACTACCACTCTAGGAAAAAGGATTCTAATTCAAAATCTATATGAATTGGTTTTGACTTGGATTTTGTGTGAATGGATTATGGCTACCAATTTGGGAGAATCGATTCTAATTCAGAATTTGTGTGAATGGATTCTGACTGCCAATCTGGGAAGATGGATTTTGATTTCCATATTGGGATGAGGGAATGCCTCTTGTTTGTGTAGTCTGCGGTATAGTACTAGTGACATGAACTCTAGGTATGGCTGTTGACTATGGTATGGTACATGTGGTATGAACACTAGGTATGGTTGTTGACTGTGGTATGGTACTCGTGACACTGACATTTGGTGTAGAAGCTGACGTTTTAGATCTTTTATTCCCAACAAGAGGACCGAAGGGAGTGGACGATGATGCCCCTACAATAAAATTAAATCCCAATGTCATGCTAGATGTACCAAATGGAGACGTATGGATTGTCGTACTCTGTGTAGGTATGCCAGATGGTATAGTTGTATTTACCTGAGGTATAGTAGTACTGGAAATCATTGTATTTGTCCCTTGTGTAGGTTGAGCTTGTAAGGTGCTAATATCGAATCTTGTAGGTAAGGTAGCGCCTTCAGCTAGAAATTTGACTAAGTATCATTGACGATCGTTTGCTAGGTACTCATCTACAAAAGAGGCAAACTCAGGGTCCTGTGCAGTAGCCTCTATGTCTTCTGTTGTAATGTGTCCTTGAGTGTTTCTAGTGGTGAATTTTTCTAATAAAGTCCTATGAGGTCTTGTGGAGAATGGATTGATGAATTCATTTGGGTTCGACATCTTTTCTCTCTCTCTTCTCTTAGACCTAGTTTCAACCATGTAAGATAAGCTCAATATGCAAGGAATGCAAAACTACATCTATGGACAGTATGACTCTAGTCTATGTTTTTGGGATTTTCTGAATGCAAAATAAGGAATGTTCTAAGATGACGCTAGTCTAAAATGACAATATCTAAAGATGCAAAGTCTAAGCAAGCTTCTAAGGTAATCAATTTTGTAAACCTGAGACGAGGGTACCAACTATCTAAAGTCTAACCAAAGTGTCAATTTAGTTATGTCAAGGAACCAATGTAGGACGGGGATCAAAGATAAGTTGAGTTTCCTAACTAGACTGATGAGCTAGGAGAACTCTCTGTAGGACAAAGGATAAGATGATAGGACTAGGTTCAATGACAGATTTCGTTGATGCTATGATTTTTCTAGAGTGTGGATGGTGGACCTATCCTAAAGTTGGTAAAACTGAACTTCCTAGAAGTTTAAATCTAAAGGCAATATGTACTCAAAGATGAAACTAAAACTCAGAATCAGAATGACTATAGTAATGACTAAATGATACCTAAAGGATGCAAAATTGAGCAAATTGTTTCAGTTTTTTGTCCAAGGACTGTTGTGAAAAGAAAGATGAAAGATTGGTATGACCGTGTTGACTGACATGTGACCGTAAATTTTGGTTTTCTAATAATCAGGCAGATGCGACTCAGAGTTTCACAGATGTAGTTATGTTTCACAGTCGCAGTTTTCTGGTAATCAGTTGCGCATTTCTGGTAAAGTTCAGTGTCTAAATCTAGAAGATGCGGTTTAGTTTCTAACAGATGCGACTCATAATGGCAATTGCGACTCAGACTGTAACAAATGTAGTTTTCCTAAACTTACGCATTGGTAAAAATTTTGTGACAGTGGCAAATGCGTCGTTTGAGACTACAGTTGCGGCTCACCTTGTCAGATGCGTCACAAAATATCACAAGTGTGGTTCCCTAAAATAGATGCGGTTTCTGACAGATCAAATGCGAGCTAATCTGGCAGATGTGACTCTAGGCTAAACAGATACAACTTGACAGAACAATTGCGACTCTCTGGTGAACAGTTGGGACTCTGTTGTGTTTTCAATGAATAGAGATATAAATCTAACGTTGTTTTTATGTGATCAAGTTCTGGCAAACAATGACAATCATAAGACAAAGTGTTTTCAGTTTCATTCTGGACTCAAAGAACGTTTAATTTTGACAACAGACAAGCACATCCTAGGCTATGAAGGACATTATTTATTGAGTTCTCACTTGGGTTTCCCCAACTACGCTTATTCAAGGTGGATGATTAGTAGCTTGACCCCTCTGGCTCCCCTCCACGGTGCATTAACGTCATTCAGGGTAGCCAAGCTACAGTACCCATGAACATCCCATGGCATACCTTCATCTCTACACATGAACCATAAGAATATGAGACGGCTTCACAGGTCTGACCTACTGCACTAGTAAATAGAAGGATTTTGGACACTACAAACAAAGATGTTTAATAGGGCATTTCGTTCATAGGGCATGATCCATGCAGTGAGAGTCCCCTTTCGAATCCATCTCGTCAGAACCATTCACGTGATTCTTGGGCTTTCCCCAAGAATCCACTTTTATATACCGGCTGGAAGTCCCTTGGGTTTAGGGTGCTACCGGTCTGAGTCGTCCTAGGGTGAGTACTTTTTCCCACCAGAACAGGCCCAAGTTCTAGAGTTAGTAACCATTTCTCTTACACCCAGGATCGCACGGATGCGCAAGGGGAGAGGATACTTCGATGTACCAAATCGTGAGGTTAATTACGCAATTGTGCTTTCGCACCAAACACAGTAGACACTTGTTAATTTTAATCCAAATGAAAAATTTGCTACACTACCAAACAATCTGTTTCAAAAATTTAACTAGGGTCTTCGACATGCATTCTACAGAAAGATTCATTAGTAGTTTGATATTGGTCTTTGACTATCAATCTGCAAAAAATTTGTTAACTCCCAAAGACACACACTAAAAATAGAAGATTAGTGAAAATAAAAACATGAAAGGAATCTATAAATTAAAAGTCTAAACCTAAAAATATACCAGTCGGATGCGTCGCTTTCTCTGTCAAATGCGTCGTGGTATTTTACCAGTCAGTTACGGCTCAGAAAATGACAGATGCATGATTATTTTCCATATGCATCGTTTACGATCTCAGATGCAGTTAAGAAAGTCAATTGTGTCGTTTCATCAAACTGATGCATCTTCGAATGTCAATTACAGCATTTCGTCAAGCAGATGCATCGTTCTATATAAAAACTTGCAAAATCAAATAAAATTCTACGGATACGTGAAGGTGGTGTCTTCACATCGAGTTCGACAAATGTAGCTCAGAGAAAAACACACGAGAGAGTTAGGAAATTTGAATCTAAATTTATTCAAACTATATTAACGAATCCTCAAAGCTTCGATAATCGAGCACAAAAGAAAGCCAAGAACAACATGCATAAAAGAAACTATTTTACCAAACATGTGATCAATTCCGTTGAATAACCTCCATTACTCTTCTCCATTTTTTCTGTGTAGTGTACTTGCCCTCAGATTTTCAAAATTCATGCAAGCATGGCCTAAGTGTTATGATTAAGACAAAACATTGAAGATTCAAGATAATTGCTTTAAAAGTCATATGATTTCGAGAGAGATTGGAATGATGAAAGATATACCAATTTATAGAAAATTGATTATTCGAACGACAGGTCAAGATTGAAAGATCAACAGACGGTTGAGATTAACAGATTAGTCATGCATTTTAATAACAGTTAGTAGTGACATGAGTGATATAAACTAGAAATAGAAATAAAGATTAAATAAATGATTTAATCTTCGAGTTTGGTATTCGAAAATAGAATAATAGTCTTTGCATGACGAAGATAAAGATGGATTAAAGCAACTCTCTGTTCGAACGCACGCACAAGATTTAATTAATTAAATAGGAATATTTAATTAATATGCATGTACACGCAATTGAGTTAGCACTAGATGACTGAATGATATGACGAAGAGATTACCCGAGAAAGCAACTCAGACATTAAATCAAGAGTTAACTGACTGAATTAAATAGATCTTTGAGTCGAGTAAGAGTGAATACTTAGATAATTTGCACAATTACCTAAATATAGAGGAATGTGTTAAAATAAGATTTATGAATTAAATAATTCATTTAATTCAAGATTTGATATTTGAAGAATAATTAAATAAATAAGATTTATTTAATTAAGTGATGAAGGGATTTAAATGAATAATTAAATAAATAAAAGATTTATTTAATTATAGTTGAAATATGATAGAGGTAAATTAAATAAGAATTTATTTAATTTGACAAGAAGGATAAGGTTAATTAGTAACATAATTAAATAAAAAGTGTTTATTTAATTAATCAGCTAGAATAAAGAAAATATGAATCAATTAAATAATTAAGATTATTTAATTAATAGAAGAAATGAAGTTAAAGTGAATCAATTAAATAATTAAATTTATTTAATTAATAAAGAAATGAAGACTTTAGAGAATAATTAAATAATTGACAATATTTAATCATGACCATGAAGAATACAAATTATGAAGAATATTGAAGTCGCAGGCTTAGACCAGATTTCGGTGTGTACAAATATAATTACTATTTGATTGAGATCATTCATTGATATGACTATACTCTTGATAAGAGTCGCTTAATAATGTGATATATTACTGAAGGGAGTCAATTATATATGAATAATTAAGTTATGATTAGATAAGACTTATATAACTATACTCTAGGATATAAAGTTATGATTGGGACTAGATCGTCTTTTGAAGTAGATAACTTGTTTATGCAAAGATAAGCTCGTATGTTAAACCTGGGGATAGGAATATCCAATGAAGGGGTAACTTGTGCTTAGGATTAATGGTAGAGATACAATAGTGATTTTAGAAAAGGGGAGTAGGTTATTTCTGGGGTTAAGGGTTACCCATTGGAGGCAATACCTATGCATAGTTTATAGCATTCCTTAAGTCAAATAAAGCTTAATAAAGTGTAGGTGAATATAATGACCATCACTCGAAGTACTGACTGAGAACACATTGGCCAAAGTAGTGTGATTTCCTTTGGCTCCATTGTCAGTTCACTGTGTCTATGTAGTGCATGCTAGTTGCATATTGTATGGATTACAAGTTCTAGTCATGTAGGGAACAACACTAAGCTCAATGTGGTTTTTCATATGGGGTTACTCAACCAATCTCTTCATTGAAGGGTAGAGACATCTATCTTATGAGAGATGTGCAGGGGACCACATATGAGTCTGTGGTTGGTAAAAAAGCACTTGAGTGATGCGTCTCCTCCTCAGCAGGTGACAAAAGACCAAGATATTTGAAAGGCGGATCTTGGACCATATATAACTATTGCTTTGAAGCTCGGTTGAGTTATGTATGTAACTTGTACCCATTTATATGGAAGGATGTAATCATGAATGATATACTTGAGTTCATTCAATATGAAATATATGTTTTGGGAAGATTTGTAAAATTACATTGGAATGCAATTACAATTTGGAATTAGTACATTATTTCAATTATGCATGTAATTTACATTATGGGAAGAAAAAAAATTATTGCTATGTCATGTCATCATGATTTATTCACTTAAGGTGAAAATTTGGGAAATTTACTGAGTAGAACACTAGGGCTGTTACACCTGATCCTTGTCTAACATATATCTCATTTCATTAACAAGCCTAGTAGCCATAGTCGTGTTTTGTTCTTTTCCCAAATGATTCGCAAGATCCAAGAGCCTCCTTTCTAGAGCAAGGAGATGCTCTATGAGAATAACAAGAGCATCATCCTTGTTCAGAGGTGGGGTCATTGGGGAGATGTGAGAAGTAGGGACACAAGGGGTCTCCCCAAAGAAACTCGCCTCTTCTCCTGAAACCATCTCCTAAGAAGTGAGACCAGTAGTGACCTTAGAGAAATCCATCTTTATGTGCCACATGCTTCTTCTAACAACATACCTGAAGGTTGTAGTTTGAGTCGTGAAGCTCATAAAGCTTCACAATGTGCAAGTCTATAACCCTCACAAGACACGAGAGAAAGAATCTCGACATAAAGAAGCATACACTACAATGTTCACATCGGGTTCACCAAAATGTAGAGGAGGGGGATTAACTGCTCTGAGACCCTAAGTCATGGGAGGGTCCTAAGAAACAAGCTAACCTGATCTACCTCAAGCTTGCTAAGTGATTCAAAAAGGTTAAGATGCTAAGATCGAAAAGGATGAGCAATCTGGTTGCTACTGTCCTTCTGCTAACCTAAATGTTTCAAGGAGTCAAACAATCTAATTCCCAGAGTTCAACCTATGGCCTAGATAGCTCACTACCTAAGGACGGTAGTGCAGGACATAAACTCCAGCATGGTGCGCTAGCGTCTCAGTGGGGTGCTAGCATCCATACAAACAAAGGACTTTTGAGACATATAAAAACACAAGGAATTGAACTAACAACTCAATTGATAGATTATATGCTATGATAGAATATAAAGAAAGTACAAAAATGAAGTACAACAAGAAGAATACTTTAACTAGATATGCTTAAATTGACAAAGGAAGTGAGAAGGTGGTACCAAACTCCTTGCAATGTGATTCTTTGAATAACTCCAACTGCAAAAGCAACTACACACACAGGACCAAGGAAAATGTTAGGGTTGTTTTTAGAGGATTGTCTCAGTCAGTCCCCCGCTTTGGTGTTTCCACCTCCATGGATAGCCAGATAGAAATGATGTAGAAAATGATAAAGAAAGTGTATAATAAATGGAAGTACCAAGCAATACACAAAACATAATATACTACTATGTAAATGTGATGATGCAAAAGTAAATAAAAATGGTGGCTATCGCCTTCACAACCATGTTCTCTCAAGGCAGGTAGAGGAAGGTGCGAGCTTGCAAGTTCTCCAATACCAACGTTGTCGCAACAACAGAGAGGAGGATCCAAGAAAGCAACAACTTGTAGCTACAATGGAGCTTGGGAGTGTGAAGATGACTATGTAGATCGAAGCCAAGAGTGAATTGATCTAAGAAGTGTGTAGAGGTTGAATGGAATGAAGGAATAGGCAATTTGAAAGGAAAAATGGAGGAAAAGGAGTCATTCTAAGTCGGTCAAGGGGGCAGGGGGCGTTATGGTTTGCTTCCAATGGAGAAATGTAATGCCTCTGTACATTCCAGAGGTATGAATCCTATCAGGATGGTAGCATGACATGTGGACGTCCGTGCAATGCACACGTCCCTGAAAAATTCCTCCACCAACACAAAAACAGTCTATTGGGTGGACGGGGAAAGGTGGTGGATGTCGAGATTGCATCATCAAAATTACATTTTCTAAGGTGAAGGGTATGAAAATAGGGAATTTGCAAGGGGTACAAATTCACACCATTACACTTCCAATTAAACTTGGAAAAGATCAATCTCAATAGTGTCCCATATAAAGATTTATAAAATGCATAGGGAAGTCATCACAACCTAAATATTTATCAATAGCTATAGTAAAAATGACCTCACAAAGATCATCGATCAACCTAGGTGAGGAGTTGGTCACACATTCCCACCTATGAAGTGGAAAGTGGACAAGGGACCACACTTGTGCATTATTAAATGTCATGGTCTTACTCAAGAGAAGGCACTTGACCCTTGAAGACTTATTGATAATGGTGGGAAAAAATGAGGAATGTCAAGAAGATTAGTAAGAATCTATTGGACCTCTCTTATGCTATTTATTTTCTTGGAAATATAAGTGTCACATGAGGATTTGAATAATTATTTAGAAATCATGTCCCCAAACTCAAGCCAATAAAGAAGATTTAATTTGAGACCCTAATTTGTGTGAGTATCAACAACTTAGTTTTGTTGTCAAATTTTGACCACTTTTAGTTATAGAGCAAGCAAAAAAATTCTCTTCTAGCTTGATAAAGGCACAATAGAGCTTCAAGGTCATGGCATCATATGAATTATGTAGAAAAGCACTAGCTAGCATGTAGGTATATCTCCAAAATTAAGAAGTATGCTTGATGACTTCATTCCATCATAGAATCCATATGCCCCCATGCGAGCTATGATTCAATGTTCCATATACCTTGTATCTATGCAATAGTGAGTTTATGATTGAAGAATGATGTGTTGAGAAGAAATTGTATTTTTCCACCTTGGGCATGATAGCTTTCCATTCAACATAAAAAATATTAGGAAATGGGTAGAAAGGAAAATTTTTAACAAAGGTTTAATTGACAAATGAAAACAACTAACACAAGAAAATATAAGTTGACTTTACAACATGCCTCTATTAGGCTACTTGAGAACTCTTTTAGTGAATGAAAAATATTTTTCCAAATATACCAAGTATATTTGGAATGATGGCTCCCAACATAGGATAAGAAAAGGCCCAATTTATTATACATGTAGAACCAAGTTTACCATTCACTAGCTACCCAACACATAGGAAGGTTACCACATTTATCACAAGCTAGCTCAACCATATTAAAATATCCACATATGACTTGAGGATAAGTTGATATATATCTAAAAATTCAACACCAATGATTTTATTTCTTAATGGCATCATTAAAAGCATAAATATTGATAACCCTAAAAGAGTGGTTATTAATATTGAAGAGGGCCCATAGGGTAGGAAAGTGGGGTCATAGCCTTAAGCATCTAGATTATACTACCATTTAAGAGAAATGAAAGTAGCAACTTTAGCACGACTTGCCTCATCATTAATATAAAAAAAACACAATGCCATATGAACATGAGAAACAACTAAAATTAAAAAATTAAAATATTTCTTGCAAATAAATAATAGTGACATTGGGAAATCTTTGCTGAGTATCTTGAACAATATTATATCTAAGATACCAAATTTAAAATATTCAATGAAAGAGACTTTATGGAAGATGGGAGTCAAGCAACATAATTTTGCTATCAAGCTCATCGCAAGTTCCATCTTTGTTCTTCAAAAAATCTTTGTGTGCATCTTATTGGCAACTTATATCTCCTTAGATGGATTGGTATTTTTGGGCCATGAGACTAGTGTTTGTCTCCCACATATTTTCCTTCCTACACCTTGTGTCGTAGACTTCAAGACCTTCTAGTAGTCACTCAAAGAGAAACTAGAGAAGGAATTTCTTGAGTAGTTGCTTGAGAAGATAGAGCATTAGCAAGCAAAGGTGCCCTATTATATTGAATTTCTCTTGCCTCTTTGGAGGATTCATCAATTCAAGCTATGAGGTGACCACTCCTTTTTCCTTATTATTGACATGGTTTGAAATGTATAAACCAAGGGATTGGTTTTGAGGTCCACCAAATTGGACCATTCACTCTTTTATTAGAATTATTCTTTCTACTACATACGACAGTATATCCTCTCTCTTTCTTTTTAGGAGGAGCTTCCTTAGATGGCTTAGGAGTTGGCTTGGGTCACTAAGTGATAAGCGATAATCCTTGATTTTGTGCTAAGAGGATCGACACTTGTAGCATGTGTTGGAAATGTTGAGTTGCAATCTATTTGAGTAAGACGTTACTCACCAATTTGTATGTCAACAAAGTCTTGAATATTCTTCAATAGATCAATTGTGACAAAAACCCTCTTTTGGGGATGAGCATAAAAGAGTGTATCTTGCTCAACATGAACAACATGACCTAAAGAGGTTGCAATATGATTAAAAAAGACCATAGAGGCGAGGGGACAAATAAATTACATCTAGATCTTGACTTGAAGGGCATGCACTTAAGAGAAAACAAAGGCTTAAGTCCATGGGGGAGAAGATCGATAAAGAGTTACAAAAATACCAAGGGCCATGTTAAAAAAATAACCTTTGTGAATTTAATTGCAAAAAATAAAAAACCCTTGGTGAGGTTTTGAGGGATTTAAGTAGAAATTGACCCAATATTTTAGCATGCTTTTAGAAGAGATTATTCTAACAAAATACCTAACTACAATACAACTTTCAAGCCACTTACATGCATTATCAAAATCATGAAGTGGTAATACATCACGTCTAGAGAATTAACCTTGTGTATCATTTTGAATTGAACTTACAAATTCTCTTCAAAATATCACTATTGTGCAAATCTAAGCTTACAATCCCAACAACTGCTAGCCTACGAAAATGACTACCATTTATATGAAAAAATAAATTACTTAAAAATTAAAAAAAAATCTTTTAAAAAATCATAGTAAATATGACGAACTCCTACTTTTCAATACAATATAAAATAAGGTAGCATGCATAAAGACTAATATAAGACGTACTAAATGGAGCATTCATCCTCAAATAAACACATTCCTATGAACCACTAATTAATAAATACATTCCTATGAACCACTAATTTGACTTATAAATTCTGAACTCTTAAGTTTAGAATTTAATTTAAAATATTAAAAGTCGTTTCACCTTAGCATTGGAATCTCGTAAGATTGAAAGGGAATTTTAAGTTTGAGTAGAAAAGATAAAAAGTGACATAATATTATGGCGTGCACCAAAAGTCTCCCTCAAATTTATATTGTCCTTACATGCGCATAGATTTTAAGTTCTAAGCATTTCCTCATGTCTCGTCATGTGGGCCTCTTTAAATGCTGTTTTTGTTATTTTTTGAATTGGTCTTTTTTATTGACCTGTTTTAGTCTATGGGACTATAATTCAAAGATTTTATTCGAAGATTTTATTTCTGATTAGGGTTACATATATTTTTTTTATCATATTTTCTATTCATTATTAAATTGAAGATGAGGAAGTATGGTAATATAATATAATTTTATAAGCACGAGTTATTTTCTACAGTGTGTTAAATCGTGATATTGCTATCAAGATTCAACTCGTTGACCATTCATTATCATGAGAGATGGGTTCTTGTGAACCACTACTCATGAAATATGGGTCAATGAGTTTGACTCGTAAAACTACATAGTTGAATCCTGATAGCAATATCACAATATAAATTTAATCAATAGATCATTTATTATATCAAATTTGTTTGATAAAAATATTTTTTATTTTTTATTTTATGTAAAAAATATTTTCTATTAGTACTTGTCATCATAGTACTATTCAATCCTATTCAACTCATTTTGTTAATTAATTATTAATAAGTTGGTTTTGAATCAATTAAAAACTATCCTTTTTAAATATAATTTTTTTAAAAAAAAGTGAACATGTTAAATACTTAATTTTAAAAATTGTAAAAATTATTTCTTTTGAACATAATTGGCTAAGAATCTTTTGAACATAATTAGCTAAGAAGTTTGAGATGTTATGGAAAAAAGAAGGTAAACTATTTTTTTAACATTTTTTTAGAATGATTTTAGAATGGTTTTTCATTTGAAATCATTTCATTAATTACTTATTTTTAAATGTATGTAATTGTAAAGCACATCCACAATTAAAATAAAAATTTAAATTAAATCTTAAACTATTTGACATTGTCATTTTTTTATTTTTGAAATTTTATTAATTCAAATTAAAATAACTAAAATTATTATAATTATTAATTAAATTATAATTCTAATAATCCTATTATTATTAATTATTATAATCCTAAAAGCATTATAATTAGGATTAAAATTAGAATTAAGAATAGGGTAGAACTTATGATTAGAACTATTCAAAAATTAAAATAAATTCATAGATTTTTTATTTGTTATGGATAGTATTACGACCATAGTTAGGGTTAGAAATAGGTCTAAGATTAAGATAATGGTTTAGAATTTATTGTTAGGGTTAGGGTTAAGGTCAGAGTCAAGGTGTGTGTTAAGGTTACGGTTAGGTCACTCAAAGAAATAATTAACAATACTAAAACACTATGATTAGCAAAACTTATATTTATTTTTATTCACATTAATAAAACTTACATTTATTTTTTTCAAATATTGAAAACAATAATGACAATAACAAGTGTCATGTAGTGGCTAGTACTTTATAATATTTTAATTATAGTATTTTAGATTTAATCAAAATTAAATATAAGTTTTGTTAAAGAAAAAAATAATATTAGTAATTTATTTTTTGTTACTAGAAGGGTGTCCCCACAACCCAACCCACCTCTTAAATCCAAGAGTGGAGTTGAACCTAAGACCAACAAGGAACAAACCCATTGCACAAGCCAAATCAACTATCCATTCAAACTATAATATTAGTAATATATTTTTTTATGCAAGGGGTAAACGCTTTTGACCGGAGCTATGAACCGGATACAACCATTCAACAATACCACCCCAACGGGGTTTGAACCTTGGTGGCAAGAACAACAATGCCACCTATAAACCATCACACCATGCCAATATCGACTAATATTAGTAATATATTAATAAAATATCAAAATAAAAAATAAAAATGAAACCTATTAAATTTTTTACATTGTAAGATATATTAATTATTAAAAAAATGTAAATGGTAAAAAAATTATATTTTATATTATTAAAATAATATTATATAAATATATTATTAAATAAAAATAAATTTATTAATTATCATTAAAGTTATTTGAATATAAATAATAATAAACAATTAAAAAATACAAAACTTCTAAAATACAATTTAGATATATTTGTAAATGTTAATACATTAATACACAATGGACATAATGAGACACATTAATATTAATAATTACCAATTATGCCAAAGGCATTCTTTATATGAAATGGAGGACCTAAATTATTTTAAAAGTAGGCTTTTTGTTTTAAAAAAGAAAAGAAAAAGTTATAAAATTCAAATGAAAAATAGAATTATATTTTGTTAATATTTCTATTCTAATAACTTTTTTTTTAAAAATGATTTAACAATTTAAAAGTATTTTAAAAAAAATTAAAATAAGCTTTTTGTTTTAAAAACAAAGAAAAGAAGTGAAGTTTATAAGATTGAAATGAAAAATAGAATTATATTTTACTAATATGTCAATTCTAGTAAGTTTAAAATAAGTTTTACTTTTTTTATATAATTATTTATTAACTTTATAAAAAAATTATTTACTATTAATATTTTTAAATTAATATTTGTATTTTGATATATTTTGACTTTGCATTTAGTTTATGTTATTTTAATTTTTAATTTAGATTTAAGTTTTAAATTTATTCTAATAATTTGTCTTCTTATGAAATTACAAAAAAATATAAATTATTAGAATCAATTATAATTATTTTTTTATTATAATTTTAATATCTATAATAAAATAAATTTAAATTTTAAAATAATTAATTTAATTTAGAATTAATTATCTTATTATAATTTTAATTATTATAGAACAATAATATTTTGAATCTTAATTTAAATAATCAAATACATCTAAAATCTAAATTTTAAATTTAAATTTAAAGAGAGAGAAACAAACTTTTGATTAGTCATTTTGTGCCAACAATCCAAGGATGGCATGTGTCCCTAGGGAGTTATGCTTAGTGTAATATGCCATTTGATTAAGGATACGAAAATTCACCTTTAAGACCTCTTTAGTGTACCCATTACATACTTCGAGAGGAAAATAGATCAATAGAAAAGAGACAAGAAGGGAGAAGGGAGAGGGAGATAGAGATAAGATATAGAGAGGCAAAGGGAGAAAAAAAGAGAAAGGAAGAGATATATATAGAGAGATAGAGGTGAGATAGGATATATAAAGAGAGAGCTCTTTATATCTTTGTCTCCTTCTCTATCTCTATGTTTCTCATTATCTCTCAATCTCTCTTCCTCTCTCTCCCCTATTTCTCTATATATTTACATTCCCTTCTATCTTTCTTTCCTTTCACCTCTCTCTTTCCCTCTCCCTTAATCTCTTTTTATATCCCTATTTGTCTCCCTCCTCTCTCTTGTTATCTCCCTCGTTCTCCCTCTACCTCTCTCTAAATAT
Organism: Sequoia sempervirens; assembly: GCA_007258455.2. NCBI lineage: Eukaryota > Viridiplantae > Streptophyta > Pinopsida > Cupressales > Cupressaceae > Sequoia > Sequoia sempervirens. Next base: position 488,119,794 of record VDFB02281492.1, read on the forward strand.
AACTTTATATCTCTACTTTTCTATCCCTCTATCTCCCCTCTCATTCTCTCTCTTTGTCTCTCCCTCTTTATATCTATATTTATTCCTCTCCCTCTTTTGTCCTGCCATCTCTCCCTCTCTCTCCCTCTTCATATATTAATTCATATCTCCATCTCCATCTCCATCTCCATCTATATCTTTATCTTCATCTATCTATTTCTCCTCACCTCTTCTTGCATATCTCTCTTCTAGGTTATCTTTCTCAATATATGTATCTCTCTCTCTCCCTTTATCCCTATCACTCCCTCTTTCTATGTCTCTCTATTTCTCTCCCTCTCTCCCTTCCCCTCTCTCTATATATATTTCCCTCTCTATTTGTATCTCTATATCTCTCTCTTACTCACCCATACACTCCCTATTTCCCCCTTCTTTATCTCTATATCACACACACACACACACACACACACACCCTATCTCTATCTCTCTCCCTCTCTTTATCATTTGTCTCTATCACTTTTGTTCTCTTAATCTTTCCCCCTCTATATCTATATTCCCATCTCTCCCTCTTTCTATCCCTCTTTCTCTCTCCCCTCTCCCTATAAATCCCTCTTTCTATATCTCTCTACTTCTCTCTCCTCTCTCTATTTCTCTCCCTATCTCTCCCTCCCTCACTCTCTCCCTATCCCTCTATTTATCTCTTTATATCTACCTATCTCCCATTTCTCTTACCATATATCTATATCTTCCTATACCTATATATCTATATATTCTTTGCCTCTCTATCTCTATTTCCATATTTCTTCTTATCTCTCTCTCTAATCCTCTCTATATATCACTTTCCATTTCTATCTTTATCTTTCTATCTCCCCCCTTCTCTCTCTTTATCTCTCCCTCTCCTTCTCTATATCCATCTCCATCTCCATCTCCATCTCCACCTCTATCTCCTTAACCCCCTCTCTCTCACACGCTCTTCCCCTCTCTATGTCTCCTTCTTTATATCATTGTATCTCCCTCTATCTCCTTATTGAAAACATGAATATCTTGGTAATGAAGCTTGATTATCTTTTTGACTTAGAGGTTTTGTTTTGGTCATATTTAGGTCCCTATAAGTGGATGCATAATTCATTTGAAGCTAACACTTCTCCTTTGAGACCTTTATTGTACAACCAACATCATTTGCTAAATGGCCTACCAATTGACCTCACATTCTATACAAACATATGCAAAAACTAAACTGATTTTTTTCCTAATTGACTTTCCACACTTTCGGTGTACCCATTGCATACCAAGGTGCAATTGCTAGTTTTAGTTCAATGGACAAAATGCTTGCATGTCTATATTCTAGCTTAATGAAAAAAACCATTAAAATTTAAGTTTTTAAATTTGAAAATTAAATAATAAACAATTAGTATTTTTACTAAAACATTTATGATTATTATCATTATATAGTTTATCTATAATTTACTTATTTATGATTGAACTTGTATAAGATAATGTATATGGAAGCACGGTAAAATTTATTCCTAAAAAGAAGGCAAAATAATAGTTCACCTTCATTTCATTTTATTTGAAGAGGGTAACTTTTTTATTATTTTTGATTGGTTCAAAACTAATTTATTAATAACTAAAAGTAGCTATGTTTAAGAAATAATATACAAAGATTGTTCTATAATGATAGCCAAATAGATAGACTAAGGTGTTGACGAAAAAAGCAAATAAAATTTTAGAGAATTCATAAGTTGACAGGGAGAACTTTCAACCAAACTTAACTAGGTTTTACCATATTATATCTTTTTAAAATGGAAGGGACTTTCAATAAATTGATGTTGATCTTTAGTTAAGGAGAAGCTTGTAAGTTGAATACATCACCAAAAAAGATATCATAAATTTTTGGTATTTTGAGCAACTTGCTTTGAATTAGAGCTTGTTTTTGCATATGCATCAATTATTTGCACTTCCTGCAATGAAACTGTATGTTTTGTCATACAAAACATACTCGTATATGTTTCATGCATGTGTTGTGAATATACAAAACATATTGGTATATATCTGAAAATTGTTTGTCAGATATATTGCATGTGTTGTGATTTGTTGTGTATATAGTACATGATTTTTAGAATGCTAACACAATTCATCATATAGCCATAAATTGAAAAAGTAGAATTTGTACTTGCATGAATCCTATGCAATAGTTTTTTCCTGCCAGTTATGAAGTCGTAGTTCTTATGTTTGAAAAATGCAAGATAAAATATTTCAACAAAAGGAGCATATGCAAGATAAACCTCCATATGTTTCGTGCAACATCTCCTTGTTATGAAAGCAACAAAAACAAAAGGATAAAGGATTAAAAGTCATCAAGATAACTATGCAGGATCAAATGGCTTACGAAATTGAATTCACGCAAGAAGAATGGCCCATCACCAAAGTTCTCCAAAGTATTTTTCAGGTAATCAAATGTAGGGTTGTCATGGTTGAAGAGCAAAAGGTCGATTCATCACGATCTGTTGAAGATAAGATATCTTGAGCTTATCTATTTTTGCAAGAAACGTTCTCCATAGCAATTGTGAAATGAAATGGCCAATAAAGGTAAAGAAATAAATGTGAAGTTCCCCTAGGTCCAGGCTTGCTATATGAAACCCCAATAGTAATTATAATAGTAATAAATTAATGACCTGATTCATTTCATTAAACTTGCCAAGAAGTAGTGCATATTTCTTATAGATTTCCAAATCCTCATTCTAAGCACAAATTAGTATTTAATTTTAATAAATGATACACAAAACAGACTATCAAGCATGATGATGTAGAAGAATTTGATGAGACAAGTCATATAATTAGCACATATATTTGCTTTGAAAGATACTCAACCTTTACAATAAGTAGGGTTCAAGTTACTAAAATAAATTGGCCATTTGGAAATAAAGGGAAAGCCTATCTAAGTTGTGAATGGTAGCATTACATATATCAATTGGGGGATATGGAAGAGTATGTAAGCTTGCTTGTGTATGTAGCTTTATGCCTTCATGGGACAAGCACTCACTATGAATGAGTGTAGCTAATAATATATACTTATGTAATAAGGGGGGCATGTGGATATTCTTTTCTTTGAGTGTGCCAAGTACTCGTGAATAAAGGGTACTTGTTATGTATTTTGTAGATAACAAAAATAATCTAATAGTTATGCCATATAAATATAGAATTTGAATTATGTTTTTTTGTGCTCTTGTCTGTATATTGCATTTAGCTAGAGTTTGCAACTATGCTTTTATGCATGCATCATTTAGCTCCTCCAAAAATGTTGATTGTGTTGTGCGCATTACATTTGTGCCTTTTGGCCCATTTCTAACAACATTTTTGAAAAGGAGGGGCATGTCTATTGTTGAAAACATTTATTGTAGATATGCACACAATTCTATGTTGCTACTTGGGATAAAAACCTACAAAAGAAAAATGTTAATGCATTTAAGCAATTTCAAAAACAAAGATGAATATGAAAATAAAATATAAATAGTTAGATATATACATTAGTCATGTCTTCTTGGAGATCACCATCTTTGATCTGCACTTCAAATTGGTTTTTGTCCAAATGATAAGATGTATCTATTGCTCCAAATGAGCCTACTGAATAGTTGCAGTCTGCTTTTACTAGTTGGGAGATAGTGAAGTTTGAAGTTAATCTATGTTGATTGCAAACAGTTGGCACACTTTCAACTATTCTTTTAGTGGTTAAGACAAGGCAATAATCTACATCACCTTTTTCATATTGAGTTTTAGACTTGATTAGGAAGTTGGCAATGTCAATGCTTGAACCAACAAACATACGAGGCAAGAGTTTATTTATCAAATTATTGCTAATGTCTACAATTTTAGTCATTTGATCATTGCAATCTACAAGGTCAACATGTACTATTCCTGCTTTATTTTGGATGTTGGTGTATTTGATAGATGTAGGAGCATACACAACAAGGATATCTCCTTTAAATACAGAACTAGTTTGGCCCATGCAAAGCTCCAATATCGTACTAGGATTTGGAGTCGTTGAAATTAGACTATAAAAATGGAATTGTGTAGTTAATTGTGTGTAGTAAAAATGGAATATACTTGTTATCATTAAAGAATATAAAATGCATGTTATTCTTAATTGTGAGAATATAAATTATAGATTTTCCACTATGTATGGTAGTGGTTGCAGAAATGAATGCAAAATGTAGAAGCAAATACAAAGTAGTGTAATAAAGTTTGTTATGAAAAAACAATATTACAAGTCAATACCTTTCTTTGCTTTGGCTTCTTTGTGTGTTCACTTTTCTAGGAGATATGGTTTTTAGTTCAATTCTTTTCAAATGGCTATAGCCAAAAAAAAAAAATTGTTAGTCATAAAATTTGTCGAAAAAAACATATAATCTTTTACTCATTTGGAAGAATTGACATGTATTACCACTTTGTTGAAATTAGATTGTTAAAATGAATTGTGCAATTAATTATGTTAGTAAACATGTAATATAGTTGCCAACATTCTTAAATACAAAATGCATGTTATTCTAAATTTTAAGAATATAAATCATAGATTTTTCCACTGGGTATGTTGGTGATTGTAGACATGTATGCAAAAGGTAAAACCATATAGAAAGGAGTGTAACAAAGTTTCTTATAAAAGAGGAGTATTATAAATGAATACCTTTCTTTGCTTTGGCTACTTTGTGTGTTCAATTTGCTAGGAGATGTGTTTTTTGATTTGATGCTTTCCAAACAGCTTTAGCAAAAAAAAACCAAATTGCAAGTCATAAAATTTGACACAATATAATTTAACTTTTACTTCATTTGGAAGAATTGACACGTTTTACTATTTTGTTATCTGTTCTTGTGAAAGTACAGACATTGGTGCAACAAGTTCTTTTTCAATGATTTGTTGTGCTCTTGTAGATATTGAGCTACATGACATGTTCTGCATGGTATTCATGGTTTTGAGTCACCTGCAAAACAATGTGTGTATCATTATCGATTATATAGAATATGGTCTTTTAAAAAGTAAAAAAAATGTTATAATAATATTTTTTAGTAAGATTTTAATGTAAGTACACAATCTAACCTTTTTTGTGTCAATTTCCCCTACATGTTTATCATTTGCAAGATGGGCAATATATAACTACACAATGTTACCAACATGAAATAGAAGAGTGCTATGACTAGTCCAGTACGATTCCAATCTTTGAATTTTTGTTGTATGTGCATAATTGTTTATCCAGACATGATTAATTATGGACTTGGCCAAAGGATTTGTGTTTTCAAGTAACAAGTGAAAGTTATGTATATGCATGCTTTCTTGAAGAATTTCAATTTTTTTGGATGAGGTGGACATGTTAATGTTCAAGTCACCTACAATGTAAATAAGGCTTTCAGTTGAAGCAATTGTTATTGCCTCATTAACAATTATTATGATATTTGTAAGCGTTGCTGCTGGTCTGGCATATATATTACAAATATAACGAGTTTGTCCATTAAGAATCAATGTAGTCAATATTGATTCAACATTATGTTTATTAATGGTATTGCATTTGATATTTGTAAATATTTTTTTGGTGCAAGTCATTATCCCATGTACATGATATGATGCAAAGCAATTGTAATCTGGTAATGCATTGTTTGTTATTGGTGTTTTCAAATATGTTTCTTGGAGACAAATAATGTTAGATGACATTAAATCTTTGTCATGTACGATGTCTTCTTTATGTGTTTCAAAATGAAAGGTGTTCAATGTAGATATGGTAACACATGATGTTTTACTTTTGCAATCTATGTCATTTTAAAGAGTCCACTTAGCAATAGTTTGTAACCATGCTATTTCTTCTTTGATTTTTGTTTTTGTTTTTTTTGTGATCTATGTATTATTCAAGCACATGCTAATTGCATTGGAATTTTTTTTCTAACGATACTTTTTTGTTGACCACTTAGTTTTAGGATTGGTTTTGCAACTTGGAGTATCGGTATCCATCCATTGTTAACGTGTGTTTGGTTAAAGTGTGATAGTTTTGTAGCTTGAGATTTTCCAATACGACGATCATTGAATTCAATCCATATAATGTCCATGTCAGCGTGTTGTGTATATGCTTTGAATATTCCATCAGATCCATTGACAAGACCATCTTGTGTATCATAGTTTCCACTATAAATCTCAACCAATATGCCTATTTTTAACATTATTTATTTTGCTAGATCTGTATTATTTTTGTAGAATTGTTCTACATTAACAGAGTTATCATGTTCATCAATTGCATTGATTGTGATTAGTTGTCCAAGTAGAGAAATAATATTTTTTGGTTGTGTTCATTGACATCTTTTGTCTTGTAAAAAATAAATGGAAATGTTGGATCTATAGGTGTAGAACGTAAGCATTTGATATTCAAGTATGCTATGTCATTGTCAATTTGAGAACTTGTTTGTATTCTATTAAGAATATATCGATAAATATTTGGTTTTTTTTGTCTCATTGTTCTTTGTAAGGTATAGCATTTGATGCGTTCTTCCCCAAAATTGTATGGTACTAGCTCATTGTCTAATTTTACATTTTGGAACACTAGACAATCATGTATAGTTTCTGCTTGGTAGAAATCACCACAAAAAATAATGTCTAAACCGCCAAAATGTTTAGTAGGTGTTTGCATTATGTCACACAATATTTTATCTATGCATCATAACATTCTTGCTCCAACTAATAAGATTTCATCAATAAGAATAACACACAATTGTTGATATTCTTTTGTCAATGTATCTAAATTGTCTGAGCTCAATGGAATTGAATAGGATTTGTTAAATGATATGAATAGTGCAGAGTGCAAGGTTGTGCCTCTAATATTGTAAGTTGTTTTGCCTGTGTATGCAAGTAACAAACCCTTTATGTCATCTGGGTCGCTATAAAATGAGTTATTGTATATACATAGTAGGCCTTGGTATATAGCTTTGGTAGTAAATGTTTTCCTTGTGCCAACACCTCCTGTTAAAACAAGTTCAATGGTTCAACCATTTTTTGCTATTTTCTAATTAGTATGTCCTTCACTATGGCTTGTTGCTCTTTGTTTAACATTCTTCAAACATTGTAATACTTTGAGTTGTCTAATAAGTGTGGATGTTTAACTATTTCAAATGGTCTTCTCATTTGTTTGTTGCTGATATTAAGTTTGGTTGTGTCTAAATCCGATTGCAAATTATATTATTCATAGTAGTTGGTATTTAAGTTATCCACATAGTCTGGATCTGTACAATTTTAATTTTCAATGTTGACATCATTAATAGCATTTTCCATATCACCCCATAGTTCATTTATATTGTATGTATACTTTTCTTGGTTAAGTTGTATTGTTTTTTCATTACTAGCAAAATCATTTTTCCATGTCGTGAAGTCTTTTTTCAATGTTTTCATCTATTGAAAATGGAACATATAGTAGAAGTTTTTCTCTGTAATATTTCTCAATGTCTACATGTTTATTGTATTTTATAAATCAAATAATTTGTGGTCTATTTCTTCGTTTCAATTTTCCTTTTGTTATTGTGTATTATGCGAAAAATTCTGCTAAACCAACATTTGCCAATGTTTGAGGGCATTCAATATAATGGCCAATCAAACAAGCAACATTTTGTGCTTCATCTGGTTCATTTTTAAATTGTTTAGTACTCTTAAGAATAAATGTGTGATTTTCAGCAGCAGATGTGTCTATGAATCTGCATTTCCTTGAACTATAGTTAAGAGGAAGTGAAAGCACAACGTGTACAACTTGTTGAGTTGACATTTGTTGTAGGTTCAGCAAGGCATTGCCAAGCTTTGTTATCATTTTTATTGCATCAATGTCGTGTTCTTTGTGGTCTGTGCATATTTTGTTAAATGCATTTGTTATTGAGTTATTACTTTTTGTCATGTATGAGCTACAATACATTGCTGCAGCATATGAATTTAGAACAAATTGTGCATATGTATTTGCTTGCCAAAGATGGGGAATGTGTTTTGAAAATTTATTGTTCCATATGTGAGTTGGCTTTCTTTTTAAAAACATTGTTGGTCTAAGCAATGCAGATTGTATGGCTAATATGTATCTTTTTCATCCATGCCTATGCTTAATAGGAAATCTTCAAACGATATAGAGGAATCATAATTTGAGCATTCTAAAGTGGATTTGAGTTTTTCAGTGAAACACATTTTTTTTTGTCAATGTATGGCTCAAGAATTCTTCTTGTTTTCATCGGTGGCTACAAGAAACCAAAACGACACTTCTTTTTTTTACTCCTTGCACATTGTTTAGTATGGTGATGTATATGCATTTAGCTATTTGTTCATTCAAATTTTGTGTTTCACAAGTTATATATTGTTTACAAAATGTTCAATACTAGAATTATTATCTTTTCCATAAATTGGTGCATCTTTAACCCATAGCATGAATTGGTCATGTTCATTTCCTCAATTTTGGAACTTTGTTACTAAAAAGTAGTCCAATACCTTTCCAAAAAAAGTTTCGTTTCAACATATTAATTGTTTCATTGCATTGATTCTATGTTTATAATAGCGAGTACAAGTGGTTGGATCATTCTTAATAAAAGAGGAAGTGTCAATCTCATTAAGTACTTCAAGTTGCATTTATGCTGATTTTTTTTTATGTGAGATGTACAATTCTTTCAATGTTCTTGTTAATGGTTCCCAATTTTTCTTTGCACTAGTGAAAGTTACAAAAAATGTTGGTGGACCTAACTGTCGTATCATTGCAAAAACATTTTTTTTCAAGTGTTGCAAATAGTCTGGCAAAATCCTTATTTTTTAAAAAAAATCTACATATCCAATATTTGATAGCAATAATTTTTCAAGGTTTGGTTTGTGCTTCACATCTTTTGCTAGCAGTGTTCTACCTTTTAATTTTCCCTTTCAAATTCTTATCCATATTGTAGAAAAACTTGCCCAATTAGAATTTTGATGTTTTTGAAAAAAAAAATTGTTGTATGATAAGCAAATGTTTGATTTGAATTTTGTAATTCCCATCGTGCAATTTTTTGATATGAAAATTTACTTTCAATTCTTTCATCACGTGGTTCTCCAAAAATAGTGCTGGAAAATTCATTTGTTTTGCATATTTGTCTTGAAATATCTCAGGAGGTTGTTTTCCTTCTGCTAGAGACATTTCAATTATTTTGTCTTCAATGGAATGTATGGTTCTTGACTCAGTAAATCCATGGACCAATGTATCTATTTCCATTTGCATTGCATTTTTTTGTCATTATCATTATTGCTATTAGTTAACGAAGAGTTAGAAATTGTACTTAGTTTTTCTAAATTATACAAATGATCATGCCAATTTTTGTTCAATTTAACATTTAACATTTTGTATAACTTTGTTATACACAATTCATTTAGAGCGTTCACAATAACATTTGGTCGTACTCTTCCTTTTTAGTGTGCATTTGTATATTGTAAGTGCCTTTTTAATGCAATAGCAATTGTGCATGTTTCATTGGTTGAGTGTGGCAACACTATTTGTATAATGTTCATGTCTGTTGGTGCATTGATAATAGTTCAATTTAGTCTGATTTGAGATCTCTTGTGTCCTAGTTGCCAAATTTATGCAAACACATTTCGAAGAGACACTAGTCTTTCTTCAAGTTCTAAAAGTGTAGCAGTGTATTGTAGTAGCTTGTTTGTTTTAATATGTTTTGGTGTTGCATATAGTGGTTTTTTGTTTTGTTGCAATTGGTGGTTACAAAAGTCACATATCTTGTTTCCAAATAATTCTTTTGTCCTTAAGAAAACTAGCTCATATGTTTTTGTTGCTTTTTGGCTTACATTTGTAATTTTTTTTTTTAAATGCAGTTGGCCACAAATTGCACACACATGTTTAGGTGTGTCTTTTATTTTTGCCATGTAAGATTCTAGTGGTGTTTTTCTTCTTCTTTTTGTTTGTCTAAGCCTTGAATTTTAGGGTTTTTACGTAGCTGTTGTTTTAGTTTACAAAGTGAGTAATGGGAAATAGTACTAAATCCATTTTTCAAATATGTAGAGTTGCAAGTTTTCACATGTTTACTATTTCGAATGGATTGTTTCAATTTGTGTTGTTTTTGTTTAATCATTGTTTTTTTTTTCCTTTTATTTGATTATGCAGGACAAATGCCATTCATCATTATTATCTCCACTCCACATGGCTTATAATGTGTATGCATGTCATTCACTTTGTAACATATGACATTGTATACTTTTGTTGGCTTTACATATTTGCAATATTCTTTTATGGCCATGTCATTGTTTTCTGAACAAACTTTTATTTTTGCTTGCAAAATCTATGATAGCCATTCAAAACAAAAGTCAGATCATTCAATTTCACTTTGTTCAAATGGGTCTCCAACTTTTGCAATAAATGTCTCCTAGTTTGTAACACCCCAACTAATTTTCAAGTCACACTTAACACACGTTTCAAGGAAATCATTTGCTACTTTGTCTCCATTTAGCATTGCATTGCAAAAGGATTGAGCCATGTAGCATCTAAGACATTGGCTATCATATTCATTTTTCATCAAACTAGCAATAGTATTGAAAAGATTGTCACCACAATCTGATATTGATAATGTGTCTTTGCATATTCTAGACATTCTATTTATTGTTGTCTTTTGTGCAAAATATTTTTGGCAATTTAAATTTGTTTCAGAATGTTTAGATTGTTGAACCTATTTTTCAGGTGTCATTAATTTTTTGCACACAAGTGGTTCAAAATGTCCATGTGTAGGATCCTGATCATGGAACAAAATAGAATATGTAGTACTCTATGAACTTTCATTGAAATGAAAATACTTTGTTTTTCTTGTTAAAGACCAAATACATATTTGAATATTTAACCCCACTTGGATAGCCATTTAATACAAAATAAGTCTCCCCAAAGGCCATACTCATTACAACTTGGATTTGGAACTGCAGATAGTTGCATGTGTCGCAGATGTGTACTAACATCATTAACGCCATGCAATCTTGATAATGTCTGGGGATCTAGCTCATATTCATGTGAAAATAAAGCTTCAGAATCATTGATTGCTAGACAAGTTAGAAAATAATCAACTATTCCATTTTGTAGTTCAACAGTTGTGTATCACATATGTAACAATACTTGTAAAGAGTCAAAAAGACAATTGCCTACATTGTATACAAAGGGGCTTATTTTAAACAAGTTATTGTCTTTCAGTATTGTGTCAATTGAGATATCTCCATGTGTGTTTCTTGATTCATAGTTCTCTACATCTATGATATTATCCAATCAGAGTCTGATATTGATAATGCATATTTGTACAATTTGGGCATTGAATCTATTGACTTGTTCTCAACAATTTGTTTTTTCAAGTTACTAAGTGTTTTTGAGTGTTTAGATTGGTTAATATGTTGTTCAAATGGCTTTCTTTTTTTGGAGACAAGTGGGTCAAAATGTCCATTGACAGGATCTTGATCATGAAACAAAATGGAATATGTAGTACTTTGTGAATTTTCATTGAAATGCAAGTACTTTATTTTTCTTGTTAAAGACCAAATACATATTTGGATATCTAACCACTTTGCTAGCCATTTAATACAAAATAAGTCACCCCAAAGACCATACTCTTTACAATTTGGTTTTTTAACCATAGATAGTCGCATACATTGTAGGTGTGCATTAACATTAGTAATTCCATGCAACTTGTTCAATGTTTGGGGATCTAGTTCATACCTATATGAAAACAAAGCATCGAGGTCTTTTTTTGCTAGGCAATTTAGAAAATAATCAATCATACCATTTCACAATTCTACAAAAGTGAAGTGCATATGTAACAAATGTTGCAAAGAGTCAAAAAGACGATCACCTATGTTGTATACAAATGGGCTTATCCTGAAAAGTTTATTGTTTTTCAATACAGTGTCTATTGTTTCTTCTTCATGCCTATTCATTGATTCATAACTTTCTACGTCTATGATAGTATGCAATGATTTTTTTGATTCAATTTTTTCTGACATTTTATGCACAATATAAAAACACACTAGAAATATAAAAGCAAAATATGAGTAATATCTTACTTGTCAAAGTTTATATGCTGTTGAAGTATGTTTTGTGGATGCTCTCAAGTTGTTTTTCAATGCATGCCTTCTACAAAATAGACAAATTGAACACATTAACAACTTTCATAAACATACATTAGTTCTTGTTGAGACACTCTACAATTGTGATATTATACAATTCTCTTATACGAAAAATGAATTTTATTTAAATAGAAAAATTCAAACAACACAAGATATTGACTGCATATTTTCTACAAAAGCATTTTCTTATATGGAGTATTCGAGAAGACATGAAATTCCAGATGATAGTAATAGAGTTATAAATTGTAGGTAAATCTAGTTCAGTTCCTTGATCGAATTTCTCCTTCAAAACGAATTATCTTTTCCTTGTACTGATGCAAAATCATACATTCTTGCTATAACTCACATACATGACTATACATTCCAAGTGTTAATCAAACCAAAGAATCAGGGAAAATTTGTGGAACTTAGCAAGAATTTGATGAAATTCAAAATAGTTGCTTATAAGTTATAACACATAAATGCATGTTTTTCATCCTCTTCTTATCTACTCATACTATTTGATGCATCAGATCTTGACTGGAGTGATTACTTTTGATATCCAGAAGTTATATTGTTAGACATTGTTAAATGTTGCTGAATATATTTAGCTCATTATTCTAGCCTGCATCAGTTCTACTACTTTTTAAGGCATCATGAAGCTGACAGTGCCTATGTACATTGTTTCTTTTGCATACAATGTCTAAAGTATGTAATTTCTGCAATATGTGAAGAGCTTTATAGAGAGTGCTGATTCAGAAGCTCAGAGTTACAGTCAACAGTTATCATATTCATTGCTTGCCATTATAATAATTGAATAGAATCATAGAATGCATAGCAATTCACGAGAAATTCTCTCTCACAAACTTTTGTGGAATATTTTACATATTTTTTCCCCTCAGATGTTTCTTTATTGAACACTTTATTTAATACCTAGCCAGAGAAGCCAATCGTGGAAAAATCGATTTCAACTAGTTTGGACGTATTACAAAGAAATTAGCTGTTTAGGCTTGATATAAGCGCGTTGCATTTCGAGGATGGAGTAAAAAGAAATAGAGTCTCCATACTCATTCATTCATTTTGTTAATGTGTAGCTTTTAATGTGTCAGTTAGAGCTATGTTTTATGACTTAGTGGTCACTGGATTGATTCTCAACGTGTCTTAACATATATCTTATATCTTAACTTAAAGTTTGTAAATCTCAGTATTTTTCAAAAATCTAGAGTATTGTACAATGCTCATGTTGTACGGCCTCCACTTGCTTGATTGGGAAAATGTTTTTTGCGTTTTCTTGCAATTCTTCAACACGGACACTGTCATTACATTTGATTTTGATCTACCCTTGATAGACTGCAAGAGGGATCCATGGGTGGTCAATCAGCTCGGGGCTGTTGAGTTAATGAATTCTTTACTAAGAACTAATCTTCCCTGGACATATCTAATGGTGGGTCTGATTCACCTTAGTTATCACCTCTTCACTTATATTTTTGTCATAATTAGAGAAACATTTTTTTGATGCAGCCAATGTTGATGACTCCCTTGATTACAAATATTTGAAAGAAGACCAGGTTATCCCTATGAAGAGTAAATGTCTAGACTGACTCTCAACTCTGCATACCCAGTAAGAAGGAATTCCCGAACGGATTGGATATCAGCTTACATATGCCAGATTCAAGAAACTTAAAGGGAAATGACTATGTTAGGAACCAACATAGGATAAGTTTTCCAGAGTCATGCCATATTCAGCTCTGTATATGTCAGAATAATGATGATGCTTCTTAATGTCCTTTGAACAAATTGGTATCTAGGACCTATCAAATTGTATGCAGACATTAAAATTTGTATTCATCCTTGTTGTGAATCATAACTTATACAACTCAAATTGTGCATTGTATTCCCATATATAGTCATGGCTCACTTTCAATACAGTTCCAAAAAGTCATGTCTCGCAGCAGTGAGATCATGACTAGGTTTAGATTTTTTTATCTGGAAATTGGAAATTAAACTTTTGGATTTACAATTCTGTTTCTTATAAAAAATATAGTTTCATTCATATTCTTATTTACAAACCAGAGGGATTGGGAAATGGATTTCAGTAAGCAATGATTGGCAAGTCTATTTGTAGAGAATTTGTCTAAAATATAACATATATGTATGTCTTTATTTGCATTGTTACTTCTACTCTTTCAAATGTTGTCTTTTACCTTTTTCTTTTTAGTTGAAAGGAGTTTGGTTATGGATTGTGAGTGATGCCAACTTGTTTTTCATCAAAATTGTTCTTGAACATTATGACCTGCTCCAGTATTTTCCTGAGATTAAAACAAATCCAGCAAAAACTGATGAAGAAGGGAGACTAAAGATATTCCCTTTCCATTCAGATACTCTTGTACCACATGGCTGTCAACTTTGCTATGTTAATATGTGCAAGGTTTAAACACATTTCCCTCTACAACTATTTTTAATGCGTGGCATTAACAAAGGTTGTGCAATTGTAAGTTGTTGTCTAATAATAATTAAGTAGGCATATCCCACCCATAAAATATTTTACAGACTGGTCTGATGTAGTCTGGATTTGGAAAATAAACCAAACTCTTCCCCTGCTAAAAGCACGATTAATTAGAGAAGTTCCACATGACCTACTCTGATATGCTTCTTTGTGCATAATTCTTAAGTTGTTTATGCATTAGCTATATTTACCCATACATTTATTGCAGGAAACAATAGTAGATGGCATCAAAAATGCTTCCCTCAAGACTCTAAGAAACACTTCATTTATCTTGGAGATGGCAGGGGAGATTTTAGTCCTTCATTGAATTTGGAGAGTGAGAATCATGTCCTTCCAAGTGTTGTCACTAAAACTCGCACCCTTTGCTAAGCTATCAACTCAGCAAGCTTGTGACACATGGGAACATTCTCAGGCTGTGGGTAACCTGTAGTGAGAATGGACCTCCAGAGAAAGGGCTGGCTCCCCTTGATACCTCACCTAAATCGGTCTTACTAATGACTTTGCAGAGAAAAGAGTAAGGAGGAAAAAACATGTAAATGAAATCTAATCCTAAAGGTGATGCACCAAAATTCTATGAACTCTAATCAAATGGCAACACACAGAAAACCAGTAACAAAAACTTATTCTTGCACAACTCAAAACTCATAAACTTTGCATAAACAATTTATAAGAAGGCTAAATACTCACTATCCTGGTAGGAGAAAGGATGTTTTTCTCACAGCTTAAGACTGATTATATTATTGACACAACTTATAACCAGCAAATGTATGTGTAACTCTGCATAAAGGTACCACTATGAAATGCAATTATAATGAAAAAGATATCACATAAAATTGCACCAATCACTAAGTACACAATTTCAGAAAAATGAGAAGGCAAACTGCTTCATATTACTCTCAAAAAGGTGTTGCAATGCTGTATTGATCACTGAAAATGAGTTACAAACTCTTCACCTCTACTCAAGAACTCTAAAAATTACAAGTAGCATAAGATGAACTAGCAAGAATTGCCCAGAGAATGAGAGGAGAAGAAGACTTATACAAAAGGATCCAAAAATTCAAAATTTGAATTTTGGCTCCAACTACTTGATGTGTTGTCAAACTCCAACCTCTCCCTCAAATTAGGCATCTGACTGAAAGAAACTCCTCAAAATATGCATAAAGAGTTTTGAATCTGAAAACAACCTAAAGGGTCGTGCATAACTGAAAATCCCTCAAAAATAGGGTTGAAATTGCAAGAATCATGGAGTCAAATGCCTTAAAATCCTCCTTGACCCATACCCCATCCACTTGGCCCCTTAACTGAAGTTGAAAACCTATTCTTCCTCCACAAGTTTGAAAATCTCTTCAAATCTCTCTTTTTCATGCAAAGGTATTTAAAGCTTATCTCTCCTTTGACTAAATCTTATCAACACATGTCCCTTATCTTGCATCAAAGGTAACATTAAACTTAAGTGATTTATAAGTCATCACTTAAATTACATGTTTTACATTTTCAAAGAATAAATGCAAAATTCAAAAAGCATGACTCAGCCAAATAAGAGTCAAAGCAAATACTTATAAAGTCATAAGGACTTAATACATGGCATATGTAAGATTATTAAAATCTAAGGCATAAGACATGAGTCTTAGCCCTCAATGCACATTAGTTGACACCTCGTATTTTTAAATCATAAGATAAAATTGCCACTAAGGCATGTCGAAGGGTTATGAGAACCCTATAAAAGAAAGCAAAAATGAAACCATTTCATTTTCACGCTTCTGGATCAGGGTTTTCATGGAGGTCTTCAACCAACGGCTGGGGTTTGAGCTGGAGCTCCACCATTATATTGCTTTCATGTCATATTCCTTGTTGTTTCTGGTTTTTTAATGGAGATTCTACAGAAAACACTCGGGGTAAGTCGTTTGCCATAAATCTAAATGATGACCTCCATTTTTATGAAGTATTTTGGCCCTCTTACCCGCAGCCATAACAATCTTTCTGATGTATTTGTCTATTGATGCTCTTTGTATTTGATGCCGCCATGAATACTCTAGTTCGAGCTTTCAACTGTTGGAAAACCTTCGGGTTCGAATGTATTCAAAACAACAAGCCTGTGGGTAAGTTCTTGTGCATGAAATCTCAGCATTTCATTTTCATTTTCTGTAAAAATAATGCTGCTTTCGAGCTCCATTATACAGAAAATATTGAAAATGTTTGATTTTCTGTACTTTCTCTGTAAACTCCATGCATTTCTCCTTCATTCTATACAGAAAATGCAAGCTCTTCTGTGTTTCTATGGCTGTGATTACACTCTTATTGCAAGAAAACGAGGGCTCTAGTTTGCAAGTGCACACTCAATGTACTGTAAAGGATCCACAAGGGTTTCATTTTTGTTGAGAAAATGAGGACTTTTCATGCACATATCTTTGCTCTTCGTATGTATTCTAGGTGTGCACTTCATGGCCGCGGCCTCTCTTTCTACTGAAATTTGTAGTTACTTTGTATTATGTACTTAACAGAGCATTAAGGCTCACTACATTTGATTCTTGTTGAAAGAAGCTTGATCATTGTTTGTCAGTGGTTTAAACTCACTCAGAGAAGACTTTTCAACATCATTTGTAATTCTATCATACCTCCTGACAGCTGCAACACATGATTATCATTAAATAATGATGGGTGTAAGCTTGAACCTGAACAATGCATGATAACATTTTGATTTTATATCTGATTTTTACCCTTTACTTGATTTGATTTGCCTGTTCTAAGATTAAATATCACCTTTTCATACAACCTTGTTTAGTATGTACTGGTTATTTATAACAGTGAACTTCAACAACTCACTGCTATAAATGATGAATATCTACTAAATGAGACTGTAGAAAAGAAAACTCCACTGTCTTAACAGCAGTATCATAAAAGAACAACACGCTGGGCTCAATCCTTGTGGGAGCCACATTTTAACCCACATGCTCTAACAGAAAAAATAGTAACAAAGACTTGACCTATAGCTGCACAAAAAACAAACAAGTTAGATAAAAACAATGAATTTGATAACGACTGAGTTGATTTAATCTAATAATGACTGCAAATTATATGTCTGTTGATGAAACATGTAATTGGATTTCATGCCCTGAGCTCTAACAAAATCTCTCAATCATCTGCAAGTGCATCTGGAAATTGGGAACAAAAGGAGCTGAAGATACAAAAGATCAAGCTAAAGATTGAAGGATCAACCCTACATCAGCCCTTAAGGCAATGACGGACATGACCTCCTTTTACGTGTTTTTTCCTTTAATTGATCTTCAGATGTATGGTTTACATTCATTGTTGAATTAAACCAACCTAGTCATTCCCACGGCTTGTGTGGGATTACAGAAACATTGCTTTTAATAAATCAGCTATTTCATATCATGTAATGACTTGATTTCTTCATTTGAACTTGTTTCAATTACACAATATGAAATAACTAAATAAAACTGTTTTAAGCATATGTTTTTTTTTGTAATCAAGATGAATGACAATTTTCACATACCTTGTTCAAAAACTGCAATTCTTTTCTGATAAACATTAATAACATACACTGTAGAAAAAAGTTTAGCTTCACAAAAACATTCTTTGAATGTCTATTTTCTTAATGCAGTCCATTTTGTTAATTTGTCCGGATTGTTCAACAGTTTCACACAAACTGTTGCATAATTCTGATAAGTCAATTCTTTAAAACCCTTCATTCAAAAAGCAGATGTTCATTGGATGATCTATGCATAAAAATTTTATACCCCACCAAATAATTGCCCATTAAAACTACAATAATTTAAGTGGGAAGCCAAAAATTAGTAACACCAAGAAAATGGTCAGTGTAGTTAACTGTTTAAACTTTTTACTATTTTAGATAAACCTTCATTTTCCGTTGTACTGAACCATACAAATATGTTTCCAGATATCCACTATGCAACCTTCTAAATGGAAATTCTAATCTCATTAAAGCTCAATTGCATAGATGGAGTGATGCCATGGATGTGAAAGATTGCCTTAGCAAGTTGCCTAATTCTCGAGGAAGCAAGATTTTCCTCTTTCTGAGAAAATGCATCTACATAAAGTTTGTTTTGAAATAACACTCTTGAATATTTATTTGATCAAAGGTGTCAAATTACTCCATGGTTAGGTACTCAAAGTTTAAACAATCTTATAGCATCCTTATAATTCATAATTTCATAAGGAAAATCACGGACTACATTCTACAGTCAAACATGGTTAGGTACTCAAAGTTTAAACAATCTTATAGCATCCTTATAATTCATAATTTCATAAGGAAAATCACGGACTATATTCTACAGTCAAACTGTGCTATTATTTGTGTTGTAGTTGTTGCTATGATGAGAATTAAGAGTATGTTGTATGACCCACATAATGCATTGGACAATTGGGATGCGACTTCTGTAGACCCTTGTAGTTGGAGTATGATTACATGCTCAGCTGATAACTCTGTCACCGCCTTGTGAGAAACCTACTATGCCCTTTCAGTTTCAGATCATTTTTCATTTTTGGAATTATTGTTACAACTACAAGTGTATTTTAGAGATGGGTTCTATTACCGTGTAGTATTAAGATCACAAGGACTGATTTTCATGTGTGTTTCATGAGAAAGGGAACCCCCAGCTAGGGCTTAGCAGGCCCATTTTCTGATGGCATAAAAAACCTCACCAATATTCAAACTGTGTAAGTAAACAAACATTTATCTTCTACCCTTGAACAAAGTGACTAACAAGACTAACTGATGCAGAGCACCTCTAAACAGATCTATACCTCCTTTTTCTTTGTAATCGTATTTAAACTGATACAAAAAGCTTTACTTTCTTTTATACATCATTTAGTCCATTCAATTGAAATGACATAATGGTAATGGAAGGAGAACTTTCATGTTTGACTGGGAATATAGAACAATATTTTTGTGTCAGTCTAGACTGATTTTTTATGAAGGAAAAAGCAAGAGATCACTTTCTAAAATTCATGTCGAAACAATTAATCTATGAGATGAATGCGCTAAATTTTTTACATTTTATGTAGGCCTCTGCAGACCAATGCAATATCAAGACCATTTCATGAAGAATTAGCACAGATGGAAAAGCTTGAGACACTAGACCTCTCCAACAATCAACTCAGTCATGTGATACCTACTTCACTGGGTCAGCTGAAGAATCTCAACTACTTGTGAGTATCACAAAAATCCCTTTTTATTTCATGGGTATAGGTGTGATAATGGCTAATGATGTTTTTCCCTGTGTTGATTTGTTGCAAAATAGGAGACTAAACAACAATAGTCTTTCTGGACCATTTCCTACATCACTAGCCAACATCTCTAGCATGTCATTTTTGTATGACCCTAGTCTTTATTCATCTTTTATTTTCCATTTGGGTCCTTCTCTATGCTACGGTTTTATTTTAGTATTTACTCACATCCCCCATTTTCAGGGATTTTAATCCTTCATTGAATTTGGAGAGTGAGAATCATGTCCTTCCAAGAAAAGGGTTAGTCTAGTTAACTGTTTAAACTTTTTACTATTTTTGATAAACCTTCATTTTCTGTTGCACTGAACCATACAAATATGTTTTAGGCATCCATTGTGCAACCTTCTAAATGGAAATTCTAATCTCATTAAAGCTCAATTGCATAGTTGGAGCGATGCCAAAGATGTGGAAGATTGTCTTAGCAAGTTGCCTAATTCTCGAGGAAGCAAGATTTTCCTCTTTTTGAGAAAATGCATCTACATAAAGTTTGTTTTGAAACAACACTCTTGAATATTTATTTGATCGAAGGTGTCAAATTACTCCATGGGTAGGTACTCAAAGTTTAAACAGTCTTATAGAATCCTTATAATTCATAATTTCATAAGGAAAATCACAGACTATATTCTACAGTCAAACTGTGCTATTATTTGTGTTGCAGTTGTTGCTATGATGAGAATTAAGAGTATGTTGTATGACCCACATAATGCATTGGACAATTGGGATGCGACTTCTTTAGACCCTTGTAGTTGGAGTATGAGTACATGCTCAGCTGGTAACTTTGTCACTGCCTTGTGAGAAACCTACTATGCCCTTTCAGTTTCAGATCATTTTTCATTGTTGCATTTATTGTTACAACTACAAGTGTATTTCAGAGATGGGTTCTATTACCGTGTAGTATTAAGATCACAGGGACTGATTTTCATGTGTGTTTCATGAGACAGGAAGCCCCCAGCCAGGGCTTAGCAAGCCCATTTTCTGAAGGCATAAAAAACCTCACCAATCTTCAGACTGTGTAAGTAAACAAACATTTATCTTCTACCCTTGAACAGAGTGACTAACAAGACTAACTGATGCAGAGCACCTCTAAACATATCTATACCTCCTTTTTCTTTGTAATCATTTTTAAACTAATACAAAAAACTTAACTCCGTTTTATACATCATTTAGTCCATTCAATTGTAATAACATAATGATAATAGAAGAAGAACTTTCATGTTTGACTGGGAATATAGAACAATATTTTTGTGTCAGTCTAGACTGATTTTTTGTTAAAGAAAAAGCAAGAGATCGCTTTCTGAAATTCATGCCGAAAAAGTTAATCTCTGAGATGAATGTGCTAATTTTTTTACATTTTATGAAGGCTTCTGAAGAACAATGCAATATTAGGACCACTTCATGAAGAATTAGGGCAGCTGGAAAAGCCTGAGACACAAGACCTCTCCAACAATCAACTCAGCGATGTGATACCTGCTTCACTGGGTCAGCTGAAGAATCTCAACTACTTGCGAGTATCACAAAAATCCCTTTTTATTTCATGGGTATAGATGTGATAATGGCTAATGATGTTTTTCCATGTGTTGATTTGTTGCGAAATAGGAGACTGAACAACAATAGTCTTTATGGACAGTTTTCTACATCACTAGCCAACATCTCTAGCATGCCATTGCTGTATGACCCTAGTCTTTATTCATCTTTTATTTTCCATTTGGGCGCTTCCCTATGCTACGGTTTTAGTTTAGTATTTACTGACATACCATATTTTCAGGGATTTTAGTCCATTGAATTTGGACAATGAGAATCATGTCCTTCCAAGAAAAGGGTCAGTCTAGTTAACTGTTTAAACTTTTTACTATTTTAGATAAACCTTCATTTTCCGTTGCACTAAACCATACAAATATGTTTTCAGGCATCCACTGTGCAACCTTCTAAATGGAAACTCTAATCTCATTAAAGCTCAATTGCATAGTTGGAGTGATGCCAAAGATGTGGAAGATTGCCTTAGCAAGTTGCCTAATTCTCGAGGAAGCAAGATTTTCCTCTTTTTGAGAAAATGCATATCCATAAAGCTTGTTTTGAAACAACACTGTTGAATATTTATTTGATCGAAGGTGTCAAATGACTCCATGGTTAGGTACTCAAAGTTTAAACAATCTTATAGAATCTTTATAATTCATAATTTCATAAGGAAAATCACAGACTATATTCTACAGTCAAACTGTGCTATTATTTGTGTTGTCATTGTTGCTATGATGAGAATTAAGAGTATGTTGTATGACCCACATAATGCATAGGACAATTGGGATGCGACTTCTGTAGACCCTTGTAGTTGGAGTATGATTACATGCTCAGCTGATAACTCTGTCATTGCCTTGTGAGAAACCTACTATGCCCTTCAAGTTTCAGATCATTTTTCATTGTTGGGTTTATTGTTACAACTACAAGTGTATTTCAGAGATGGGTTCTATTACCATGTAGTATTAAGATCACAGGGACTGATTTTCAGGTGTGTTTCATGAGACAAGGAACCCCCAGCCAGGGCTTAGAAAGCCCATTTTCTGATGGCATAAAAAACCTCACCAATCTTCAGATTGTGTAAGTACACAAACATATATATTCTACCCTTGAACAGAGTGACTAACAAGACTAACTGATGCAGAGCATCTCTAAACATATCTATACCTCCTTTTTTTCTGTAATCGTTTTTAAACTGATACAAAAAACTTTACTCCGTTTTATACATCATTTAGTCCATTCAATTGAAATAACATAATGGTAATGGAAGGAGAAATTTCATGTTTGACTGGGAATATAGAACAATATTTTTGTGTCAGTCTAGACTGATTTTTTATGAAGGAAAAAGCAAGAGATTGTTTTCTAAAATTCATGCCGAAACAATTAATCTATGAGATGAATGCGCTAAATTTTTTACATTTTAAGTAGGCCTCTGCAGAACAATGCAATATCAGGACCACTTAATGAAGAATTAGGGCAGCTGGAAAAGCTTGAGACACTAGACCTCTCCAACAATCAACTCAGTGATATGACACCTACTTCACTGTGTCAGCTAAAGAATCTCAACAACTTGTGAGTATCACAAAAATCCCTTTTTATTTCATGGGTATAGGTGTTATAATGGCTATTGATGTTTCTCCCTGTGTTGATTTGTTGCAAAATAGGAGACTAAACAACAATAGTCTTTTTGAACCGTTTCCTACATCACTAGCCAACATCTCTAGCATGTCATTTCTGTATGACCCTAGTCTTTATTCATCTTTTATTTTCCATTTGGGTGCTTCTCTATGATAGGCTTTTATTTTAGTATTTACTCACATGCCCCATTTTCAGGGATTTTAGTCCTTCATTGAATTTGGAAAGTGAGAATCATGTCCTTCCAAGAAAAGGGTCAGTCTAGTTAGCTGTTTAAACTTTTTACTATTTTAGATAAACCTTCATTTTCCGTTGCATTGAACCATACAAATATGTTTCCAGGTATCCTCTGTGCAACCTTCTAAATGGAAATTCTAATCTCATTAAAGCTCAATTTCATAGTTGAAGCGATGCCAAAGATGTGGAAAATTTCCTTAACAAGTTGCCCAATTCTCGAGGAAGCAAGATTTTCCTCTTTTTGAGAAAATGCATCGGCATAAAGTTTGTTTTGAAACAACACTCTTGAATATTTATTTGATCGAAGGTGTCAAATTACTCCATGGTTAGGTACTTAAAGTTTAAACAATCTTATAGAATCCTTATAATTCATAATTTTATAAGGAAAATCACAGACTATATTCTACAGAAAAACTGTGCTATTATTTGTGTTGCAGTTGTTGCTATGATAAGAATTAAGAGTATGTTGTATGAACCACATAATGCATTGGACAATTGGGATGCGACTTCTATAGACCCTTGTAGTTGGAGTATGATTACATACACAGCTGATAACTCTGTCACTGCCTTGTGAGAAACCTACTATGCCCTTTCAATTTCCGATCAATTTTCATTGTTGGGTTTATTGTTACAAGTGTATTTCAGAGATGGGTTCTATTACCGTGCAGTATTAAGATCATAGGGACTGATTTTCATGTGTGTTTCATGAGATAGGTAACCCCCAGCCAGGGCTTAGCATGCCCATTTTCTGATGGCATTAAAAACCTCACCAATCTTTAGACTGTGTAAGTAAACAAACATTTATCTTCTACCCTTGAACAAAGTTAGTAACAAGACTAACTGATGTAGAGCACCTCTAAACATATCTATACCTCCTTTTTTTTTTGTAATCGATTTTAAACCAATACAAATATCTTTACTCCGTTTTATACATCATTTAGTCCGTTCAATTGAAATAGCATAATGGTAATGGAAGGAGAACTTTCATGTTTGACTGGGAAAATAGAACAATATTTTAGTGTCAGTCTCGACTGATTTTTTATGAAGGAAAAAGCAAGAGATTGCTTTCTGAAATTCATGCCGAAAAAGTTAATCTGTGAGATGAACACGCCAATTTTTTTACATTTTATGTAGGCTTCTGCAGAACAATGCAATATCAGGACCACTTCAAGCAGAATTATGGCAGCTAGAAAAGCTTGAGACACTAGACCTCTCCAACAATCAACGTAGCGATGTGATACCTTCTTCACTAGGTCAGCTGAAGAATCTCAACTACTTCTGAGTATCACAACTGTTGATTTAAGATAGTTTCGGTCAGATATAAATGATGATTTAGTGTCAGTCTCGACTGATTTTTTATGAAGGAAAAAGCAAGAGATTGCTTTCTGAAATTCATGCCGAAAAAGTTAATCTGTGAGATGAACGCGCCAATTTTTTTACATTTTATGTAGGCTTCTGCAGAACAATGCAATATCAGGACCACTTCAAGCAGAATTATGGCAGCTAGAAAAGCTTGAGACACTAGACCTCTCCAACAATCAACGTAGCGATGTGATACCTTCTTCACTAGGTCAGCTGAAGAATCTCAACTACTTCTGAGTATCACAACTGTTGATTTAAGATAGTTTCGGTCAGATATAAATGATGATTGCATTCATGCATCATCATCATTTATATTTAACCAAACTGTTCTTAAAATATAAAACCATCAAATAAGTTATTCGAATTTCAGATGATGATGATCGAAATTTGCAAATGGATAAATCGTAATTCATATTAGATGTTGTTGTTTGTTAAATACACACATCTTAGTCTATGGATAACACCGAATGGTTTCGGTTGTTAAGGGAGCCCGCGCGCTCAAGGGACACGTCCTCTCATGAAACACGTCTCTCCTTGAGGCGTGTCCCCCACATATAAATGGGACTTCATTCCCTTATTTGCAAGACATCGAAATCTATAAATGTTCTGCAATCAGCACATTTGATACAAAAGAAATAAATCTGACTTAGAATTCTAGAACAGAATTTCAAACTTAGAATTTCCATAGGTTCTTTTAGGATACAATCTGATAAGATTTGATTAACATTTACATGGTATCAGAGCCAAGTTGAGTGAATCCAAATCAAATCTAGATATCAGATTACTTAGAAAAAATTCGTATTTTTGAAAAATCGAATTCACATCACATTCTTCATAATGTCAAGTGTGATCAGATTTGAAGATCGTCTTGAGGGAGCAAACAACTTCACCTCATGGAAATTCAGAATCATGATGATTCTCAAAGAAAATAAGTTAGACTCATTTGTGAGAGAAAACAAGAGGGAACAAGAGGATGATCCTGAGAAAACTCAATGGATTGAGAATAATGAAAAAGCCATGAAAATCTTAGTAGATGCAGTTAGGGACCACATAGTACCTATTCTAGCAAAACATGAAACTACATATCTAATGTTCAAATCCCTTGAGAGCACCTATGAGATAAACAACACCGGTAGGAATCTTGCATTAAAGAGGCAAATCAACAATGTCCAAATAAACAAAGGAGAAACTATTAATGCATACTTCATGAGGATCATTGAACTAAGGGATCAATTATCTACAATTGGATATCAAATTGATAGCAAAGAGTTAACACTAATTGCACTAGGAGGCCTACCAAACTCATGGGAGTCATTTATTCAAGGAATAAGTGCGAGATCTAAACTCCCCAAGTTTGATAGGCTAAGAACAGACTGCCTTCAAGAGGAAACAAGACTTTCAACAAAAGAAAACAAACAAAAATCCATAGATGAGGACATTCGAGTGCTCAACACATCATCTAATAAAAGGGGTAAGAAAAACTCTTACGGGAAAGGATCATTTAAGAGAAAGAGAAATTCCCATGGAAAAGGATCATTCAAGAAGAGGAAAGACATCTCTCAAGTACAATGATTTAGATGTGATCAATATGGGCACTATGCAATGAAGTGCCATGACAGATCAAAACAACAAGCATCATTTGCTAAAGTAGGAAAGTCAAATTCAGACCATGATTCTGAGAAATTTGTATTCTATTCAGCCTTATCAAGTCAAGTATCTAACAATATCAACAACTGGGTGATTGATAGTGGTTCTTCGAGGCACATCACAGGGTTTAGAGAACACTTAGACACTATGACTGAAGAGACTGATGAAGAAGTAACAATTGGGGATGATTCTACACATCCAGTAAAAGGGGTTGGAACTTGCTCCATCACATTGAAATCTGGTCTCTCCCTTCAACTCACTGGAGTTTTATTCGTACCTGGAATAAAGAGGAATCTAATATCCATCTTTGCTCTAGGAGACAATGGATATAGGGTTACCTTTATGGATGGGAAAGTTCTGGCATGGCCTAAGAACTCAACTATAAAGAAAGCTCTAACCATAGGTGTAAGACAAGGTTATCTTTATAAACTATGCATTGAAGTCAAGCAAGCCCTTACCCTTGATACTTTTGATTCAAATGAAATTTGGCATAGAAGATTAGGACACCTTCATTTCCGTGCCCTACCTTCCGTAGAAAAACTTGTAACAGGATTACCTAAGTTAAAACCAACTCATGAAGGAACTTGTAAAGGTTGTGCCCTAGGAAAGAATACAAAGGGATCATTTCACAATAGCTTGAGCAAAACCCAAAATGTATTAGAATTAGTTCACTCTGATTTATGTGGACCCATGTTTGTACCCTCCAAGGCAGGCTTCCTATACTATGTCATATTTATAGATGACTTCTCTAGGAAGACCTGGATTTACTTTCTTAAGTGTAAAGAGTCAATAGAAATCCTTAAAAGGTTCAAGGAGTTCAAAGCTCTTATTGAAAACTTCTCTGGGAAGAAAATAAAAATCTTAAGGACAGACAATGGGAAAGAATACACCTCTGAAATCTTTAAGGAATTTTGCATGAATGCTGGGATTAAGAGGGAGTTTACAGTAGCCTACAACCCTCAACAAAATGGGGTTGCTGAAAGGAAAAATAGAACCATTGTAGAAGTTGCAAAAGCAATGTTGCTTGACCAGAACATTGAAACCTCATTCTGGGCAGAAGCCTCTAGAACTGTTGTCTACATCCAAAATAGATGTCCTCATTCTCACCTAGATAACAAAACTCCTGAAGAAGCATTTACTGGCCTAAAACCTGATATTAGTCACTATAGGATTTTTGGTTGCCCAGTCTTTATTCATGTGCCCAAGGAGAAGAGATTCAAACTAGAACCTTCCGGAAAGAAAGGGGTATTTATGGGATATAGTGAAACCTCCAAGGCCTACAGGATATTCATACCCGGGCAGAAACAAATTGAATTGAGCAGAGATGTCATCTTTGAAGAAGACATTGCATTCAAAAGGGCAAGAAGTTCTAGTGAGATAGAAAATTATTCCCCTAGGGTATTAGAAGTGGAACCTACTCCTGAGATTCAGAGGGAGTATCCTGAGGAAATGCCAAATGAACTTCAATCTACTTCAGATGAGAATGCAAATGACAACAGCAAGAAGAGGCCACTTTGGGCTAGAAAGATGATCAAAGAAGCTGAGAATCATGCAGCACCCAAAGGAACATTTAGGGAGAGTAAAAGACCCAAACGGTTCTCAAGCTATGTTGCTCTAATGAATGACATCATAAATTCAGAACCCACCAGTGTTTCAGAAGCCTTCAGACATCAAGTATGGAAGGACGCTATGACGGAAGAGTATCAGTCCATTCTAAAGAATGATGTATGGGATATAGTGCCTAGACCAAAAGAGAAATCTGTTGTCTCTTCTAAATGGCTCTTCAAAATCAAACATGTTGCTGATGGCAGTATAGAAAAACATAAGGCACGTTTTGTGGCAAGAGGTTTTTCACAAAAGGAAGGCATTGATTATGAAGAAACATTTGCACCTATTGCCCGTTACACATCTGTGAGAGCAGTGATAGCCATTGCAACAACTAAAGGCTGGAAGATCCATCAAATGGATGTGAAAACTGCCTTCCTAAATGGAACCATTGAAGAGGAAGTCTATCTAGAACAGCCTGAAGGTTTTGTGATACATAAACTTGACTCACATGTATGCAGACTAAAGAAAGCACTCTATGGACTTAAACAGGCACCCAGGGCCTGGTATGAAAGAATTGATAGCTACCTCTTGGGACTAGGATTCTCCAAGAATGATGCAGACCCAAATCTTTACTTTAAGGTAATCAAAGGTGATATGTTAATAATTATTTTATATGTTGATGACCTGCTGATAACAGGAGAAGATCACCTCATTGCTCAAGGAAAGAAGGATCTAACTTCAGAGTTTGACATGAAAGACTTGGGCATCTTACACTACTTCCTAGGTTTAGAAGTATGGCAGAAATCAGATGGCATCATACTAAACCAAGGGAAGTATACTATTGATATTCTGAAGAGATTTGGAATGTTGGATTGTAGACCCATGTCTACACCTATGGAAACCAACCTTCACAAACTAAAAGAAGCAGCAGCAGAATCTAAGTGTGCAGATACCACTCTATATAGACAAATGATTGGATCATTGATGTACCTGGTTAACACCAGACCTGATATTTGCTATGCAGTGAATGCTCTAAGCCAGTTCATGTGTGAGCCAAAGGAAATTCACCTTATGGCTGTGAAACATATATTGAGATATCTTCAAGGCACTATTGGATATGGTCTTCTTTACAAAAATAATCAACTAGATCTACATGGATACTCTGATTCAGATTGGGCTAGAAGTGTAACCGATCGGAAAAGCACATCAAGATGTTGCTTCAGTTTGGGATCGGCTATGATCTCTTGGATCTGCAGAAAATAGTCTTCAGTAGCTCAAAGCTCGACAGAAGCTGAATACATTGCAGCCTCTATGGGGGCAAGAGAAGCAGTATGGCTCCGGAAATTGCTTGTGGGACTCTTTGGTGAGCCCTTGAATCCTACTATCATTCATTGTGATAATCAGAGTTGCATCAAACTCTCTGTAAATCCAGTATTCCATGATAGATCTAAGCACATTGAGATCCCCTACCATTATGTAAGAGACATAGTAGAAAGGAATGTGATCCAGTTGGAGTATATTAGTACAAATGATCAAACAGCAGACATTCTCACCAAACCTCTCTCCCGAATCAAGATTGAACACTTTAGGAAGAAGCTTGGTATGATTGAAATGTAATTTGATATTATGTTTGAAATTCAAAATTGTTTAGAAGTTGTACTAATATATTTAAAGATGTTTAATGTGTAAACTCTTTTGTCATGTGTGTGACTCCATGACCTTATGGGCCCGCTCCCCCTGTGTACATTATTGAAAGGTGACGATCTTTCTAATAATGAACACTTGTATGTGACATTGTAAAGTGACGACTCTACAATGATGAGTTGAACTATCATGATAGATATCATGTGACTTGATATCTGTGGACATGTCATGATAGTATCTCTTGGACACTTTGATGGATATCATGGGACTTGATGTCATTTGAAGATCATTGAGATCCTTAAGAGATAATCATGGTGGATAACTATATATATCCGTGGCTATGCCATGAATTATTATGGTAGACATCATGTGACTTGATGTCAGTGCACATACCATAATGAAGATGTGATTATGAAGCATGTCATGTGACTTGACAATCTTGAGAAAACATATCATATCTTCGATATCACGTGTGAAGGTGATATCTCCACTTATTTGATTTGGAATATCTTCCCTAGCTAAGAGGGAGTGTTGATTTAAGATAACTTCGGTCAGATATAAATGATGATTGCATTCATGCATCATCATCATTTATATTTAACCAAACTGTTCTTAAAATATAAAACCATCAAATAAGTTATTCGAATTTCAGATGATGATGATCGAAATTTGCAAATGGATAAATCGGAATTCATATTAGATGATTGTTGTTTGTTAAATACACACATCTTAGTCTATGGATAACACCGAATGGTTTCGGTTGTTAAGGGAGCCCGCGCGCTCAAGGGACACGTCCTCTCATAAGACGTGTCTCTCCTTCAGGCGTGTCTCCCACATATAAATGGGACTTCATTCCCTTATTTGCAAGACATTGAAATCTATAAATGTTCTACAATCAGCACATTTGATACAAAAGAAATAAATCTGACTTAGAATTCTAGAACAGAATTCAAACTTAGAATTTGCATAGGTTCTTTTAGGATACAATCTGATAAGATTTGATTAACATTTACAACAACAATCCCTTTTTATTTCATGTGTATAGTTGTGATAATGGCTAATGATGTTTTTCCCTGTGTCGATTTGTTGCAAAATAGGAGACTGAACAACAATAGTCTTTCTGGACCGTTTCCTACATCACAAGCCAATATGTCTAGCACGTCATTTCTGTATGACCCTAGTCTTTATTCATCTTTTATTTTCCATTTGTGTGCTTCTCTATGCTAGGGTTTTATTTTAGTATTTACTCACATTCCCCATTTTCAGGGATTTTAGTCCTTCATTGAATTTGGAGAGTGAGAATCATGTCCTTCCAAGAAAAGGGTCAATCTAGTTAACTGTTTAAACTTTTTACTATTTTAGATAAATCTTCATTTTATGTTGCACTGAACCATACAAATATGTTTTCAGGTATCCACTGTGCAACCTTCCA
Source organism: Sequoia sempervirens (assembly GCA_007258455.2). Lineage (NCBI taxonomy): Eukaryota > Viridiplantae > Streptophyta > Pinopsida > Cupressales > Cupressaceae > Sequoia > Sequoia sempervirens. The sequence goes on from VDFB02281492.1 coordinate 488,150,667, forward strand.
AATGGAAATTCTAATCTCATTAAAGCTCAATTGCATAGTTGGAGCGATGCCAAAGATGTGGAAGATTGCCTTAGCAAGTTGCCTAATTCTCGAGGAAGGAAGATTTTCCTCTTTTTGAGAAAATGAATCTACATAAAGTTTGTTTTGAAACAACACTCTTGAATATTTATTTGATCAAAGGTGTCAAATTACTCTATGGTTAGGTACTCAAAGTTTAAACAATCTTATTCAATCCTTATAATTCATAATTTCATAAGGAAAATCATAGACTATATTCTACAGTCAAACTGTGCTATTATTTGTGTTGTAGTTGTTGCTATGATGAGAATTAAGATTATGTTGTATGACCCACATAATGCATTGGACAATTGGGATGCGACTTTTGTAGACCCTTGTAGTTGGAGTATGATTACATGCTCAACTGATAACTTTGTCACTGCCTTGTGAGAAACCTACTATGCCCTTTCAGTTTCAGATCATTTTTCATTGTTGGGTTTATTGTTACAACTACAAGTGTATTTCAGAGATGGGTTCTATTACTGTGTAGTATTAAGATCACAGGTACTGATTTTCATGTGCTTTTCATGAGACAGGGAACCCCCAGCCAGGGCTTAGCAAGCCCATTTTTTGATGGCATAAAAAACCTCACCAATCTACAGATTGTGTAAGTAAACAAACATTTATCTTCTACCTTTGAACAAAGTGACTAACAAGACTAATTGATGCAGAGCACCTCTAAACATATCTATACCTCCTTTTTTTCTGTAATCATTTTTAAACTGATACAGAAAACTTTACTTTGTTTTATACATCATTTAGTCCATTCAATTGAAATAACATAATGGTAATGGAAGGAGAACTTTCATGTTTGACTGGGAATACAGAACAATATTTTTGTGTCAGTCTAGACTGATTTTTTATGAAGGAAAAAGCAAGAGATCGCTTTCTACAATTCATACCGAAACAGTTAATCTATGAGATGAATGCGCTAATTTTTTTACATTTTATGTAGGCTTCTGCAGAACAATACAATATCAGGACAATTTCATGAAGAATTAGGGTAGCGTGAAAAGCTTGAGACACTAGACCTCTCCAACAATCAACTCAGTGATGTGATACCTACTTCACTAGGTCAGTTGAAGAATCTCAACTACTTGTGAGTATCACAAAAATCCCTTTTTATTTCATGGGTATAGGTGTGATAATGGCTAATGATGTTTTTCCTTGTGTTGATTTGTTGCAAAATAGGAGACTGAACAACAATAGTCTTTTTGGACCGTTTCCTACATCACTAGCCAACATCTCTAGCATGTCATTTCTGTATGACCCTAGTCTTTATTCATCTTTTATTTTCCATTTGGGTGCTTCTCTATGCTACAGTTTTATTTTAGTATTTACTCACATGCCCCATTTTCAGGGATTGAGTCCTTCATTGAATTTGGAGAGTGAGAATCATGTCCTTCCAAGAAAAGGGTTAGTCTAGTTAGCTGTTTAAACCATAGAAGCATAAATCAGCAAAAAATCCTAAAAATTGCGATTTTCAAAAAATCTGGGAGGTTGCCGATTTTTTCACAGGAAAAATCCCGATTTTTTCAGCAGTCAACGCCAGTGAAAAAATCGTTGAAAATTGTTTAAAATCGGGATTTTTCGAGCAAAAAATCCACAAAAAAAGGTGGAAAAATCGCGCAAAAAAAAAACCCTAAAAGGTGGCGCGTTTTTGGCTATAAAGACGATGTGTTTCTCCTCTTTTAGTAAATATCGAGGGTTTCTCAGGTCAGCGAAAATTTCTGTAGGTGTCTGCTGATTTGCGGGCATAAATCTACACTCAGATCGTGGGTTTCTCATCGGTGCGAATTTCTGAAGCCATTTTTGCTGGTCGTGTTTTTGCTGGTTTCTCATCGTGGTTTTATTTATGAAGTATATTTTGTGCAATGCATTGATGCAATGTAATCGGCGATATGAATATATACAAAACAGATCTATTTTCTACAATTCACGGGTTAAAATCTCCTTTTTATTTGCTCTCTATATCTCTATGCTATGGAAATGACCTTGAGGTTTTAGAAAACGTAGGTTTTGTCTATTTTTCTACATTTCTTTACATTTTTTTTCAAATCCGATTTTTTCCCGATTTTTTCACAATTTTTCAAAAAATCCTGATTTTTTGGTTTGCCGATTTTTTCCCCAAACGATTTATGCTGCTATGGACTTTAAACTTTTTACTATTTTAGATAAACCTTCATTTTTGTTGCACTGAACCATACAAATATGTTTTCAGGTATCCACTGTGCAACCTTCTAAATGGAAATTATAATCTCATTAAAGCTTAATTGCATAGTTAGAGTGATGTCAAAGATGTGGAAGATTGCCTTAGCAAGTTGCCTAATTCTCGAGGAAGCAAGATTTTCCTCTTTTTGACAAAATGCATCTACATATAATTTGTTTTGAAACAATACTCTTGAATATTTATTTGATCGAAGGTGTCAAATTACTCCATGGTTAGGTACTCAAAGTTTAAACAATATTATCGAATCCTTATAATTCATAATTTCATAAGGAAAATCACAGACTATATTCTACAGTCAAACTGTGCTATTATTTTTGTTGCAGTTGTTGCTATGATGAGAATTAAGAGTATGTTGTATGACCCACATAATGCATTGGACAATTGGGATGCGACTTCTATAGACCCTTGTAGTTGGAGTATCATTACATGCTCAACTGACAACTTTGCCACTGCCTTGTGAGAAACCTACTATGCCCTTTCAGTTTCAGATCATTTTTCATTGTTGGGTTTATTGTTACAACTACAAGTGTATTTCAGAGATGGGTTCTATTACTGTGTAGTATTAAGATCACAGGGACTGATTTTCATGTGTGTTTAATGAGACAGGGAACCCCCAACCAGGGCTGATGTCATGTCCCTGAAATCAAGACATCAAAATAACAAGCTACATATAAAAATATTAACCATTTTTGAATTATAATTGTCAGAGACAATATTATAATTATTAAATTATAAATATAGAAGAAGAAATATTTAATATCCACAAGTTGAAAATACCTAAGAAAGGAATTAAATAATATTAATTACCTAAAACATAAAATATTGTTATAAATATAAATATTAATAACTTAAATAGTATAATAATTATGATATAATATTAATATAAAATTAATATAATTCAATAACATAATTATCGAATATAAAAGAGCAAATAAAAACATATAATATAAAATTTATTAACATATTAATACAAAGCATAAAATGGGGTTGGGGCCCTAGCTCGGTTGGCTAAATCTTTCCTGTTGCAGGAGGTTGGTCACGAGGTCTAGTCTCCCCCACCCCCGTGGTACCGGAGGGCGTGTCGCGCCAGCGCCACCAGTCACGTTAAAAAGTTTACCAGGCACACTGTAGTTTATATGGGGTCGTGCTACCCGATTCCTGCAGTCTAAAAAAAAAAAATAAAAAAATACAAAGCATAAAATATTATTAAAGGCAGATGCAGCGATTCATAAAGAACAGTAATTATATTTAAAAATGAGGCAGCGATATCCTTAAGAATGGAAAGGCAACAACTCCATTACAAGGCAGCACATAGAGGATAATTAATATTGTCAAAAATTAGAATAAAACAAGATTAAGTTGAATAGTCAACGGGCATTACCAAAGCACATATCTATTAGAAGAGATATATCTCTTGAAGAATAATATTATAAAAAGGCATAAATAAAAGTAAGGTGGGGGGCGGTGAAGGTATATACAGCAGAAATTAGAAGGAAGATGGGAATCGAATAAATTGGGAATTCAATGGATATTTTCTGAGTATAAGGAAAGAGATAATAGAATGGGAAGTAAGAGATAAAATATAGACTGCAGATCAACCGAAATTTATGAAGACAGGCAGATGGAAAGTAGATAAATATTTTATGAATTTAAATAATAAGTTAGATAAATGTTTGTACATTTAAATAATGATGTTGATAAATATATCATGGATTTAAATAATAGTCTAGTTAATAGTAATTCATACATGATGCTATTTATTTAATGTTATCTATTTTATTTTATTGATTGCATGGGGAATAATATATCATGCATGCTACTTGTTATTTTATAACATTGCTAATATGTTATGCTCCATTGACATTATTGTATGTAATTACATATATATATAATACGATTATACAATAAAGATACTTGTAGCAATTGTTGAGCCTTATAAGTAATTGTGATTATTTGATAGAAAAATGAATAAATTTATGAATGTCTTTATCCTATGATTGATCAGGAAAAGGAGAAAAAGAATGCAATATGAACACTAGACCATCATAAAAGGATATCTTCAAGAAATCAAGGCAGATTTAGGGTAATCCCAAAATGGGGACATTACATTGGTATCGGAGCATCTTTCTTGCCATCCTATGCATGCTTGAACTAGTTGGTTGTCTACTTGAGTTAGTTGCTTGCTTGCTTGAGCTACCTGCTTACATGCTTAAGTTGGTTGCCTACTTGCTTGAGCTGGTTGCCTACTTGCTTGAGTTAGTTGCTTGCTTGCTTGAGCTACTTGCCTACTTGCTTGAGCTAATTACTTGCATGCTTGAGCTGGTTGCTTGCGTTCTTGAGCTGCCTACCTGTCTACTTGAGCTAGTTGCATACTTGTTGGAGCTACTTGCTTGTATGCTTGAGCTACTTGCTTGTCTACTTGAACTACTTGCCTATGTGCTTCAGCTACTTGTTTATGTGCTTGAGTTGTTTGTTGCCTACTTGAGCTACTTGCTTGTGTGCTTGAGCTACCTAAGTTACCTCATCTAGATGATGAAGGACAACTTACCTCCTCTAGACGATGTAGGAAAAGGTGTCCAGAAGACCTAGAAGAGGTTAGATGTAACGAAATGTTACAATCTCTTTCCAGGGTTTACAAGGTTGGATAGACCTAAAGGTGTCCAGAAGACTTGGAAGAGGTTAGATGTAACGAAATGTTACAATCTCTTTCCAAGGTTATAAGGCGGGATAGACCTAAAGGTGTCCAGAAGACTTGGAAGAGGTTAGATGTAACGAAATGTTACAATCTATTTCCAGGGTCATAAGGCTGGATAGACCTAAAGGTGTCCAGAAGACCTGGAAGAGGTTAGATGTAACGAAATGTTACAATCTCTTTCCAGGGTTATAAGGCTGGATAGACCTAAAGGTGTCCAGAAGACCTGGAAAAGGTTAGATGTAACGAAATGTCACAATCTCTTTCCAGGGTTATAAGGCTGGATAGACCTAAGAATAAGGTGTCCAGAAGGCCTAGGAATGGCTTAAATGTAACGAAATGTTACAATCCTTTCCCAGGATAATACAGGCATTCCAGATAAGAGAATCAACAGATTAAGAATCTTAAAGGAAGAAAACCCTGTGTTGCTTGAGGACAAGCAAAAACAAGAATATCTAAAGATAAGTATATATTTCATATATTTATATTTTAATAGATATACACATTCATTTAGAGTAATCATTATAGAATATTCTCATTTAAATTATATGTATAATCGTGACTAACCTGGGTACCGTTGGTGACAGATTAAAAGAAGAGATCCTAGAAGAAACGAAGATGTTTTTGCTTCAATACAAGCAAATTTGAGAGGGGAGGATTGTCATATCCCCAAAATCGAGACATCAAAATAACAAGCTACATATAAAAATATTAACCATTTAATAATTATAACTGTCAGAGACAAAATTATAATTATTGAATTATAAATTTAGAAGAAGAAATATTTAATATCCACAAGTTAAAAATACCTAAGAAAGGAATTAAATAATATTCATTACCTAAAACATAAAATATTATTATAATTATAACTATTAAAATATAGATATTAATAACTTACATACTATAATCATTATGATATAATATTAATATAAAATTAATATAATTCAATAATATAATTATTGAATATAAAACAGCAAATAAAAAACATATACTATTAAATTTATTAACATATTAATACAAAGCATAAAATAATATTAAAGGCAGATGCAGCTATTCATAAAGAACAGTAATTATATTTTAAAAGGAGACAGCGATCTCCTTAAAAATGGAAAGGCAGTAACTCCCTATTACAAGGCATCACATAGAGGATAATTAATATTGTCAAAAATTAGAATAAAACAAGATTAAGTTGAATAGTCAACGGGCATTACCAAAGGACATATCTATTAGAAGAGATACATCTCTTGAAGAATGATATTATAAAAAGGCATAAATAAAAGTAAAGGGGGGATGAAGGTATATACAGCAGAAATTAGAAGCAAGATGGGAATCGAATAAATTGGGAATTCAAAGGATATTTTCTGAGTATAAAGAAAGAGATAATAGAATGGGAAATAAGAGATAAAATATAGACTGCAGATCAACTGAAACTTATAAAGACAGGAAGATGGAAAGTAGATAAGTATTTTATGAATATAAGGAGATAAGTATTTTATGAATTTAAATAAAGTTAGATAAATGTTTGTACATTTAAATAATGATGTTGATAAATACATCATGGATTTAAATAATAGTCTAATTAATAGTAATTCATACATGATGCTATTTATTTAATGTTATCTATTTTTTTTTAGTGATTGCATGGGGAATAATAAATCATGCATGCTACTAGTTATCTTATAACATTGCTGATATGTTATGCTCCATTGACATTATTGTATATAAATATATATAATACGATTCTACAATAAAGATACTTGTAGCAATTATTGAGCCTTATAAGTAATTGCGATTATTTGATAGAAAAATGAATAAATTTATGAATGTCTTTATCCTATGATTGATCAAGAAAAGGAGAAAAAGAATGCAATATGAACACTAGACCATCACAAAAGGATATCTTCAAGAAATCAAGGCAGATTTAGGGTAATCCAAAAATGTGGACATTACAGCTTAGCAGGCCCATTTTCTGAAGGCATAAAAAACCTCACCAATCTTCAGAGTGTGTAAGTAAACAAACATTTATCTTCTACCCTTGAACAGAGTGACTAACAAGACTAACTGATGTAGAGCACCTCTAAACATATCTATACCTCCTTTTGTTCTATAATCGTTTTTAAACTGATACAAAAAACTTTACTCCGTTTTATACATAATTTAGTCCATTCAATTGAAATAACATAATGGTAATGGAAGGAGAACTTTCATTGTTTGACTAGGAATATAGAACAATATTTTTGTGTCAATCTAGACTGATTTTTTATGAAGTAAAAATCAAGAGATCATTTTCTGAAATTCATGCCGAAACAGTTAATCTATGAGATGAATGCACTAATTTTTTTACATTTTATGTAGGCTTCTGCAGAACAATGCAATATCATGACCACTTCATGAAAAATTAGGGCAGCTGGAAAAGCTTGAGACACTACTCTCCAACAATCAACTCAGCGATGTGATACCTACTTCATTGGGTCAGCTGAAGAATCTCAACTACTTGTGAGTATCACAAAAAACCCTTTTTATTTCATGGGTATAGGTGTGATAATGGCTAATGATGTTTTTCCGTGTTGATTTGTTGCAAAATATGAAACTGAACAACAATAGTCTTTCTGGACCGTTTCCTACATCACTAGCCAACATCTCTAACATGTCATTTTTGTATGACCCTAGTCTTTATTCATCTTTTCTTTTCCATTTGGGTGCTTCTCTATGTTACGGTTTTATTTTAGTATTTACTCACATGCCCCATTTTCAGCGATTTTAGTCCTTCATTGAATTTGGAGAGTGAGAATTATGTCCTTCCAAGAAAAGGGTCAATCTAGTTAACGGTTTAAACTTTTTACTATTTTAGATAAACCTTCATTTTTTGTTGCACTGAACCATAGAAATATGTTTTCAGGTATCCAATGTGCAACCTTCTAAATGGAAATTCTAATCTCATTAAAGCTCAATTGCATAGTTGGAGCGATGCCAAAGACGTGGAGGATTGCCTTAGCAAGTTGCCTAATTCTCGAGGAAGCAAGCTTTTCCTCTTTTTGAGAAAATGCATCTACATAAAGTTTGTTTTGAAACAACACTCTTGAATATTTATTTGATCGAAGGTGTCAAATTACTCCATGGTTAGGTACTCAAAGTTTAAACAATCTTATAGAATCCTTGTAATTCATAATTTCATAAGGAAAATCACAGACTATATTCTACAGTCAAACTGTGCTATTATTTGTGTTGCAGTTGTTGCTATGATGAGAATTAAGAGTATGCTATAGGACCCACATAATGCATTGGACAATTGGGATGCGACTTTTGTAGAACCTTGTAGTTGGAGTATGATTACATGCTCAATCGATAACTCTGTCACTGCCTTGTGAGAAACCTAGTATGCCCTTTCAGTTTTAGATAATTTTTCATTGTTGGGTTTATTGTTACAACTACAAGTGTATTTCAGAGATGGGTTCTATTACCATGTAGTATTAAGATCACAGGGACTGATTTTCATGTGTGTTTCATGAGACAAGGAACCCCCAACCAGGGCTTAGGAGGCCCATTTTCTGATGGCATAAAAAACCTCACCAATCTTCAGACTGTGTAAGTAAACAAACATTTATCTTCTACCCTTGAACAGAGTGACTAACAAGAATAACTGATGCAGAGCACCTCTAAACATATCTATACCTCCTTTTTTTCTGTAATTGTTTTTAAACCGATACAAAAAACTTTACTCCATTTTATACATCATTTAGTCCATTCAATTGAAATAACATAATGCTAATGGAAGGAGAACTTACATGTTTGACTGGGAATATAGAACAATATTTTTCAGTCAGTCTAGACTGATTTTTTATTAAGTAAAAAGCAAGAGATCATTTTCTGAAATTCATGCCGAAACAGTTAATCTATGAGATGAATGTGCCAATTTTTTCACATTTTATGTAGGCTTTTGCAGAACAATGCAATATCAGGAACACTTCATGAAGAATTAGGGCAGCTGGAAAAGCTTGAGACACTAGACCTCTCCAACAATCAACTTAGCGATGTGATAACTACTTCACTAGGTCAGCTGAGGAATCTCAACTACTTGTGAGTATCACAAAAATCCCTTTTTATTTCATGGGTATAGGTGTGATAATGGCTAATGATGTTTTTCCCTGTGTTGATTTGTTGCAAAATAGGAGACTGAACAACAATAGTCTTTCTGGAGCATTACCTACATCAGTAGCCAAAATCTCTAGCATGTCATTTCTGTATGACCCTAGTCTTTATTCATCTTTTATTTTCCATCTGGGTGCTTCTCTATGCTAGGCTTTTTAGTATTTACTCACATGCCCCATTTTCAGGGATTTTAGTCCTTCATTGAATTTGGAGAGTGAGACTCATGTCCTTCCAAGAAAAGGGTCAGTCTAGTTAATTGTTTAAACTTTTTACTATTTTAGATAAACCTTCATTTTCCGTTGCACTGAACCATACAAATATGTTTTCAGGTATCCACTGTGCAACCTTCTAAATGGAAATTCTAGTCTCATTAAAGCTCAATTGCATAGTTGGAGCAATGCAAAAGATGTGGAAGATTGTCTTAGCAAGTTGCCTAATTCTCGAGGAAGCAAGATTTTCCTCTTTTTGAAAACATGCATCTACATAAAGTTTGTTTTGAAACAACACTCTTGAATATTTATTTGATCGAAGGTGTCAAATTACTCCATGGTTAGGTACTCAAAGTTTAAACAATCTTATACAATCCTTATAATTCATAATTTCATAAGGAAAATCACAGACTATATTCTACAGTCAAACTATGCTATTATTTGTGTTGCAGTTATCGCTATGATGAGAATTAAGAGTATGTTGTATGACCCACATAATGCATTGGACAATTGGGATGCGACTTCTGTTGACCCTTGTAGTTGGAGTATGATTACATGCTCAGCTGATAACTCTGTCACTGCCTTGTGAGAAACCTACTATGCCCTTTCAGTTTTAGATCATTTTTCACTGTTGGGTTTATTGTTACAACTACAAGTGTATTTCAGAGATGGGTTCTATTACTATGTAGTATTAAGATCACTGGAACTGATTTTCATGTGTGTTTCATGAGATAGGGCCCCAACCAGGGCTTAGCAGGCCGATTTTCTGATGGCATAACAAACCTCACCAATCTTCAGACTATGTAAGTAAACAAATATTTATCTTCTACCCTTGAACAGAGTGACTAACAGTACTAACTGATGCAGAGCACCTCTAAACATATCTATACCTCCTTTTTTTCTGTAATCGTTTTTAAACTGATACAAAGAACTTTACTTCGTTTTATACATCATTTAGTCCATTCAATTGAAATAACATAATGGTAATGGAAGGAGAACTCTCATGTTTGAATAGGAATATAGAACAATATTTTTGTCTCAGTCTAGACTGATTTTTTATGAAGGAAAAAGCAAGAGATCGCTTTCTGAAATTCATGCCGAAACAGTTAATCTATGAGATGAATGCACTAATTTTTTTACATTTTATGTAGGCTTCTGCAGAACAATGCAATATCAGGACCACTTCATGAAGAATTAGAGCAGTTGGAAAAGCTTGAGACACTAGGCCTCTCCAACAATCAACTCAGCGATGTGATACCTACTTCACTGGATCAGCTGAAGAATCTCAACTACTTGTATCACAAAAATCCATTTTTATTTCATGGGTATAGGTGTGATAATGGCTAATGATGTTTTTCCCTGTGTTTATTTGTTGCAAAATAGGAGACTGAACAAAAATAGTCTTTCCCTACATCACTAGCCAACATCTCTAGCATGTCATTTCTGTATGACCCTAGTCTTTATTCATCTTTTATTTTCCATTTGTGTGCTGCTCTATGCTAGGGTTTTATTTCAGTATTTACTCACATGCCCCATTTTCAGGGATTTTAGTCCTTCATTGAATTTGGAGAGTTAGAATCATGTCCTTCCAAGAAAAAGGTCAGTCTAGTTAATTGTTTAAACTTTTTACTATTTTAGATAAACCTTCATTTTTCATTGCACTGAACCATACAAATATGTTTTCAGGTATCCATTGTGCAACCTTCCAAATGGAAATTCTAATCTCATTAAAGCTCAATTGCATAGTTGGAGCGATGTCAAAGATGTGGAAGATTGCCTTAGTAAGTTGTCTAATTCTCGAGGAAGCAAGATTTTCCTCTTTTTGAGAAAATGCATCTACATAAAGTTTGTTTTGAAACAACGCTCTTGAATATTTATTTGATCGAAAGGTGTCAAATTACTCCAAGGTTAGGTACTCAAAGTTTAAACAATCTTATAGAATCCTTATAATTCATAATTTCACAAGGAAAATCACAGACTATATTCTACAGTCAAACTGCGCTATTATTTGTGTTGCAGTTGTTGCTATGATGAGAATTAAGAGTATGCTGTATGACCCACATAATGCATTAGACAATTGGGATGCAACTTCTGTAGACCCTTGTAGTTGGAGTATCATTACATGCTCAGCTGATAACTCTGTCACTGCCTTGTAAGAAACCTACTATGCCCTTTCAGTTTCAAATCATTTTTCATTGTTGGGTTTATTGTTACAACTACAAGTGTATTTCAGAGATGGGTTCTATTACCGTGTAGTATTAAGATCACAGGGACTGATTTTCATGTGTGTTTCATGAGACAGGGAACCCCTAGCCAGGGCTTAGGAGGCCCATTTTCTGATGGCATAAAAAACCTCACCAATCTTCAGACTGTGTACGTAAACAAACATTTATCTTCTACCCTTGAACAGAGTGACTAACAAGACTAACTGATGCAGAGCACCTCTAAACATATCTATACCTCCTTTTTTTCTATAATCATTTTTAAACTGATACAAAAAACTTTACTCCGTATCATTTAGTCCATTCAATTGAAATAACATAATGGTAATGGAAGGAGAACTTTCATGTTTGACTGGGAATATAGAACAATATTTTTGTGTCAGTCTAGACTGATTTTTTATGAAGGAAAATGCAAGATATCGCTTTCTTAAGTTCATGCCGAAATAGTTAATCTGTGAGATGAATGCACTAATTTTTTTACATTTTATGTAAGCTTCTGCAGAACAATACAATATCAGGACCACTTCATGAAGAATTAGGGTAGCTAGAAAAGCTTGAGACACTAGACCTCTCCAACAATCAACTCAGTGATGTGATACCTACTTCACTAGGTCAGTTGAAGAATCTCAACTACTTGTGAGTATCACAAAAATCCCTTTTTATTTCATGGGTATAGGTGTGATAATGGCTAATGATGTTTTTCCCTGTGTTGATTTGTTGCAAAATAGGAGACTGAACAACAATAGTCCTCCTGGACCGTTTCCTACATCACTAGCCAACATCTCTAGCATGTCATTTTTGTATGACCGTAGTCTTTATTTATCTTTTATTTTCCATTTGGGTGCTTCTCTATGCTAGGGTTTTATTTTAGTATTTACTCATTGTTAGTTTTAGGATCAGAAATGAATAAGCAGAAAACACAGAATAATAAACATCACATGAACAATAGAACACAAAATTTATCCTGGGAAAACCCTCCTTCCTGAGGGAGAAAAACCCAACCACAATATCTCTCTTATTTATTGAGTTTAAAGGAGCAGAAGTCTGCTTTACAACATGGCCAAACACTAGGCCAATCTGATGCAATGATAATAGCACCTCTCTAGATGCAAGATATACACAATATTAATGATAAATGTCGAACTTCTTCTCAAGTCAATCTGCTGTATATAAAATCGAACTCCTATTGATGCGAACTCCACTTGATAATAATAATAATTATTGGATGCCAAATGAAAGTGAATCCTCTTGTATATATACACCCCTTGTATATATACACATCAAGGTGTCCTTTCATGTAGGGTCGGTCTCCTTTACAAAACAATGTGTCTCTTTAGTTTAGTCGGCCTCTTAGAAAATATTTTGAATATATATAGTGGAGAAAGAGATCTCCCACCGCTACTTACATCAACACTCCCTCTTAGCTAGGGAGATATCTTTCCAAATATCCACGTCATGGAGTCTCTCAACATGACGCCCACAATGGCTACACCCATTTGTGGAAAGCTCAAAGGTTCATCACGGAGTCTCTCAACATGATGTCGTCATGGAGTCTCTTAACATGACTTTCACCATGGCTACCCCCATGTGTGAAAGAAACACATGACAAGTGCCCATCACGGAGTCTCTCGACGTGATGTCGTCATGGAGTCTCTCAACATGACGTCCACCATGGCTACTCCCATGTGTGGATAAACACAAGTACACAGGATTCATCACGGAATCTCTCAATGTGATGTTGTCATGGAGTCTCTCAACATGACATCCACCATGGCTACTCCCAAAGGGTGGAAAGAACCACATCTCTGTCTCAGAGATGATCAAGGGCTTTCACCTCAAATTTCTCCGTCTTAGAGAAAAATGCATTAACAAGGGCTTACACCTCAAATTTCTCCGTCTCAGAGAAAAATGCATTAACAAGGGCTTACACCTCAAATTTCTCTGTCTTAGAGAAAAATGCATTAACAGATCTTCATGATGATGTGACTCCCTTTGAAGCTCCAAGAACTTGCATCAACCTCCTGACCTCCTCGTCCAAGGTTGCTTCTGATCAATTGTTAGACTCCCTCTGAATTTTAATCCCTCCTCTTCGAAGAAACGTCTCCAGTTAAGTTTATCTCTTCAACCTGCGTGAATTCCTCACAGGATGCATCAAGTTCTTCCTCCCTTGAATGCAATCTCTTATGCTTCTTGGTTCGTCCTAAAAGCATTTTAGAGAGTTTAATAATAGTTCATAGAACTAAACTATCCCAAAGAGAAATATTCAGATTAATGCTAGAAGCATGCATGATTCATTATTTCCAATGTTAGTGCATGAATTAACTACATAAGTAATTCATGAACATTATTCAAGGGCACAAACAAATAATGCTTATCTCTTTATTGATTATGTTATGTCTTTCTTTCGTCTTTACTCAATTTTTGCTTTTGGAAATGCTAATCACAGCATTACAGATTACTAGGACAATCTACTTAACTCAGATTTCTCAGACACATTATGCAGTCAATCATATAGAACCAAGCCTCTCACTAAATCAAGGCGCCATCATCAACACAGTCCATGCACACATAGAGAATGGTATTGATGCAACCAACCAATCACAATCAAAATTGCTCTCCTTGTCGATTCTCTGCTGCACCATAGTCTTAATTTTCAATCTTCAAAAATAGACAATGAATAAACACGTCTTCAATAAATATAAAACCCAATGCCAGAAATAGACAAAAGAGTCGCTTCAATTCGTAGATGTCGTTTCATTCAAAACTTTATTTCTTAGCCGCTAGCAATAAAAAATATAGTCTTCACCAAATAACCGTCTCCAGACACTCCTTAAATCAATATTTTTATTTCAATACAATACAGAGCCACAAGTAACCATCTTTTCCAGAAAAGAGAATTTTCGTCACTCACACCTGTAGCGAAATCCATCAGGAGGGAGAATAAAACCCGTCAGATATCCCGAATAGCTATTGAACATTCCATGGGCACCATACTTTAAAAAAACGGCAAAAAGAGAGCCGCACAAGTTCTGACAGAAATAGTCTTCAAATAAAAGCTTCGACTCACACCAAGGATAAAGATTTGGTTATTAATTTAGCTGCCCTCAACTCAGAAGTCGAACACATCAATTTAAAAATCTGAAGACATCAGAATTTAATTTACACGACTTTCTCCAAGTATGCCTTCAATTCCTTTTATCAATCCCGAGCCTGAAGATTAATTATTCTGCACCGAATATTCAATAATGTGATACCATTAGACCTTCTCCAAAGTTATTTAGTTTCCCAACATGCTACCCTTATCGGTTTCCTGAATTTTCTGTAGTCAAGCTCAGATTGTCTGGACTGCTTAAACAAATCTGATCAGATCTTTTCCTAGACCCGTTCTGATACCATGTTAGTTTTAGGATCAGAAATGAATAAGCAGAAAACATAGAATAATGAACATCACATGAACAATAGAACACAGAATTTATCCTGGGAAAACCCTCCTTCCTGAGGGAGAAAAACCCAGCCACAATATCTCTCTTATATATTGAGTTTAAAGGAGCAGAAGTCTGCTTTACAACATGGCCAAACACTAGGCCAATCTGATGCAATGATAATAGCACCTCTCTAGATGCAAGATATACACAATATTAATGATAAATGTCGAACTTCTTCTCAAGTCAATCTGCTGTATATAAAATTGAACTCCTGCTGATGCGAACTCCACTTGATAATAATAATAATTATTGGATGCCAAATGAAAGTGAATCCTCTATATACACATCAAGGTGTTCTTTCATGTAGGGTCGGTCTCCTTTACAAAACAATGTGTCTCTTTAGTTTAGTCGGCCTCTTAGAAAATATTTTGAATATATATAGGGGAGAAAGAGATCTCCCGCCGCTACTTACATCAACACTCACATGCCCCATTTTCAGGGATTTTAGTCCTTCATTGAATTTGGAGAGTGAGAATCATGTCCTTCCAAGAAAAGGGTCAGTCTAGTTAACTGTTTAAACTTTTTACTATTTTAGATAAACCTTCATTTTCTGTTGCACTGAACCATACAAATATGTTTTCAGGTATCCACTGTGCAACCTTCTAAATGGAAATTCTAATCTCATTAAAGCTCAATTGCATAGTTGGAGCGATGCCAAAGATGTGGAAGATTGCCTTAGCAAGTTGCCTAATTCTCGAGGAAGCAAGATTTTCCTCTTTTTGAGAAAATGCATCTACATAAAGTTTGTTTTGAAACAACACTCTTGAATATTTATTTGATCGAAGGTGTCAAATTACTCCATGGTTAGGTACTCAAAGTTTAAACAATCTTATAGAATCCTTATAATTCATAATTTCATAAGGAAAATCACAGACTATATTCTACAGTCAAACTGTGCTATTATTTGTGTTGCAGTTGTTGCTATGTTTAGAATTAAGAGTATGTCGTATGACCCACATAATGCATTGGACAACTGGGATGCGACTTCAGTAGACCCTTGTAGTTGCAGTATGATTACATGCTCAGCTAATAACTCTGTCACTGCCTTGTGAGAAACCTACTATGCCCTTTCAATTTCAGATCATTTTTCATTGTTGGGTTTATTGTTACAACTACAAGTGTACTTCAGAGATGGGTACTATTACCGTGTAGTATTAAGATCACAGGGACTGATTTTCATGTGTGTTTCATGAGACAGGGAACCCCCAGCCAGGGCTTAGCAGGCCCATTTTCTGATGGCATAAAAAACCTCACCAATCTTCAGACTGTGTAAGTAAACAAACATTTATCTTCTACCCTTGAACAGAGTGACTAACAAGACTAGCTGATGCAGAGCACCTCTAAACATATCTATGCCTCCTTTTTTTCTGTAATCGTTTTTAAACTGATA
Organism: Sequoia sempervirens; assembly: GCA_007258455.2. Lineage (NCBI taxonomy): Eukaryota > Viridiplantae > Streptophyta > Pinopsida > Cupressales > Cupressaceae > Sequoia > Sequoia sempervirens. Next base: position 488,167,101 of record VDFB02281492.1, read on the forward strand.
CAAAAGACTTTACCCCGTCTTATACATCATTTAGTCCATTCAATTGAAATAACATAATGGTAATGGAAGGAGAACTTTCATGTTTGACTGGGAATATAGAACAATATTTGTGTCACTCTAGACTGATTTTTATGAAGGAAAAAGCAAGAGATCGCTTTCTACAATTCATGCCGAAACAATTAATCTATGAGATGAATGCACTAATTTTTTTACATTTTATGTAGGCTTCTGCAGAAAATGCTATATCAGGACCACTTCATGAAGAATTAGGGCAGCTGGAAAAGCTTGAGACACTAGACCTCTCCAACAATCAACTCAGCGATGTGATACCTACTTCACTGGGTCAGCTGAAGAATCTCAACTACTTGTGAGTATCACAAAAATCCCTTTTTATTTCATGGGTATAGGTGTGATAATGGCTAATGACGTTTTTCCCTGTGTTGATTTGTTGCAAAATAGGAGACTGAACAACAATAGTCTTTTTGGACCGTTTCCTACATCACTAGCCAACATCTCTAGCATGTCATTTCTGTATGACCCTAGTCTTTATTCATCTTTTATTTTCCATTTGGGTGCTTCTCTATGCTAGGGTTTTATTTTAGTATTTACTCACATGCCCCATTTTCAGGGATTTGTCCTACAATAATCCGAGTGGCTCAGAGCCCAGGACTCATGCTCGAACTATCATGTACGAGCAACCTTTCTTCTTATGATATCTTTGAGTCATGTTTATCATGTAAATGAACTTGTGCATTAAAAGATAGCTATTATATATATTGAAGTACTGAATATATTGGGGTTTGGGTGTTTGAAATTTCACAGTATCAGAGGAAATCCTTTGCTATATGGAGGTACAATGCATAATTGGCTTGGAGAGTCTCCAGCACCCATGGTTTTCACTGTGAATTCATCATAAGGTGAGGTGATTTATGCTTCTTTCACACTGTATATTTTGGGTTCTTTTCCTTTACTTCAATAGCCCTTTTATAGGTATGGTACCAGCTGGAGATTCTAGAAAACATAAGGTGGCAGTATCTTTGGGTGTAAGTCTGGGCTTTTTATGTGTAATGGGTTTTGGAATTAGGCTTTTCTTGTGGTGGAGATAAAGGCACAATCAACAGGTTTTCTTTGATGTAAATGGTATGTGTTCAATCTCTCATACCATCAATTTTATAAGCTCTCATATTGCCAATTTGTTTTATTAGCTATTCAGGTTATAATATTTAAGCACCAGGGAGGTTTCTGATTCAAAATAGATGTGAACTTGTAGAGCAGCACGATCCAGAGGTTTGCTTGGGACATTTGAAGAGATTCCAATTCAAAGAACTCCAGATTGCTACTGATCATTTTAATAGCAAGAATATTCTGGGTTCAGAAGGCTTTGGAAATGTTTACAAAGGATTCCTGCAAGATGGCACTCATGTAGCTGTAAAATGACTGAAGGATGCTAGTACTGCAGGTGGAGAAGTTCAATTTCAGACAGAAGTGGAAATGATCAGTTTGGTTGTACACAGAAATTTATTGAAACTGTCTGGTTTTTGCATGACCTCCACAGAAAGGCTCTTGGTTTATCCATACATGATTAATGGGAGCGTGGCCTCTCGACTGAGAGGCTAAATCCTTCTCTTATATCCTGCCTTTCAATGTCTCCAAATGTTAAGGGTAGAGCAGAAGGGGGCCAACAGGGCATAAAATCTACTTTATATGGGTTTTCTATTTCGTTTTGCATTATATTTTGTTAATAGAACCTTGGATTTTGATATAGATTATTGCTAGGGCACAATTTGGTTCTATAACAAACTAATTTGGATATTGTAAACTGACAGATCGCATTCATGGAAGGCCTGCATTGGATTGGGCTACAAGGAAGAGGATAGCCCTGGGAGCTACAAGGGGACTCCTATATTTGCACAAGCAGTGTGATCCCAAGATAACTCACCGAGATGTAAAAGCAGCAAACATCTTACTAGATGAATATTTTGAAGCTATTGTAGGTGACTTTGGTCTAGCAAAGCTTCTAGACCACAGGGATTCACATGTGACTACAGCTGTTAGGGGCACCGTTGGGCACATTGCTCCAGAATATCTTTCGACAGGGCAATCTTCTGAGAAAACTGATGTATTTGGCTTTGGCATACTATTACTAGAACTTGATACTGGTCAAAAAGCTTTGGATTTTGGCAAGGCAACAAACCAGAAAGGAGTGGTGCTGGATTGGGTAAGTATATATGGTTTTTTGTTAAGCCACAACATGTCTAGTATGAGAAGGGACTTTAAATTTGCTTTCCTAAACATATTATAAAATGATAACAAATAGCATCACTAAGACGGATCCTAAATTTGTCCTGCTGTCTTCTGGTGTACGTTGGGTAGGTCAAAAAATTGCATCAAGAGAAGAAGTTAGACCTTCTGGTAAACAAAGATCTGAAAACCAATTATGATAGAGTTGAACTTGAGAAAATATTGCAAATGGCATTGCTCTGTACTCAATTTCACCCTGGTCACTGTCCCAAGATGTCTGAAGTGGTTAGAATGTTGGAAGGTGAAAGATTGGCAGAAAGGTGGGAAGCATCACAGAGGGTTGAAACTCCTAGGTATAGGGGAGTAGAGTTTATATCTAAGAGATATTATGACTTTATTGAAGACTCATCGTTGGTTTTGCTAATGTATGAATTAATAAGAATTTGATAATACCAATGGAAAAAGAAAATTTTGTATGATAGAAGCCTTTAAAGTGTAATCGCTCTGAAGAAAATCCCTACAAAATCCTACTGTACAATTACCAGTGACTAGAAAATTAAAACCAACCATAGGACATCGACAAAGAAAAAGGCTTACGAATATGTAAACATTAGTTTCCTTAAAAATCTATATTTTGGATTTTCAAGGGATTATATTCATAATAATTCGAGTGTCAAAATTCCAAGAGCGTTTGCCTAATGGCATTGTAAAGTCTATCTATCAGGTTCGAAGAAACAAAGAACAGTTCTATTTGGCAAAAGTGATTGTAAAAGATTCTATGTTTGTCTGCTCTTCCCCTCGAATTTAGACCTCACTGATTTGTGCTTAATTAGGGGTATGCATTAAATAGCCGAAAAATGAGAATCTCAAAGTGATTTTGGTAACACCCAGCAAAAAAAACGGCCTAACATGGCAAGTAATTCTATTTTTCTAAATAAATAAGTGGTAAGAGTTGAATGCATTCTACCGTCTGGTCCATTGGTGACTCCATCAACTGGCAGGGCCGGCACAATCACCACTATTATGGAGGCGATAAAGAGCCAAACCGTCGATTTCCGTCTCCCCATATTCTTCCAACTTCGCCCCTCGCCTACAGACAAGGTGTTACAAGGAACTTTGCATTTTAATATTTTTTTTTTATTATTAAAAAAAGCAGAGTATTGTACAGTGCACATATGTTGTACAGCTTCAATTTTTTTATTTTTTTTTGTTGTATCAATAGCACAGGATCATGGTGAAAAAACGTATTTAGGGGCTGCTATTAAAGGGAAAGCGAGGGTGTTAATAGCACAGATGAGGACAGGTTCACATCATCTTAGGTGCGAGACCGGTAGATGGAAGTCTCCTAAGGAAACGTGGGAAGAAAGAACCTGCATATTCTGCAATAAGGGGGTGGTTGAGACAGAGCGACACTTCTTCTTGGAATGCATAGCTTATGAAGACATCCGTAAACAATATGCAAATAGTTTGGGTATGGATGATATGCAGCAGTTATTCGAGGAGGATAAGATCAACCAGACGGCCAGCCTTCTAGTCAAAATCAATAGTAGGAGATCTGATTTAGAAAAAAGCATGAAAGAAAATTAAATTTGGGTCTTGGTCCCATAGACTGTTTAGTCTCGTGGACGTCATTAAAATCTTTCATTCATTCATTCAATAAGGGAGAGGGTTTTATCGTGGGAAAGGTAACTTTGACCCACTGGTCCACGTCATCAACGTTTGTGTCAACTTTTTTCAAGCTGGCAATATGTAACTTTTTTTGGGAAAAATTTGTGCACATTTTCTATGTTTTGGGAGCGTTTTTCAAAAACCACAAAAAAAGAGCCAACACCAATAATGGGTAACTAAGTCATGTAATATTGGTATGTTGATGTGGTGTTACATGATTGGTCAATTTGTGTATTTTTTGAATTGAAGGGATTGGTAGTCGAATACTAAGTGTAAATTTATTGACACTTTTATTGCCCAAAAGTGGGCCCTAGACTGTCCAAAGTTGGCCCCCAGGCTGTCCATATCTATACCAGCGATTGGACCCTATCCTATGATCGGCTCCTCTCCCTTACAACTTCAACTTGCTTTATTTACTAAAAATAGATAAATTAAAATTTTAGCTTTCATTACAAAGAAAGTCTATTTATTTACTAACCTTAGATTGTAACAATTGTCTTCCATTTCCTTAGAGTGTAACTGTTGTCTTTAACGTGAGCCTACATTATAATATTAATTTCAATTAACTATTCAAATATTTTGCTATGCAAAAGAAATTATAACAAAGAAAAAACAATTAACAGCATAGCAAATATCACCAAGAAAGTACCTTTGTTGCAGTATTGCTTCTTTTCTATTTATTTTTCTTTGGTGAGTACACAAATATTTTAAAACTACTCTTTAATATCTAATACTTTCTTTGCATTTTACTTAGGTTAAAAGATCTTTTTGCCAATAAAGATTTTTATTTAAATCGTTATTTGTAACTCTTTTTGAAAAGTTTTTATAATAAATTTATTTTAACTTTGCTATAATCATTGTACTTTGGGATATCAAGCATTAAGTGGCAGATAAATTGCCACAACAAAAGCCAATAAAATTGTAAAACAAAAAGATTATGCTCACCTCAGCAAAAGTCTCCTCATTGCCTTAGTTTTTTTTAGCCAATGATATTTAACAAAAATGATTTTAAAAATTATAAAAATTAAATATCACAAATTTTACATTAGAAAAAAATTATCAATTTTGATTGGCTTAAATATACAATATTAACCACTAGTTATTTACTATTTTTTTAACTAAAAGAGGGGTAAAAATTTATTCAATCCAAAAAAAAACAATACTTTTTTTGCATTTTGCTTAGGTTATCTTTTAGGCAATGATATTAACCACTAGTTACTTACTATAATAATAATTTTAAAAAATATATAAAAATATCTATATTTATTTAATTATCTTTTGCATTGTAAATGAGATGTTAAAAAAATATTTCATGAGTTTAATTTTACCTTTCACCAAATTTAGGTGTTTTGTGAATGACATTTTTGTTTCATAAAAGGTAAATGATTTTTACAAAACTTTATATCCAATACTTTCTTTGCATTTTGTTCTTGAAAAGTTTTTATAATAAATGTATTTTAACTTTGCTATAATCATTGTACTTCCTAATATCATGCATTAAGTGGCAGTTATATGTCACAACAAAAGCCAATAAAATTGTAAAACAAAAAGATTATGCTCTCTTCCCAAAAGTCATCCTCATCACCTTAGGTTTTTTTAACCAATGATACTTGATAAAAATGATTTTGAAAATTATAAAAGTTAAATATCACGCATTTTACATTAGAAAAATTCAAATATAATGAATGAAAATAAAATTATCAATTTTGATTGGCTCAAATATACAATATTAATCACTAATTACAAACTTGGCCTTCTCTATAGTTCCATCCCAGGGACTAACAAGAAAAAACAAAACTCATTACAATACTATTGCCTACCCAAATACTAATAAGAGGAGAGGATTCCAAAAAGATCAAGGTTTGGAAAAAAAGGTTTCATAAATAGACTAGTCTAATAATTTTTTAATCATTTAATTTACCCATTCCACTTATATACCAAAATGAGTCAAGAAACTGCTTCAATTTAATATATTTAGAAGGAATTGTATTTTCCATTTTTGCCACCATATCCATGATAATAATTTTTGAAGATGAAACAATCACAATCTACATGCAGAGGGTTGAAGAGTCGATAAGTGTGATGAGAGGTCTTGGTGTGCAAATCAAAGAACCTAGAGTGGTAAAGAAAGTTCTCAGATTTCTTCTTGATTCTTACAGTGAAAATGTATCTGCTATTGAGGAAGTTGCAAATTTTAATACTTATTTTAGAGATCAGTTGTTGGGTACACTAACTTCATTTGAAATGAGAAAACATGGTTTGAAAAAGGGTATAGAAGTGGAGACATTTTTTAGGGCTAGAAAATCAGAAAAGGTTGAAGATTCAGATGGAGAAGATCTTGATGATGTGGAAGCTAACTTTGTAAGAGAAAAAGGGCACCGGTAAGTACAAAGGTAAACTACCTTTCAAATGTTTTAGCTGTGGAAATATAGGTCATTATGCTTTAAGATGTCCAAACAGAGTTTTGAACAATAATAGTAAGGAGAACAAAGGAAAGATGATTAAGAGAAGTTACTATGTTAAAGAAGATGTTGGTATTTCTAATGATGAATCTGAATATGAAGATGATGATGGATGCTTGTTCTTGGCTATAAAAGATGAATCTACTTCTACTAACTCTGAAAGTTGTGTGAAGGAAAGTGTTCCAAAAAAGAAGGATAAGATTAAAGGTACTGGCCTTTTAATCATTAACTTAGTCAGTGGTTGGGTTGGACCACTAGGTCATTGACCAAATGAGAAAGTGTTCTGGGGATCCACCTTTGTCACAGGGAGGTCCATTAGCACTAAAGATTTGTTTGTTTCAAAGCCACCACATTCTCTGGCTTTCTTTTTCATATTCTTCAATTTAATTTTAAGTGCAAAAACCACTGTTGTAGGTCCCTCGGCAGGAGGCAGGTACTCCAACTTAGGAAATTTTGCCACAGTGCTGAGCAGAAGGGAACCAACCAAATTTTGGATCGTTCGAGCTTAAAAACCCTAGTTTCACATTTTAGACTCTGCACTAATGTTACAAGAAAATTGTTTTCATGCCTCATTGTCGCCAACACAACCTTCACAAAGCATTGAAATCAATGGTAGTCAAATGGAAGGTATCATTATTTCCTTCAACTTACCATATGATACTACTGATGTTATTTTTTACTACAATGCAAAAATAGTTATTTTATTTTTCCTCCAAGGTATTCCATCCGAAAATGATTTCTTTAAATGGGCCCATAATAACTAGGAGCTAAAAGGATGGATTATAGAATCATTTAGGGGTTTGGGCAGAGGGTATGTCGCGTGCACTTTATGTGACCCAACCATCCTCGTATTGTGTTACAATATGGGTCTTGGATTATCAGTGGCCAAATATGTTTGTTCAAGCTTGGGATATTGACTTCCATCCTGAAGGAATAACCAAATCTAAGTATCCTATGTGGGTGGAATTTCATTTCCTCAATCTTGCCTTCCGCCCATTCTTGCAAGACATTGCAACTCAATTGGGTAGGGTTTTATGGTGCAAACAACACATTGATGAATGGGCTAGCCTTCACTCTCATCCCTAATATTGTATTGAGATGGATTTAACATAGCCACTTCCTAACTCTATTAAACTGGTTGGACCTAGATTTGAGTTTGAACAATGTATTAACTATCTCAACAAACCCAATGCCTATTTTTATTGTCGAAAGGAAGGACACCTCATTCATGCATGCCCTTTCCATAAACCCAGACCACCATAGTCTCATGCATATTTTCAGCACTTTGCTCTGTCTTCTATTGGCGAAGATCCGCAGAAACCTATCCCCTCAACTCACATCCCTTCTCCCAAACAACCCCCCATCCTTCGCTAAGCCCCACCCCTCTCCCTCTGCTCCCTCTTCACCTCATCAACCCTTCCCTTCATCTGATACCAAGTCTTTCAAAGATGAAATGATTGGTTCTCCGTCTAGAGCTTTTAAAAGAAGAAAGGAGGCTTCTAATTCCAGCCCTAACTCTCAACCCAACAGACCTATTAGAACAATGCCATAGCTAGAATCCATTGATCAATCTCAATCAGACCACTCTATGGATATGCAATCCGACTCTCCAAGGAACTATTTTAGTGTGTTGCAGGAAGATGAAGAAATTATCCTTGCTGCTACATAATGAAGTGCAACATTTTATCTTGGAACATATGGGGCTTGACAATCCTTGCTCGTAAATTTCATGTCAAACATTATATTCACAATAATTAGACTAATGTGCTCATGCTTCAAGAAGTGAAAGTTGTTGTTTGATTGGATGCTACCCTTGCTTCCATTTGGCCTAATGCCCAATTTTTCCATACCAACCATAGTGATGGTGGTGGGGGTGCGGTTTTAGGCCTAGCCTTGTGGCTAGCTAAGCATTCACTGGCTTCTAGCTCAAATCCTAATCATCCTAATGTTTGGGCTACTAACCTTTTGAATGGTTTGTTGGTGGGATTTTTTTCTATTTATGCTCTTAATTCTCCTCCTAATAAAACTACCCTTTGGGAGTGGTTTTGTATTCACCTTCCCAATGTTGAATGGGTGTTAGGGGGTTACTTTAATATGGTTGAACATCCTTTAGACTGTAGCTAGGACAATTATGCTCACCTTTCCCATTTTAAATTTGATGCTTAGACCTTGACCCGAAGCTCTCTTGGAGTGCATGATCCCATTCAAGGCAAGTCTAGCCTCCAAATGCTCCACCGGTTCTCTTGGAGCAATTTTCGTGAAGGATCCCATTGTAAATTAAGCAGGATAGATCAATTTTATATCTCCCATAACTACCCAATTTTGCCTTCACATGTTGGTCACCTTGTTTCGTTGGACCTTTATGTCACCTTGTCTTACCACCTTCCCATCCTCACCACCCTTTCTCTCTCCATCCACACTCCTCCTTGCCATGACTTCCTTACAAGCTAAATATTTCCCATCTTAAAAAATGGGATTGTATTGATGGCTTCTTAGCTTCTTGGAATGTTGAGCCTAAACCTCAACAAGATTGTTGGATTAGTTGGTGGGAGCGAACCATAGTTAACTCTTTGGGATTATGGTTGAAGGGTTGTTGCTAAACATCACAGAATTGAGAAATCTCTCAAAGGTCAATTAGAGCATGGTCGTACCTTGTTGGCTTCTAATCCCCATAATATTTCCTTACATCAATCTGTTGCTAATGTTGAGAATGCTCTTCGTCAAATGGCTACATATAAAAGCAAAGGTGCTCAAGTGTGAGCTCGACTGCAATGGATTAAGGATGGTGATTGTGGATCAAAATTCTTCTTTCATTATCTCCAACATAAGCATAAAATGAAACACATTTCTGCTATTAAATATGCAAATGGAACCTTACAAACCAGCCATGATGATATTATGCAAACCTTTTATGACCACTTTAAAAACCTTTTTTTTAGACGAATTAGCAAAGGACCCTCTTCTTCCTATCCTTGAAGAAAGTGTTGTTGGTTGCATTCCTAAAAGAATATATCTTGATTACAATAAATTCCTTGCTCACCTTCTTTCTATTGAAGAGATTGATGAAGCCTTGCATAGTATGGCCTTGGAAAAAAGCTCAAGAATTGATGGTTTATAGGTTGAATTTTATAGAGCACTTTGGCCCCATATTAGAGAGGACTTCTATAATGTTTACCTTGAGGGCAATGAGACTGGTTCCTTGGGTGCTATTATAAATCAGGGTCTAATCAAACTTATCCCTAAAGGAAAAGATGAAGACACTATTAGTAGTTGGAGTCCTATTACCCTCCTCAACACCTCCTATAAAGTCATTGCTAAAGCTCTAGCTAGGAGACTCAAGCCCATCACCCAAGTGATAGCCCATCCATAACAGACCGACTTCTTAGGAGGAAGATTTATTCTAGATAACTTGATTCTTGCCTGGAGACAGCAGAATGGGCTCAACAATCTACTAAAGATGCACTAATTATAAAACTTGATTTTGATAAAGCATATGATCAAATTTGTTGGCCCTTCATCCTTAATATGCTCAAGTGGCTTGGATTTGGTCCCAAAATCCATAACCATATCAACATGTTGTTCATGGATGCTAATGCCAAAATTGCTATTAATGGTGTCCTTTCACCCCAATTCCCCTTACAGAAATCCATACGCTAAGGTTGCCTCCTTGCACCATTTCTTTATGTTCTTGATGTTGATGCTCTTGGTTATCTTTTTCAGCATGCACAATCCACCAAACTTATCCAAGTTATCTCTCTTCCTAGCAATGCTAAAGGCTAAAGCTCTCAATTCTCACTTTGTTGATGATAACATGTTGTTCATCCATAATTCTGCCGATGAGGTGGCTAACACTCTTGATATTTTGGACCTATTTTGTTCCATCTCTGGCTCCAAGTTAGCTATGTATAAAATATATTTTTTATGACACACTCCACCCTCGACCACCTTGGATACCTACTAAATGGTGTGAAGTTAAGCATGGCGTTATAACAAGATACCTTGGTATTCCCTATGGCATAGGGGTCTCTCTCAAAGATAGGTGGAATTGTTTCTTGTCCAAAATCAAATGCAAGCTTTTAAATTGGACCAACTATTTTTTATCTCTAGCTAGATGAATTCAAGTTGGCAAAAAAATCCTTTTGGCCAGTCATGTCTACATTTCTTCTTGTTGGCTCCCTTAAAAAAATGCTATAAGAAACTTACACAACTAATTCGAAGTTTCCTTTGGGCTCAGTGGGGAAATAAAAAAGGTTTTCCTACTTCCTCATGGATCCATTGTATTCAACCAAAAGACAAGGGAGGCTTGGGAGTCAATGACCCTCTCACTCAAGGCATTTGTCTTACTACTAAATGGATTATTAGGGCCTTGGATGAGGATGCTCCTTGGAGACATTTGGTGCACCACTGAATACAAACTGCTATAGTTGGTCACTCTTGGGACTTGGTTAATTGGAGGGACAAGCTTCTTATGGCTCCCTTCTTTAAGACTCATGGTTCCAGGCCCCATTTAACACCATCTGGACTACTTGAAAGAAGGTTTCACAAAGACTATCTTAGTATGATCAATCTTTGTCATGGTCTAAGTTTTACATCTTCTTCCATTTGGTGGAATCGGTTGGTTCAACAAAATAATACTCCTCTTGCAAAGATGAAAAACCTTAAAGGAAGATACTTGTTTAGAAAATGCATCCAAGTGTTTCAGGATTTGTGGGACTCTAATAATTTTACTTGGAAGTCTTGGTAACATCTCAAAGCCCAATTCAAACTTTCCCCAACTGCCAAAGATGTTCTAAAAATTCAACAACTTATTACCCTGGAGCTATTGTGTCTTCTATCTACATCTTGCCATGATAACTTCTTCAAAGACTGGAAATGGCCCATAACCACAGCTTCTAATGCTTTCCTCTCAAGATTGTCTGTTGGCAACTCTTGCCCCCTGTTTCTCTTGCCCCTTGACTTAATCTTAAATGGAATTGTAGATTTAACTGTGCTAAATGGAACCAACTAAGCTCCCACATCTGGCATTCTAAAGTTGATGCTCAATCACAACTCGTAGCATGGAAAACTCTTCATGTTAATGTAATGTCCCCTCCTAGCCTCTGAGTAGTGCTTATGACCTTTAGCCTATTCTAGAGTTCTTGTAGGCTAAACAATTCTAGTAAGGGAACTCAATTCCAATTCTTTATGTTGGGTTTTTAGAGTTCTGGAGGACTTTCTATTTTTAGTAGGGGACTAGTCCAGTGCTTACTATCTACAGTAAGCCCATTGGCATATCTATTATCATTCTAGCTTGAATCTTTGGTGTTTTTACTATTTTTAGTACTTACTAAAAATAATTAGTCTATTTTGGGAAGCTGGACCTGGTTAGGCTACTTCCGACAGTGTTATCTTAGCTGAGGCATTGGGTTGCTAAGGTTTGATAATTTTAATATTGCATTTCCTCTCTTGAAAGTGAATTAAATAAAGTTATTTTATAACTTTAAGTTAAGGGTCGGAGGGGACATGAGTTGTACCTTTGCGCCTAAGGGAATGACTTTAAGTTATTTTAAAGTAACAAAATTAAGTTAGAATGTTGGATAAGAGGGGTATGCATAGGGGGTGAGAATAAAGTTTAAAATGTAATTTTAAATGAAAAGTCATAGCAAAAAGGGATGTAGTATTTTTGAGAGAGTTTTATTCAAACCTAATTTCACCCTAATTTCTTATTGAGGCTTTATAAGCTCATTTTGAAGCCTCATTTCTTCATGTTGATTTTGTTGCATAAGGAGATGTTGTTGGATTTCTTCTAGAGGTCTAATAACAAGAGTTGAGGATGAAAACCCTTGGCATTGAGAGTTGGTTTTGGTAGTGCAAGACCTACCCTAGCCGATTGAGGTGTGGTTCCATCTACGGATCACATTCCAAGCTTCATTGTTGTAGATTCAGACATTCAGAATCAGGATTTTTGAGTATTTTTGATGTGGGTCATTTATATTTTGGCTTGTGGAAGCACTGCTTCATTTTGGTATGGTTTGGAGTGGGTTTGGTGATGATTTTTAGATATTTTTGGGCTCTTTTTGATAGAGACTGAACCTAGTTTTTGACTCATAACTCATTATCAATTTGTTGTGCAACGTGGGTATTGGTGATTCAGATTCCTCTTGTCAAGGTGCCCAAGTTTGAGTATTCATTTGTATTTATCAAGTGAAATCTAAATTTTTTAAGGAAAATTTCCCTTCTTCTTGAGACACCACGTTTGGGGTGATTTCTAGGTTTGAACCTATTGTTGTATAGGTAAAATTTGGGTGATTATTGTGGTCTGAAAATGAATATGGGTTAGGATTTGAGAAAAGTGGAGTTTGTTATTCATACTCAATTCTAACTTGTTGATGGTTGAAGCTCCAGTACTGTTGTTTTCTAATGCTTTCCAAATCTGAAATAAGTTATTCTTTAAAGTTTTTTTAGTTGTTAAAGTCTAATAAATTTTGATATAATTTTTTGCTACTTAAATTTGATCAATATCATTACTAAAAGTGTTATTTTTCAAGCAAGTTCTTGTGGTTTTTTATGTATTTATGTTATCTATTGATTGGCATGATTATACCATGAATGATACATGAAATATCAAGCAAAAAATTTCTCAAAAGCTTTCAAACAACAAACATAAAACTTGGAGGAAAAATTAGGGGTCAATCATTACAGTGGTATCAAAGTTCATATGATCTTGCCATCCAGTGGGTATAGTTAATTCATGAGCATTAGTGATAGGGAAAGGAGATATCAAGAGAGGGTTAGGAATAAAGAAGAGAGTTGTTGGGAGCATTGGCCATCATCTAGTGAGTCATCGAGATCAAAAACTCTTTCAGTTGATACATCTAGATCAGAAAATCATTCAGTAGAGTCATCTAGTTCTAAAAATATGGGTGATAGGGGAGAAGGTAAGAGATAGGAGGCACCACTAGATAGGATGATGTTATTATTAGATGCTTTGGTTAGAGGGAAAGGGAGAGTAGCCCAATAGGTTGAAGAAACCAATCAACAGTTAGCTCAATTGAGATAGAGGATGGATCAGATGGGACAAGGTAATGGCATAGGGTAGCATAGAGCTATTAATCAACATAATGGGGGAGCAATGGCATAACCCCTTATGCCCATTTTTCCACCTAGAGTAGATGCTTCACATGACCCTAAGCTAAGTATGGTATAACAACAAGAACAATTCAGACAGGATTGGATGGTTGCAAGGCTTGGGTTTCAGATGGATATATCACTTAGAGAGTACATTGATCTCAGAATGAAGCATACACCCAACAAGGGTAACATGGATCAACATCATGATTTGCGTAGCAAGGTTGGGAAGCTTAATCTTCCATATTTTGATGGTTCAAGAAAGATGACATTGAGAGCTTGGGTTCAAAAATTGGACACCTACTTCACATTAAACCCCATGCTAGAGTTGGAATCTATAAAATATGCCTCCATACATCTAGATGAGATTGCACATGAATGGTGGTACAACAAAATGGTGACCATGGGGCATGCACAAATAACCTCTTATGTTATGTTTACTGAAAGATTGATTATAGAGAGGTTTGATAAGTAGGACCTAAACTGACATTTTAAAGAGCTAACATAGTTAAAACAATTGGGAATAGTAGATTCATATATTGTAGATTTTTAGAAATTATGTCTTAGTGAATGATATATTAGAAAGGAGTCTCATTGTTCTCTTCATAGATGGTCTATTTGATCCTCTTAGGGGTTGGATCAAGGCGTTCAATCCACCTGCACTTTAGGAAGCCATAAAGAAATCTAAGGACATGGAATCTTCAAGTTTTAAGAGCAAATTTCAGTCTAAGGACTTGTTGCACAAGAAAGAAAAAGACAAGAAAATTGAAACCAAGGAGTAGGAGCAGGAGCAACCTAAGAAACATTACATAAAGATAGACAATGAGACCTTGAATGAGCTTAGAAGGAAGGGATTGTGTTTTACATGTAAGGAACCTTATACCCAAGGTCACAAATGTTCAAGCACGACTAAGACACTTCTAATTGAGTACCAATCTGATGAAGAAGGTGTATCAGAAAAAATAGACCAACAAGCTTATTTTGAAGGAAGCGAAGATGAAAGGGCATCAAAAGAGTGTGGTAAGGTGGGGAACCAAGATGGGACACTAGCTAACTTCATAGCTTTTAGGAAAATGAGTTACTACACATTAGAATACTCTAGGGGTAGTGAATGGTGGCATTAATAGATAAAGGGGCTACTCACAATTTCATCGATGAGGGCTTGGTTGCTTGTAGAGGCCTTCAAACATAGGGGGTGAGTGGTTTTCGGGTTATGGTAGTAGATGGGTTCCCTATTCATTGCACTAAGATGGTTCCATAATTGAGTATACAGTTTGGAATTATGAAGTTAAAGAGGATTTCTATGTCGTGAGCATTGGAGACACAGGTGCAGTCATGGGGATATAGTGGCTACGCTCTTTGGGAGAGATCACTCTTAATTTTTAGACCATGGAGCTAAAATTCAAATATGAAGGAAATAATGTGGTCTTGAGGGGGATGTATAATGGAGGGCCACATGTGGTGTCATTCAAATGAAAGGAAAAAGACATGACATCAGCCTTTAATGAATCCTTAGAGCTATCTAGTGTAACTGTAGACACTAGTACCATGTTTGGTAATGTTGACATCAATAATACACCTTTGTATGATAGTATTGTTGGAGGCACCATAGATGAGACCTTCAAAACAACAAACATTGATGACTACAATGATGAGGACATAGATGGTTGTGGTTTTGACTTCCAAGATCAGTTGGTGGAGGGAGATTCTTGTGCTGACATGTATACCAATTAGCTAGAGAATGATTTATTCAAAGAGATAACATTACAAGAGGAACACAATGAAAATAGAAATCAACCTCTTAATACATGGGATTCGGGTGTTTTAGCACCTAAGTATGACAAGGGACCTGTTTGGGATGAATTTACTTTTGACTACAGTGTTGTTCAAACTTCTTCTCCACTGTTATGCAAGGATGATGGCATAGATAGCATTAATGGTTTTATTCTTGAACTTGAGAACAAATTAGATTTCACTTTACATGTAGCTAAACATGAGCAAGGACCTAGCATCCTTGTTGATTTGGATTCACAATCAACTTTTGAGGATAATCATCAGTTGCTTACTGATAATCCTTCATTTGATTAGATGTTGATATGGCGTATAACAATCCTCTTTTTGAGATGGATGATGGGATTACTCCTAGTTGTAGCATTGATTTGGGTAAAAATAGTATGGTTTGGGACCCAGGTGTAGTTTCCAGTCACGAAGTGTTGTTTCGGGATTGGAGTAGTGGGTCAACTTCCAGTTTTAGTACCACTACCCACTATCCAATCAACTTGCATATGACTCCAGTTTCAGATCCACAGATGAGTTGGATGGTTCCTTTAGTTCAGCAATTGATTAATCCATGGTCAAGCCTTGATGACAGTGATGGTTTGATCCTAGGGGATGACTCTTCAGCTACTTCTTTACTCATCTCTCCTATGTATTCAGTCTTAGTTTGATTATTATTTCTTTACTTTCTTTCATTGGTTATGAAGAAATATTTTGATGAGTGGATTGATTTTGAGTTGGGGCAAGCTTTGGGGTAGCTGGCTATGAGTATCTGTCTGGACACAATTTACCCATTAATTGTTTCCACTTTTGTGAGTGATGTTCACTGTAGTTACTTCATGGCAATGACATGCATTGTTTCAGATGATGTCTTAATGATTGCAGTGGTTGGGGTGTGTTGGTGTGTTCTGGACCATTCCTTTGACATCTTGTGGTTGAGTGTTGATGTTATGATTGTGGATGGAAACAATAAGGGTATTACTTGGTTGGCTTATTTCAGAGACATGACAGTGGTTGACTTGCTCCATACTTGGGTTATCATGAGGTGTCATGTCGGGGTTTATCTCTTATGGTCAAGTTGGGTGATTCTCATGTTGATTAGGATTATGATTGGAAACAAGTTTGTTGATGCGGTCTTCTCTAAGTGGTTTTGGCAGATTATATTTCATGGCATTGGCTTCCTTCCTCTCAAGATTTTGAATATGGGCATTGATGATTTTTACTCTTTAAGGAATCGGGATAGGGGAGTACAGTTTGGGCACATTGAGGATGCTACTTGGGAGAGTGAGCAGTTTTTACAACATCCAACATTACGATTGCTTGAGGGCAAGCAATCTTTGGGGAGGGAAAACTGTAATGTCCCCTCGTAGCCTCTAAGCAGTGCTTATGATCTTTAGCCTATTCCAGAGTTCTCGTAGGCTAAACGGTTCTAGTAAGGGAACTCAATTCCAGTTCTTTATGTTAGTTTTTTAGAGTTCCAGAGGACTTTCTATTTTTAGCAGGGGACCAATTTACTATCTACAGTAAGCCAATTGGCATATCTATTATCATTCCAACTTGAGTCTGGTATTTTTACTATTTTTGGTACTTACTAAAAATAATAAGTCTATTTGGGAAGTTGGACCTAGTCAGGCTACTTCCGGTAGTGTTATCTTAGTTGAGGCATTGGGTTGCTAAGGTTTGATAATTGTAATATTGTATTTCCTCTCTCGAAAGTGAATTAAATAAAGTTATTTTATAACTTTAAGTTAAGGGTCAGAGGGGACATGAGTTGTACCTTGGCACCTAAGGGAATGACTTCAAGTTGTTTTAAAGCAACATAATTACATTAGAATGCTTGATAAGAGGGGGATGCCTAGGGGGTGAGAATAAAGTTTAAAATGTAATTTTAAATGAAAATTCATAGCAAAAAGGGGTGTAGTATTTTGGAGGGATTTTTATTCAAACCTAATTTCACCCTAATTTCTTATTGAGGTTTTATAAGCTCATTTTTAAGCCTCATTTCTTCATGTTGATTTTGGTTGCATAAGGAGATGTTGTTGGATTTCTTCCAGAGTTATGAGAACAAGTTTTGAGGATGAAAACCCTTGGCACTGAGAGTTGGTTTCGGTAGTGAAAGACCTACCCTAGCAACTGGAGGCGTGGTTCCATCTAGGGATCACATTCTGAGCTTCATTGTTGCAAATTCAAACAATCAGAATGAGGATTTTTGAGTGTTTTTGATGTGGAGTTGTATTTTGGCTTGTGGAAGCATTGCTTTGTTTTGGTGTGGTTTGGAGTGGGTAAATGGTGATGATTTTCATATATTTCTGGGCTCTTTTTAATAAGGATTGAACCTAGTTTTTGAATCATAACTCATTATCAGTTTGTTAGTGCAATGTGGGTATTGGTGATTCTAATTCCTCTTGTCAAGGCACCCAATTTTGAGTATTCATTTGTATTTATCAAGTGAAATTTGAATTTTTTAAGGAAAATCACCTTTCTTCTTGAGACACCACATTTGGGGTGATTTCTAGGTTTGAACCTACTGTTGTATAGGTCAAATCTGGGTGATTATTGTGGTTTGAAAATGAATCTAGGTTAGGTGTTGAGACAAGTGGAGTTTTCTATTCATACTTAGTCTGAACTCATTGGTGGTTGAAACTCCAATACTGTTGTTTTCTAATGCTTTCCAAGTCTGAAAATATGTTATCCTTTGAAGTTGTTTCGGTTGTTAAAGTCTAATAAATTTTGATAAATAAAAACATCTACTTAAATCCGAGCAATATCATTCCTGAAAGTGTTCTTTTTCAAGCAAGTTCTTGTGTTATTTTATGCATTTATGCTATCTATTTATTGGCATGATTATACCATGAATGACACATGAAATATCAAGCAAAAAAATTCTAAAAAACTTTCAAACAACAAATAGAAAACTCAGAGGAAAAATTAGGGGCCAGTCATTACAGTTAAATTGCCTATTGGAGATAATCTTAACTTCTTAACTCCCTCCCCTTCTTATCCTTTCTTCTCTAAAAGGGAGTCTATTAAGCACATGTTTTGGCTCTTCCCTCCTTGTCATAACCTTTGGTGTTGTCTCTCATCCACTTTCCTTGCTATTGTACCCCACAAGTGGACTTGGAGATCTGCGCTTCTTGGGCTTTCTCAACATCACAATATTATCTATCAGACCTTTAGACAAATTATCCTTAAATTTATTTGGAGACTCTGGTGCTTGGCTTCATTCTCTCATACCTTTTTCCCTCTTCATATTAAGGTCTTGATGCTCAAAGTAGTTTTCTTACTTCATTTCACCATCCTTCAGTATACTCTCCAAACTAAGTTGGATCTTCAAGTTGCATTGGCAAACCTTCATATGCAAATTAAATCTTTTAAAACCAGTTTGTAGGATACATGGTTGTAGGTTCCATAAGACAATCCCAGAGATTTATATTGAAATAGGCTCTATAGGAGCTTTTGAAGGAATTAATGACTAGCCAAGATTCTCATTACACCCTAGAAGCCTTACAGAGCTATCTTGATGAGGGTGTGAAAAGTCTTGCACCTGGTGTCACTGAGGGCTTGGGAATTTTTCATTATTATGATCAACCAAATACCAACTTTATCTTTCAGGATTACTACCATATTGCTTGCCAAAATCATCCTTACATATGCATAAATTGGAGTTCTAGAACAGGGCATGGACATCCAACATTGCTCATCTTTGTTTCTTCTTTGTTCCTTGTTGTTTTGGGTTCAAATGGTAATCTTAGACAAGTTGGACTTGATGTAGGATGGGTCTCGCATAACTATTGTGTAGCTCTTGGTGACAACAAATTGCATGGGGTGGTCTATTTGGACTGCAATGAACTTACTTCAAGGACTATTTATGAAGGGACCTAAGCGAATCAGTACCCCTTCATTTGCATTAACCTATTCTAGGGAGATTTTGGAGGGGTCTGAGAGCATCAACATTCTTATAACACATTCCTAAAAATTTTATTCATCACCAAATCAGATCTAGAGCAGCAGGTACTTGCAACAAGGTATTCAGTAGGGATAACCCGACATTACCTATGCTTTAGTATTTCATGCCTCAAAGCTACAAGGAGACATTGGTGTGATGGAAGATCTAATAAATTATCCAGCAACCACTATGGTTATAAGTCTACACTGTAACAACAAAGGGATACTAGTTTTTACTCTCTTATCGATTCAACTATATCCTTATAGTTGGCTTTGGTTTTACTTTGTATGCTATAGCTATTACTGTGCTGCAATTCATGATTTGTAATCTTTGATTTTTTATAATAAAGCTTCTCTTCCAAAAAAAAAAAAAGAAAATATTACAATCCTTTAGATTTGAGTCCCAGGGTCAAAAAAATCCTCACAAGTCCGTGCATTTGAAGCATAACCACAAAAAAATATGAAAAAAGTCTTGAATCCTCTTAGTTGAAGCATAAACCCAGTAATTTATACAGGTTACAAAACCCCTACAAAATCCTTCATTCTCTCTATAAAATCCTCATCCTTATACTGCAAATTAAAATTTTCCTTTCAAGATTTCACGAAGCTATCTTTCTGCAACAAAAATAATAATTGTTGCATGAAAATCCATTGAAGATGGAAACTTACCTAGAAATCAAATAGTTGGGTAAAGTCTCATTAAAAAATCCAAAAGAGAGGGCCAAATTCTCCAAGATTTAATTCTTTAGAATCTTGAGACTCCGTAGAAGGTGATTCAATCTCAAAAATCTCATGGTTGTCCTTTGAACCATTTTAATTTGGACTTTTCCATTCTCCCCCTCTTTCTCTTTCTCAGTATCTTATCTTATGTTTACGCCAAAGGTGTCTTTATTTGAGATTTCCAAGCTCATTTTTTCACCAATGGTCCAAAAGTAGCGAGATGGCCTACAAGTCAGTTCGGTGATTGCCAACTATTGATCGTTTAAAAGCAACCACACATTTTTCCTTGCATTTAATTTTGAAATTTGTAGGTAGGTAGGAATGCATTTACTCTCGCCACCCTGATCTCCAATCTATATGTCGACGATAGCTATGGATTTTGTGATAAAATATCTGCATCCTTATGGCTTCATAATATTCTTTCTACAAGCTCTAAATATTTTCCTCCTCGACATGTTGATATAATGATGCCATTTCTACAGAACCTTGAGGTAAGTCACTTGCTATGGTTTCATTAGGAGGTTTTGGATATGTTTATGCACTCTGAAAACCCTAGGTTTATATGGTTTTCCAAATACTTTCTTTTAAATTTGTAAACCCTAGATTCATATAGTATTTGAAGTTGTGTAGAAATGGTGGAAGCTGCAAATGGGGGTTGACAACCCACAAAATCTTCTGGAAGTGGCTACAAAATAAATGTAGAAAGATTCACTAAAAGATTGCAATTTTTGTACGACATGATTATTTCATATATATTGGCCTCTTTTATTTGTGTTTTAGTTTTTCTTGTTCAAATCATGACACTTCAGATGGGCTTTGTTGCAGAAAACTTATGGACTAAACTGGGGATGTGGGGAAAGGATTTTCTCAATGGGGAGGGTGGTTCTATTTGAAAAGTAATGAAGTAGCATGCATGAGGATGGTTGTCAATATGAGGATCTATAGAACATTTCTATGACATGAGGTTCTAGTGTTCAGTGTATAGGAGAGATTTTGTATGGTGGGATCATGTTGAAAGAGAGTGTGTTTTCAATTTGGATATGGGTATAAATAGGTTGTGTGCAAGAATAGGTTTTTAACATACATTGGTGTTATATGCAAAAAAATTGTGTGGAACTAATAACCTTTGTGAGGAGAGAATAATTTGAATTTGGGTATGGAGGTATAAGCGTTTTTGTAGTTTAAATTTGTTTGGGGTAATGCCTATGGGTGGTGTGGACAATGATTTTGGCACCCTAGGGTTTCTCTAACACTTCTAGGTTTTTCACCTAAAAGGAGAGAAATGGGCCTAAAATGCTAATGTCTACACTCAAAATTAATGAAAAAGGGATTCAATGTATCTAAATATGATGTCCTAATGCAGCAAACTAAAAGATAAAATATTTATTGGTGTTAACCTAAGAAATACAAAGTGCTGGAAAACACACTGTGACATGCAAAAATACCTAAGAATGCAAGTAAATGATGAAAGAATTAAACAAAACTAGAGAGTTGCACCTAGAATTTGAAATTTGATGTAGAGAGGCTTTGGAATCCTGTAGAGTTGATTGGCAATGTTGACTGGGACACTTACGCCAAGTTGGGCGACTTAGTCTAGTTTGAGGGAAAATTTGTTAGAATAGGAATCTACCTAATGGGTACTCAAAAATGTAAAAATCAATTTTCAAGCCTAGCAGTGGGACTAATTTGCCACAGATGGCAACTTAGTCCACCGAGGAATTTCTAGAATTTTAGAATAGGATTTTGTAGCTTCCAGTCTGCACTTTCTTTTCTGACAGGTTTCTGATCCTGGTTCTGCAGAAAACAAGCTGAAAGAGGTCTCCAAGCTTCAATTAGGGCTTTGTTGAATTTTATGGATTGTTGAACACTTTTTGACACCAAACTCTGACAAATCTGAATACAAGGTCTGCAAACACACATGCAAAGAGGGGAAAAAGGGTTAAGGGTTATAGTATAGGGGTTTGCCTTGGTCAAACCCCACTTTGGTAATCACACCATATGAAATGAAATGAAATGAGAAGAGAATGATAAATAAACAACATGCAATGTCATAAACTTACCAAGCCCTTGATGTGTAAATCTGAAGATATGCAATGAAGTGCTCCAATGGATGACTCTATTATGCTTAGAGTGCTTGAATGCTTGATAATTGATTGAATGATTAGATTAATGAATGGGTGGGTGGGGGTTAAAATGAGAGGAAAAACCCTTATTTATACTTGATTTTCCATTATTTCCCAAAAATAACACATCATAGGCTAACCTCAAGGGTAAGAGAATAAAACCCCACCAATAAATTAAAATTATTTTGATTTTTGTGCTCAGTGGGACTAAGTTGCCCTAGGTGGCGACTTGGTCCCACTAGGGCAATTTCACTGGGTGTCAAAAATTAAAGTGCATTAAATAAGGTCTAACAGGAATATCCTCAAAAATACACTTGAGTATGGCCAAAAAGTGCATTAAGGGGTCATTTAAACATGAGAAAGGGTTGAATTAGTGATGACAAGTCTAGAAAAGCATGAGAGTTTGTTACAACTCTTTACAACACTTTGAAATAAGACTTGGTAAGTGATAAAAAGGGGATATTTAAGTGAATTATAATAAAAAGGGTCCTAGAAAAGTGTGAAAGTGGGTTACAACACTTCACAACACTTTTACAAGACATCTTAGAAGTCTTAATGATTCTCAAGGGTCCAAGACCTAATGTGAATGTGTTGGCCACATTACAACATTAAATCTAGGAAAAATCAAGCCAATGTCCATAAGAAAGACTCAAGTGAGCATAAAAATGTCAACTATACATTTTTTGGCGACACATTAAGCCCCCACTTTAGTGAGAGGATGAACTTGCTTCAAACTCACACTAAAGTAGCCCAAGATGCACATCGAGAGGGATCCCAATGCACTCATTCTAGTAAGATGAGACAACAATAATCAAGAGGGATGATCAAGCCCTCGTAATCATGATCTCATGGAAAACTAGACATAAACACCAAGAAACACACATGAAGATGATGAAAAAGGATGAAAGAAAGCTTCGATCATTTTTCTAGCCCATTGTGGATCAAATATATGCTATTTGTTTGGAAAAAGAAATGTGTACTCACTCTGGGGCGAAAAAACTCATGGCTATCTACTAGGTGAGAAGGCCCAAGTATACTCACTTTGGGGCCACAAAACTTCTGGTTGTTCGTGGGTGAGAAGGCCCAAAAGGTGAGAAACATATGCTCACAGTTGGTATGAACTCACACAAGTAGGTGTATATGGGGAAAATTCATGCCTTAGAATGGGCTTCCTATCGACCATATCAAAGTTATGCCTCTTGATAACTTTAATAAGGCGCCACAAAGGATAAGCTCATTTTGTGCTTCATGAGACAAACAAATCTCCATATGCTTAGAACTCATGAACAAATGCAATGGCACTACAAGAATGCAAGCTATGTTATGTAAGTTGGCTATGTAAATACAAAATGCAACATGCAAAAGAATGTTTAAAGGAGTCTTGTTAAGTTCACGCAAGGTCTTTAACTTAGGGAACATTGTGTATAATGTCTCCAAGAGAGGACCAATCAAAGAATAGAATATTCAAAACTTAGGGGATATGGTGCGTCACATCAGACCACCAAGAGGAATGTAATATGCTAAGATAGATCACACTCATGAAACACATTACACCCAATGTCATCCACAAAGTGACAAACACATTGTATAAAGTAACAAGGGTGCACTAAGAACCAAGAAAAAGAAAAATGCAAAATGAATAATGCCAATGTATGCCCCCACTTTAAAGGAATTGCTACACACCATTCTATGAGCAATTACTTTAAAGTAGCGAAGGAAAAATGCAAATAGAAACACAACATGAGAGCCAACTTGGAAAGCCCCTATGACAACTCATATGTTTTCAAGTAAGGTTGAGTCATGTGAAAAAAAAGAAACAAAAGAAAGAGGGGTTTCCCCCAAAAGGAACACACCAAACACATAAGGGATCTATGGATTTGGGGTAAGTATGTTCATTGCTGCAATGTGTTGATGAAAGAGCTTAGAATTGTCATCATTCCCCAAATACACATAGAACTGGAAGAATTACACAAAAAGAGTGAAAACAAAAGAAAAATCAAATCCATTTTGGGTCAACATGGAAGAGACATTGCTATCTCAACGCCTTGCATCATCCCCAAAAGGAAAGACACAAGCAAAGGAAAATGAAAAGGTGAACGAAAATGGAAAAGCTTTTGGGTAAACATGAAGGAGATATTTCAGTCTTGAAGTGCCTTGCATCATCCCCAAAAGGAAAAACACAAAACAAAGGTGAAAGAAAGAAAATAGAAAGACCATTTGGGTCAACATGGAAGAGACATAGGGCATCACAACGCTTTGCATCATCCCCAAAAGGAAAATACAAGCGAAAGCGAAAAAAAAATGGGAAGACCTTCTGGGTCAACATGGAAGAGACATAGGGCATCTCAATGCTTTGCATCATCCCCAAAAGGAAAACACTAAACAAAATCGAAAAGGAAAAAGTAATGTATGACATAGAGAAGAATGAAGGTACAAATAAAACAATGTCATAAAGAGAGGAGAACATCAAACGACACATTATGAGGGAACACAATATGCACATACAAACATAAAAGAAAATAAAAAAGAAAAATGTAAAAGGCTAGTGAGGCGAATGCAAGTAAACCATCTAACAAGTCATCTGCCTCCCAATCATGCGTGGAAGGTGGAAAACTAGCTAGAGGGACAAGAGCAAGGGCCGAAGTAGGTGAAGTGCAAGGTTCTACACTTGTTGTTGGAGATTTGTAGTTTAAGCTCATGGAAGAGGAAAATAATGTATTCAGATCATTATGTATCTCTTCGTCAATTTTAGTAATCTCATCATCGTCATCTAGATTAATCACAATTGGAGGACGAATGACAATGTCCAATGATAGGTGTATTATGAGTTGTGGTTGTTGTATGGGATCATTTTGTTGTGAGTGGGGAGGAGGATCATCATGCATTGCTTCTGTCACGTGCGGTTTTTTATTTTCTTTGTTTTCATCATTTTGTAACATGCGAGCAAGGAGACGACATTGACACCTATGCTCCATAGCGCCTCAGTTTATTTTGATTCTATTTTGAAGTTGTGTAGGTGTAAGAGCAGGTTGATCCACCATAGGCTCTTTTTCTTCCCTAAGGGGAGGAATATAATGAACCATAGGAGGTGGGTCAATCACTTTCTCTTTTACTTTATAAACTTGTTTTATGTGAGGGGGCATGATGGGGTTGGTTTCATTATCTCTTGGGATTTTGGATGATGAAGGTGAAGTGTTTATTGGTGGTTGATCTGGAGTTGCTAGTTTAGGCTCAGGTTGAAGCATTATCTCATCTAGGATGGGAGTGTCAGAAGTAGATTGGGATATGTTGCGAAGAGACAATTCAACGATTTTATTTGCTTTAAACTTTCGGTAAGCAATGAAAAAGAAGTATTTGTGAGGCGTTATGGGTTCCATGGGCTCAGGCCAAAAGGCTTCTAAGGAGAAATTTCCTTTAGAAGACAAAGGATTAAAGCCACTATGGTGAACAATGAATATGCCATTGTCAAGCAAAAACTTCAAACATTTGTGTATGACTAAAGGGACAACTTTCATCAAGCAAAGCCGTGGATGGCCTAGCTATAGACGAAACTGATTCAATTGTGGAATAATAGAGAATGTAACATCCATTTTCTTAGGTCCTATATGTAATGGAAGGATGATCTATTCTATCGTAGGGCACACAAAACCATTGTGTGTTTTGATCCATGCTCTCGGTTTGTCATAATCATCTTGACAAAGATCATGTAATACCAAAAATTTCTTAGTGATCACATTCTCACCACAGGAAGGATCTATGAGTATCCCATTAGTGGGTTTATCATAAATATGACCGGCTATGTAAAGAGGACCATCGAGAAGATTCAGAAGAATATCCTTAGAAGAGAAAGTAATATCAAGATTTTTCTTAGGTTGGAACTTAAGAGGGATAACATCTATTGCACTTACTATTTCCTTTATAGGATCAATAGTAGTGGTATCTGGAATAGGATTGGGATGCTTAATAGCTTTATGAAAAATCATCACATCGTTGTTTTGAGTTTCATTGCTTGGATGAATGACACATTATGTTTAGGCATCAAATTGGTAAAAAAAATTCAAATTTTGATTAGGTGGGGCAACAAATGTATTGCCTTTACCATTAACATTTGAAACAGATAGACGACCATAATCAATGAGGTCTTGCACTATCTGTTTAAGATGCTTACACTGTTCTATGTCATGTCCATTTTTTCTATGATAATGGCAATACACATTAGGTTGAAAGGTTGGAGGCAAAGGTTTAGTTGGATCCAATGGTTTAACAGTAGGTAAGGAAATCATTTGTTGATGTATAAGTTGGGTCATTGTGTTATGAAGAGTGTCTGGTAATGGTGAAACTGTCATTTTGGATCTCCATAACTATAAGGCATCACAACTTTAACAACTGCTACTTGGTTGTTGACAGGTTGAGTTGGTTGTTGAGGGGGATTGAATTGTAAGAACCCTTTGTTTGGTATTCGAAATGGTTGTGAATTGTTTGAAGTGCTAGGTTTAGATTTTTTCAGTTCGGTTGGAAGTGGAATTTGCATCATGACTACTAACTGAATTGTGATAGTCACAAATGGTTGTACACAAGTGCATAAAGGAGGGAAATTTCATCATGGTCAATCTATCCTGAATGTGACTTTGTAAATTTTCAATGAAAATATTTTGGAGATTCGGATCAGGAATTTTGACATCGAGTTGGGCATAAAGTGATTGATAGCGTGAGATGAAATTGGTTACTTTTTCATCCACATGTTTTTTACATCTCATTAAATTTTCCAATGTCTTCTTTGGAG
This sequence comes from Sequoia sempervirens, assembly GCA_007258455.2. Classification (NCBI taxonomy): domain Eukaryota; kingdom Viridiplantae; phylum Streptophyta; class Pinopsida; order Cupressales; family Cupressaceae; genus Sequoia; species Sequoia sempervirens. The sequence goes on from VDFB02281492.1 coordinate 488,193,926, forward strand.
TCATATGCACTTGAAAATGACTTATGAATGCATCAATTAGTTCATTGAATGAACGAATTGAATTATTGGGTAAGGATGAAAACCATTCTAAGGCAGTGCCTTTTAAAGTCCTAGGAAACAGTTTGGCCAACAATTTATCGTCAAGGATAAAGTCACTGCACAAGGTCGTGTAAGCATTAATATGATTAGTAGGATCACCCTTTCCTTCGTACTTCTCAAATCTAGGTATTTCTATTCCTTGTGGCATTGGTGTTTGTAGGATTTCTAAAGAGAGTGGGTTGCTTCAAACATAATAGGTGGGTGGTCCATTCTGGTTTTGATTGATGGTGGATTTTTTTTTACATGGAGGAGATGGTTTGGAAAAGTTATGTGATGAGAGGGTCAGTGTAAGTGGTATGAGTTGGAAAGGAAAGTGGTGGAGTGTATGTAGTGGTAGGGAAAGTGAATGGAATGCTAATAGATGGTATGGTGGAAGAGGAGAGAACATTTGATGCCATAGAAGAGTTAGGAATGCTAGCAGGAATAGTTGAGGAAGGAATCACATTTCTAACCTATTGCATTGTGGTTGTGACTTGAAAAGTGGTGTAGGTAGGTATGGATGCTACTGTGGAAGGAGGAGGAGTGTGAAGTCCTCCTTGACTAACCACGGTGTTTGCTGGTTGAGATGTGCTAGAGGTGGAAGGAGCATGTTTGTTGTATATCTCAACAATTTGTTTCATAACATTTAGGCCTTTGTCACTTTCAATAAGGTGATGGATATTTTCTATAGCAAGAATTACAATGGTTGAAATATTTTCAAGACACAAGTTTTGTTGCAAATGTGCTAAATCCTCATGAATGTTAATGACTTTTTCTTGCAGAATGTGATCATATTGTGTGTCAATTTGCATATTATTAGAAGGCATAGTATTGTTAAAGGTAGGCTCCATGCCTAATGCACTGTTGTCAATACCAAGAGTAGTAGCTTGGGACAACCCAAGGTTCACAATGAGTTTGTTATTGTGGGATGCCATGAGTCGTGAACTTCTTCTCACTAAAATATTGTCAATAGGGCACCAAACACTCATACAAGGGCTACTAGGAGTAATAAAATGCTAATAACAAAAATTATGGAAACTATAACAAAGATGCAATGGCATTAAACAAAAATGTAGAAAATATGCAGAAAATGCCAAAAATTACAATGCAAAATGTGCAAAAGGACTAAGTCGCCCAATGTGGCGAATTAGCCCTAGTGATGATTTTTTTGTGATTTTTCAAAAATTTTGAATGCAATATTATGTTTTTAAGATATATAGATGCAACTACAGTATGAAAATGCAAAATTTTTGTTGTTTTCTAATGAAATATGATGCAAAAAAGGCAAGCTATATGAGCTTTTCACTAATGCAATTTTTTAAAACCCTAGGATGCAATTGAAACAATGCAACACCTAATGCAATGTTGATACAAGTTAAACCTAGGATGAAAATGCACTTGAAATAAAAAAGAAAATGTTCAAAATTTGGGTTCACCAAAATGTGGACAATGATTTTGGCACCTTAGGGTTTCTCTAACACTTCTAGGTTTTTCACCTAAAAGGAGAGAAATGGGCCCAAAATGCTAATGATTACACTCAAGATTAATGAAAAAAGAATGCAATTTATCTAAATATGATTTCCTAATGCAAAAAACTGAAAGAGAAATGATTTATTGATGTTAAACCTAAGAAATACAATGTGCTGGAAAACACACTGTGATATGCAAAAACACTTAAGAATGCAAGTAAATGATGAAAGAATTAAACAGAACTGGAAAGGTACACCTGAAATCTGAAATCTAATGTAGAGATGCTCTAGAATCCTATAGATTTGATTGGAAATGTTGACTGGGACACTTACGCCAAGTTGGGCGACTTAGACCAGTTTTGGGGAAAATTTATCGGAACAAGAATCTGCTAGATGGGTACTTAGAAATGTAAAAAATTAATTTTCAATCCTAGTAGTGGGAATAATTTTCCATAGATGGCGACTTAGTCCACCTGGTAATTTCTAGAATTTTGGAACAGGATTTTGTAGCTTCCGGTCTGCACTTTCTTTTTTGATAGGTATCTGATCCCGATTCTGCAAAAAAGGAGCTAAAAGAGGTCTCCAAGCTTCAATTAGGGATTTTTTTGACTTTGATGGATTGTTGACAACTTTTTGACACCAAACTATTTGAAAAATCTACATACAAGTTCTGCAAACACACATGCAAAGAGGGGGAAAAGGGTTAAGGGTTAGAGTATAGGAGTTTGCCTTGGTTAAGCCCCACTTTGGTAATCAAACCCTATGAAATGAAATGAAATGAAAAGAGAATGATAAATAAACAACATACAATTTCCTAAACTTACCAAACCCTTGATGTGTAAATTTGAAGATATGCAATGAAGTGCTCTGATGGATGACTTGATTATGCTTAGAGTGCTTGAATGATTAGATGAATGAATGCTTGAATGAATGGGTGGGTGGGGGTTAAAATGAGAGGAAAAACCCTTATTTATACTTGATTTTCCATTATTTCCTGAAAATAACACATCATAGGCCGACCTCAAGGGTAAGAGAATAAAATCCCACCAAGAAATTAAAATTATTTTGATTTTTGTGCCCAATGGGACTAAGTCACCCCAGGTGGCCACTTGGTCCCACTAGGGAAATTTCACTAGGTGTCAGAAATTAAAGTGCATTAAATAAGGTCTAATGGGAATATCCTAAAAAATACACTTAAGTATGGTCATAAAGTGCATTAAGGGGTCATTTAAACATGAGAAAGGGTTGAATTAGTGATGACAAGTCTAGAAAAGTGTGAGTTTGTTACAACTCTTTACAACACTTTCAAATAAGACTTGGTAAGTGATAAAAGGGGATATTTAAGTGAATTATAATGAAAGGGTCCTAGAAATGTGTGAAAGTGGGTTAAAACACTTCACAACACTTTTACAAGACATCTTAGAAGTCTTAATGATTATCAAGGGTCCAAGAACTAATGTGAATGTGTTGGCCACATTACAACATTAAATCTAGGAAAAATCAAGCCAAAGTCCATAAGAGAGACTCAAGTGAGCATAAAAATGTCAAGTATACATTTTTTGGTGACACAAGTGGTATACATAGAACATTTGTATGATTTATCCATTTGGGGAGGATTGAAGCAGTCAAAATGCTCTGAATTTAAATGTGTAGATACAAGATTCATTGCAGGTTAGTTATTATAGGAGTATACACATTACTTGAGCACACACAAATTTTGTGTGATATATCCATTGGGGTAGAAGGGATGAAGATGAGTTGTTCTAAATTTGGATGTGGTGAAACAAGGTTTTTTTTTGAAGATTAGGTTTTTTGTGGGTAGATGCATAGTTAGGGAATACATAATTTCTTTGTGATAAACACATTTGGGGAGGAGTGAAATAGAGAGATTGATTTGAAATTGGCTGTGAAGAGATGTATGACTTGTTGAATTAATTTTTCTGGTTTTCACCCCTTCGTCATTTGAAGATTTGCATTATTTGAAGTCGTCGACATTGAATATATGGCTTTTAGGGTGCGAGTTTCCTAGATAAACTTTCTATGTAGCCAGAAGAAGGCTACTTTTCTTAAAGTGTTAAAAATACCCACCAAAAGCTCTCTAGGTATCAATGTGGTGTTACATGTGAAGGCCAGGAACGATGTAGGAAGTTCCTAGAATTTAATGTGTATTTAGCGTAACTATACCATAAAAGTTAAACACTTACAGATAAAAGAGAAAAAATAAAATCCACACCTCTTGAGAATCTTCTTCATTGCCTTGTTTTGTGTCTACACTAACATCAATATAGGAAAAAACACTTGTTGTCTATCTCTCTTTACAATATTCTCCTTTATGATGCCAAAACCACCAAGTAATGGAGAACACTAGATTTGGTGATCCAGTCCCAGTTTCAATTTTAAGAATATAGCAATTTCAGGCTAGTAGAAAAGCTGAAAGCACTATTAAATTAATTTAAATTCTGGTGGGATCTTGTTTGTTTACACATATCGCAAAACTAGTGGATGAGATCATGGGACATCATGCTAGGGATGAAAAAGGCAAGTCTTAATACAGGTGGCTGGTTCCACCTCCAGTGTTCCTCCTGTATTCCATGCATGCAAAATTTGTCCACTTATGTGTCCTCTTTCAGGATTAAGCCCTATATTCTTTATGGAATTAGCAAATGACTAACCAAACAAAAAATAGCTACAACAGAAAAAAGCTCCACATATTTATTTCCCTCATCTTCTTTGCATTCCGCTATAGAAAATTTGTAATTATTTTTTGGTTGACACATGTTCAATCCAATATGATAGGTGTCATGAAAATTTAAATTGTTTTATCCTCTTTTCAACTCCTTTCTTTGACACAAGCTCTTCCTATGCCAATGTTTTAGCTTTTATTACTTTTTATGGTTGGTAGTTTTCCACTAGATTGAGATCAAGTTTTGGAATTTATAATGTTTCATCTAGATTGTATATTGTATAACTTTCAGTAGAGAAAGAAGCTTCACCTCTTTAGATTGCCCTGTTTTCCTTTGAAAATTTTCATTTTTGTATTGATACATTTGTTACTATTCATTGATACAAGCCATTTAACAATTTTATTTAGTTTTTTTGAATATTGTGTGTAGCTATTTTATCTTGTTTGATTTATTTTATTTATAAACAAGTTTGTAAGAGATTGCAATGATCCAAGTTACCACATATTCCATGCTAATTCTTGTCAAGATATGTTGGGCAATGATGTCTTTGAGTTACATTTTATATTTTTGAAAAATGACTTTTGCTTGAGTCTCTTTGCCCTATTAATGTCATTACACATTATGTAAGTGGATGCGTAGTTGATTTTATGTCATCACTTCTCCATTGAAACCTTTGTTGCAAAAAAAAAAATTCCTAAATGAGCTACCAATTGATCTTGTGTACTGCACAAACATATGCAAAAAGATCATTACATATATAATCTCTTTAGTAATATAATATATTAGGTTGTACATAGGTTGTTAAGCCCCAGTTTATGTTGAAAAAGAAATTAAAATTTATTCCCTATAGAATCCAATGTGTAACCTAAATAAGTTACTACAATTCTTATTTTCATGAGCAGTAGAAAATGGGCCTCAAAATAGTCAATTTAGTTAAAATTAGGTAGATATGGGTTGAATAGATTGTTGCAAACTGTAGAATCTGAATGATTGTACAATGATGAAAGCACAATAGTTAGATTGCTTCTAATGATATTTTGAATAATTTCTATAACTCTTGTATTTGTTACAATGATTTTACCACTCAAAATTTCAATATAATTTGTGCAGAGATTGTAATTTTAGTAAATGTGAAAATAGTAGCTTATTGATAATGGAGCCTAAATATCTTCCTAATTCAAAGGTTTTGTTTCAGTTGTGTTTCAATCCTTGTAAGTGAATGCATAATTGCTAAATGATCTACCATTAAATCTCATGTATTACATAAATGTATGAAAAAAGGACTAGTTTTTTCCATAATTAACCAAGTCCACACCTCTTCGGCGTAGCCATTGCACACCAAGGTGTGATTGCTAGTTATATTATTGAACAAACTAACATCTTAACCACAAAATAGACATATGGATCACAAAGAGTGCAAAAAGGGTTCATTATCTTTATAGTTATAATTGCATACCAATTTAAAACAAAAACCAATGCAAATAGAAAAGAAATGTTGTCATCATTACAAGATAAAGAAAGCTAGATAAAACAATTATTGATAAAAATCAATAAGTACTGATTAAATTGGGTTTTATGTACACAACCTTCTCAACTCCTTCTACAATTGAATATGGCTCTTGGCATAATAAAATCAAAACATAATTAAATATTTTAAAAAAAATTATAAGATAATTCTTTAGTAACTCAAGATTATATCTCTTAGTATTTTTCAAATAGATTTATTTAAGATATCTATACTACTCCTAGGCCACCATTCAAGGTTAAATCCAACATAGTGTATGGGTTTTGGTAATGTATTAGTAGAGTTATGTGATATAATTAGGGTTTTATGAGACTTATATGCCAACACCAAAAAAGTCTTGGTTGATCTACATTTTCATCACTTTAGGGGATGACTTAAAGTTGGTAGCAATTATACAATTCTATTATTTTTTTCCATTATATGTATTGCTATAGACCTATTAGAGGGAGATATGTTATGGAATGTGCTTTTATCTTTGACAATAAATTATAGAGGTAGGTTAGCTAATAAAAAGTGAGGCCTAGTTGGAGGAGGTAGTGGATATTAGTCATGCTCTAGGAGTTTATTGGGAGCACTAGGGGTAGTTAAATATTGTACATGCATACTTTTATGCTTGTTGGTTCTAATACCTTGATGTTGCTTCAATTTTAATGAGGTTTTTAATTTATGTCCATCTTATTGTATTTTTTATATATGGTCCTTTCTTATCTTATGATATATGATATAGAGATATTTATCTTTGTTTTTGGTGTTGGTGAAGATGAGGAAAATATTGAAGGTAAATGAAATGGAATATAATGCAATGCAAACACAATACCTTCACCTAGAATATTTTCACTCCTTGATGAGCAGAAATGAAGTGAACCTTGTTCTATTTGTTTTGATCTTATGATATGATAGTATGTGAATTGCTTAATACTCTACAACAACCTTAATATGATTACAAGATGAGAGATCAAAATGATAGAAAAAGGGTATGATAGCTTCTTAATTCATGGTCAAGATGAAGGATAAGAGCCTCTAAATATAGAGCTTTGAAGAGGAAAAATTATGGCTAGGAATAATTGGTGATGGATGGCTAAGATTGAATGAGGATTTGGGTTTGGATCAAAGATGCATTCATGTGACAAGTGGCACATGAGGCATAGGATCTAGGTTTAGGATTGAGATAAAGAAAAAAAATCCTTATGGGAATGGCTAGGATTAAGAAGTGGGATTGAGATGAATGAATAATATGAAAAGTTAGTTTAACTTTGAATAGGTGTCTAAGTTCAATGAATCTAGAAAAGGAGTTATTTAGACATGTGAAGGGGATACTTGTCACATGATGAAAATTTTAGATTATGATCCATGTGAACAAGATAAAGGGCTAGGAGGAGAAGGATAGAGGATAAAGGGAAATTGATTAAATAAATAAAATATTTATATAATTAATGGGATCATGTGAGGGGAAAAATAATTAAATAAATAATAAATGATTTAGGATAAAGGTGGGGAAGGATGGAATTATTTAAATAAATGATAAATATTTATTTAATTAACAAGATTAGGATAGGCTAAAATTAGGTGTGGTTGGGTAAGGTTAGATTTAATGTGTCTACATTTTCCCCACTTTGATATGACATCACAAAGTGGCATTGTATCAAAGACGATTAAAACATAGTGGATGAGAGAGGATAAGGATCAATGACACAATGCCCTAGTAAATGTGAAGATGAGGAGAAAGGATAAAGAAGTAAATATTAGGATGAAGAAGGAAATATTGATGATTAGGTGATGGGATGCCCTCTCAAAAGGATAGGTGGGTTAGGAGAATATGGGTGTGCTCTAGAAAAGAAAGGAAATGATGAGGGATAAGGACCGAGAAGTAGATGAATTAGAATATGAAAGGGGATGGAAGGGGAGGAAAAGAAGAGGAATTTTATAGAAAAGGATAGCAAGGAATGAAAAGGAAGGAGAATTTGATTATGATTTATTGGTTTAGCTATTATGTAATGAGAAATTCTAAGCTTTAATATAGAAAATATAATTATGCACCAAGGTATGAAGAACTAGGGTGGAAATAAAACCTTTCCATGGACTTGGCACTCAAAAATGACAACAACATACAAGACAAAGATGATTCCCCACTATACAACAATTGTAACACACCAAGATATAGATAGATTGAGGTGGTCGTAAGTAGGTGTAGTCATGGGTCAAAATATAAGATCAAAGATCAAAAGATAAATCAAACAAAAGACTCATTACAAAACATGTTATGTAGCCAACATATGTATTGCCAAAGATAATGATGATGATTATGCCAGACAAAGGGGTCTAAAGGGAATTGTTGATCAAATTCAACTTGAAAATGCTTGTGGATAACCAAGAAGAAATGATTGATATGATTTGGAAACACTATGGATAACCAAGAAGTGATTAAAAGATGATGAGGTAAAAGGATATAATGATCAATTAATGTTTGACAACTAGGCTTGTGATAAGATTTTGATATGGATTGATGCCTTATATGCAATGTTTGATGTTAGTTCAAGTGAAATTATAAGGAGCTCAAGATTATAATTTTTAGATTATGATCGTTGATTATGGATGGGATTTGGATGAGATGGGATGGATATGATAGAAGATAGGGGATTGATGGGTTGATGTGTTTGTTTATTATGGGATGAAGGTTTCATTTTGAAGACCAATGTGTTGGAAACTAAGGATATACAAGGTAAAATACTTGACATAATATAGATCTAACTTCCACATCCAATACAAGGGAAGGAATGGGGAAGGGTGGAAAATGATGGAGGAGATGATGGGTGACAATAATAAAAGATCAAGAAAATCCATGATAGGTTTATTATGGATGGATAAATGGGTGATATGCTTTATTATGATATGGAAAGATAGGAGTGATAGTGGATGGGAGATGGCATCCTAAGAGATAGTGGATAAGAGACTACTAAACATGGCACATGTTTCTAATTTTTCACCATGGTACTTATCCAAGATGCCACTGAAGTGGTTTTCACCTTTAGATGGATTATTTCTCTTTAATATTTTTTTAGATTTTTGGATTTTTCTATTTTTTTGGATTTTTTCAACAAATGAGACATGATGATGCTACGATCGAGGTGGTGAAAGGAAAGTAGAGTGTGGAAACATCCTTCCTAATGAAAATAAAATAGGAGAGGGTTGCAAAAAATTTCTTACAAATCTTGAACACTTAAAATTTCATTTAAGATTGCACATACATTAGTTATTTTCAGATTTAACCAATAAACCACAAGACAAAATTTACATGGGAAAACCATTTCAAAAAAAATACCACAAAACAAAGCATAGATTAATTGTATTACAGTAAAAATCAATTACAATACAACTTCTAGAGTCTATACTCTTACAAATGTTACTACATTATGATACACAATCTAGAGTGAATCCAACAACATAACGATGTCTCAAAAAATTATAATACAATCTCACATAGTGCACTAATGCATTAACATATTTATTTCACTCATAAATGAGTGCCCAAGATTACCATGTGTCATTCTCATAGTCTTTGCATGGATACAAATTGAAATTGACAACATGCACGAGTCCCAAGTGAGAAGCAACCAACTCAATATGCAACAACATCCACCCATATAGAAGGCATCCCCATATATAAAATATAGCTCCACTACCAAAATAAAACTTATCTTTAACTCTTAGTCACTCTTAGTGACAAGTTAGTCTTTGTTTAACAACATTCTTTGTGAGTATGAGTTAACTCCTCAAATCAATGCTACATGGCATCATGGTGAACTTCCTTGAAGAAAACACAATGCACAATGCTACATTGAGTGCCTAAGTGACAAGTGTCACACTTTGTTGCTTCCCTTTCTCCAAAGAAGGAACATGCTCACAAGAAGGTCCCACCAAGTGCTAACTTCCAAAATAGAATGCCACATGTCACCATGGCATACATTTAAGAGATATAAAAAATTTCCTCTTCCCAAAGGAGCACCCATGTGACAAGTGTTGCATTCTTACACTTTGCACATTGCATGTAGGAAGCCAACTAATCGCTAGGTCCTACAAAGCATCTTAGCATCTTGGAAACTTATATTTTTACATTTAATAAATTAAATCAGCAACATAGGGGAAAATAAATTAATTATTTCATCATGGGACTCTCTAAGGTTGATACACATTAATTCCAACATTCCCCCACTTGTCAAAGACCTTACAAGAGTCTATGTATCACTACTCAGGCCATAAGGCCCAGTGAATCAACACACCATCTAAACTTCTTTATGATCATTGGCTTTGTTAGTGCATCTACAACATTCACCAAAGTGTCCACCTTTTCCAGTTTCACCTTTCCATCTTCTACCATATCACGAACAAAATGAAATTGCACATCAATGTGCTTTGTTCTGTCATGGAAAGTAGGATTCTTTGCTAAAAAAATAACACTCTGGATATCACAACAAATAGTAATCTATTTTGCATCAAAACCAATATTAGAACACAACCTCTTAAGAAAAATAGCTTCTTTGCAAGCATGAGTAGTTTCCATGTACTCTGCTTCAATACTGGATAAAGTGACTATAGCATGTTGTTTGATCATCTAGCTTATTGAACCACCAAACATCATGAAAGCATTTCCACAAGTGGATCTTGTACTATCAATATCACCCAACCAATTTAATCCACATATCTATGAATGCTCACCAAATGTCGAGGTCTAGTAGGATAACCATCAAAACATAAGGAATACTCAGAAATACCCAACAAGTACTTAAACACTCTCTTTATTGCATCCTAGTGCACCCATCTAGGATTAGCCATAAATTGACTAAGGAATCCCAATTCTTGGAAAATGTTTGGACTTGTATAAACCATAGAATATATTAAACCATTAGTAGCACTTGCATAAGGAACTCTGGTTAGACCATACAAATATTTCTTCAACTTGCACACCAAATTCTCTTTAGCTTTCATAATAAAATGCTCTGGTTGTGAAATATAAATTTCCTCCTCCAAGTCGCTATGAAGGAAAGTTCTCTTCACATCCATTCCCTTGAATTCCAAGTCATGAGCTGTTGTAAGTGAAAAAAAATTGAATGGATGTTAGTTTAGCTATAGGAGATAAAATCCCCCATAATTGATTGCCTCCACTTGGGAATATAGCTTTGCGAACAAGCTTGCCTTATGCTTTTCAATATTGCCATCAAGAGCCATTTTCTTCTTGAACACCCATTTGCAACCAATGGGTTTTTGTCCATTAGGGAAAGGTACTAGATCCCATGTAGCATTCTTTTTCAATGCGTCCATCTCTTCATTCATGGCTTCCATCTTGGAATCTACATCATGCATACCCATATCCTCTCTAACTATCCTGGGCTCATCAGTGTTAGCAATCAAAGAAAATATTCAACTGGAATCTTATAGTGAATACCCAAATCTATTTGGTTACAATCTAACACACGTAGACCTCCTCAATTGTTGAGGTTGAGGTTCTTTCTCTTCTTCAAAACTTTCAAAGCTACTAGAGCTCTCCTCATTATCAAGTCCACTAAGAGTATGTAGTTCATCTCTTTCAAGAGTAGGTGGAACTTGAACTACCTCCTTCTACTTCTCTTCCTTCTCTGGTTGTAGATTAACTGTGAAAGGTTTAAGATCATGAAAGATCACACTTTTTCCATAGAGCACCTTCTCTATAATTGGATCCCAAAGCTTGTACCTTTTCACACCAACACCATAGTTGATGTACATACACTTCACTGCCTTGTTCTCCAATTTAGATCTCTTCTCACTAGGCACATGAGCATATGCCTCACAACTAAAGAAACTTGGATGTCTCATCCATGGATCCTTACCAGACCATGCTTGCATAGTTTTCTTTTCAACAAGTGCTAAAGTAGGAGATCTATTAACCAAATAACGTGTAGTGGCTACTACTTCTACCCATAACTTTTGTTCAAGGCTAGTACCACTCAACATATTGTTAGCCTTCTCCATCAACATTCTATTCATCCTCTCCACAACTCCATTTGGTTGTAGGGTGTATGTTGTCTTGTGTCTCTCAACCACATGGTCCTTACAAAAGCTATCAAATTTTGCAAAAAAAACTCACCACCATTATCCATCCTGAAGCACCTAATTTTCCTCATATTTTGGTTTTCAACAAAGGATTTGAATTCCTTAAACCAACTAAAAACTTTAGATTTGATTTTGAGGAAGTACACAAATATCCTTCATTCATAGTAATCTATGAATGAGACAAAGTACATAGATCTAGACAATGAATGAACATTAACAGGATCAAACACATCAAAATGCACATAATCCAAAACCCTAGGAGACTTATGAGACCTAGAATAAAATAAAACATGGTGTTTTTTAACATATATATAATGTTCACAAAATTTCAACTCAAGATTACAATCATCAAAGCCTTCAACAAAGCTCTTATTTTTAGGGCTCTAAGACCCTTCTCACCAATATAGCCAAGTCTTTGGTGCCATAACATTGTATTCTCAGCTAGGAGTTTCATCTCCAAAGTATTGGCACCCTTAGGTAGCCAAAAAGCACAACAGTCAGATGTAGACACCACAATTTTCCTTTTTGCTTGGGGTACATGAACCAAGTTATGACACAAAAATAGCTCTTAAGATTCCACTTTTTTTTCTAAAATCAGAAAAGTCTAATGTTCACGAGAAAATGAAGATAGTTACGCTCAAAATTTGAAGATGCAACAAGAACAAGAGTTGTAGTGCTCCGAATCTACTTTCTAAAGTACTTTTTAAAAAAAAAAATAATGAAGATTAAGGGTTTAAAAAAGGGGAACCACAAAAAGTGGTCCTTTTTTTAATCAAAAAATAGCATAGCGTCTATTGTGGCCCCCTGAAAATTCATTTTTTTTAGAATTTCAAAAATTTCTACAATGAGAACTTAGCTAACATCATGTAGTTTATGCTGGTCTTTTTGGAAAATTATTTTAATGATAATATTTTACTAATTTTCGAAGTGGACACATCCTAAAAAGCTAAAATTTGAGCATGACCCCCCCTAGTTTTTTTGAAAACTAATCAAAAATCATTTTTTCATTACGCGTAAATGGAGTCTAGTTTCTAATTTTATTTTATTTTTGAAAAATTTGATGAACAAGTAAAAATCTATACCCAAACAAGCACATGTTGGTTTTTGACAAAAAATGGAGGCACTAACAAGAGAAGTTATAGATGAAAACCTTAACATAATCAAAATGTAAAAAAGAATATATGTTTAGATATCTAAGAGAGAGCCTAACGTCATCACAATATTTTTGTAAATTCTCATTGAAACATGTGCAACCTTGATGGAGAGCATGACAAAATATGTGTGAAATTTTGTTACCCTTTCAAAAAATCACATCCTTGGGATGAAATGGTCATTCAATGCCCAAGGCAAAATCCAACCCTTTGGGTTGGATTCCCAATGCAAAATCCAACCCTTTGAGTTGGTATTTCTCAATACAACCCATTTGATGAGCACCAAATGTAAATGATAAAGCCAACTTCACTTTCTCTTTGTCTCTCTCTCCCCCACTTTGATAAGACTTAGAGTTTATGGTTTATGATCTATGATGGAAGGTTGAGGTTTTACCTTTCGCTCCTTCTTTGCCTCCTTCCCTTTGAACCAATACTTACCCTCTTCTTCTCTCAATCCTCTCTAGGTATCTCCCACCCTCTCTACCTTTTCTTCCCTCCTTAACCCCATCTCTATCCTTACCTCCCTACCTCTCTCTTATTCTCTCTACTCCCTTTGTTATTATTTCTCACCTATCTCTCTCCTTTCTCTTTATCACTACCTCTTCCTCCTACCATCTCTCTCTCCCTATCTCCAAGTCTCTCCCTCCTTGTCTCATTACCCACCTCTCTCCCCCCTCTATCTCTCTCACATTGTTCTTCTCTCTCTCTCTCTCTCTCTCTCTTGTTATCCCTCCCTTCCCTCTCTAGGTCCACCTCTCTATCTCCTCCTCCCTAGATCTCTCACTCCTTCCATGTGTACCTCTCCCTCCATCTCTTCTTACTCATCTACCAATACTTCCCTTTCTACCTCGCTCTCTTCTCTCTCCCAATCTCCCTCTCTACCTTGCCTTCCCTCCTTACCCCCATCTATATCCTTTCCTCCCTTCCTCTCTCTTCTTCTCTCTTCCTCTATTAATTTTTATTTCCCATCTCTCTCCTTTCTCTCAATCACAACCTCTCCCTCCCATGCTCTCTCTCTCTCCCCATCTCTAGGTCAATCCCTCCTTACCCCTCTTTACCTCTCTACCTTTCCCTCCTTGTCTCATTACCCACCTATCTCCCTCATCTATCTCTCTCACTCCTATCTCCCCCCTATGTCTCTCACCCCTCTCTCCCTAGACTATAGGTCTCTCACCTCTATATCTCTTTGGGCTCTCTAGTTATTTACCTCCCTCTCCACCTCTCTCCCTCCCTCCTTACCCTTCTTTCCCTCTTTGTGAATGATGAGCCTAGTTTTTGGTCTAATTTTGGGTAAAATATATAGTCTATTTGCTAATAGATGTCATGGACTTTGATGCTCAAGTGTTGGTATTGGCATAATGTTTCCCTCAAACCATCAAAATTTGACAATATCCTATCTTTGCAAGCTTTAATGACATTTGGCATAATATGTGGGTTATCTATATTGATTTTGCATGTGATTAATGGATGTTTCTTAGAGTGGTTATAGATGTGTGGTTATTATGCATACTGACTCTGTCAAGTAGATTCAATGAGTTAAGTTGAGGAAGACACCACCAGTTGGGCATGCACCATAACGTCCAGCCAAGGAATTGCTCCAAGTCAAAGGTAGGTGGCAGTAAAGATTCTTCATGCAACTGAGCATAACTTCCTTGTAGTGGACCTTAATGATCGAGCATGCATGGGTGTTACTGCTATGCTAAATCTACGCTTGACTTGCATGTCTAGCTAGATTCCTTGCATGCGTAACCTCCATCACTCCACTTTCCCCTATTTTCCCTAAATGGCATCCTCCCAGTCATGGAGTTGATTGCCTTGTTTAGCTGTAGTATAAATAATAATTTGATGCTCCTTCCTCAGGAGTTGCATGATTTGGTATTGTACTTGCATTCTCCAGTTTCAACAATATAGATACATTACTCTTTGTATGCATGATTTACAGTGAACAAAATAAAAGTTTTGAGTATAAGCATCTGAGTTCTTGTTAGTTTAGAGGATACTTATACAAGGGGGCTCACTTGGTAAGTAATTTGTCTTCTTAGTTTAGCATTAGCTTAGTATTTCTTATTGTTTAGTGTTTAGTTAGACATTTGACATCGACTGTTCTTGCAACCACTAGAATTTCATTCTATGACTGTTCCTACAACCAAAGCAGACAAAGTAGTTTCCTGTTTGTTGTTTAGATTTTCATTCTTGTTCTTCATTTTAGCTTAGCATAGTTGTTGGTTGATGTTCAACATTTGTTTCATTTGTTTCCAACAATTTACTTTTAGTATTGTGTTTCTTAGCTGTAGAATGCAATGACTACTTGAGCCCCTAGTGCACATACTGTGCTGACCCATTTCAAGTTCATGTCCCTGGGTTGACAAGTTAAATGCACCTTCATGATGATCAAATAGCTATTCAGGTTAGATGTCCAATCTCTGAATCACAATTGTAAAGGCTTAGTTATTAAATCATTGTAGGAGGCCAACATTTTTGGCGTTGTTACCGAGGATGGTGTCAAGCTAGGAAGTCTTTTGGAGTCATTGGTAGTTTTTTCGCTGTAGTGTTTTGGAAGTTGTTCGTAGCATATCCTCATTTAGGAAGTAATGACCCCCCCTTATTCTTTACCAATTCTTTGTGTGAGCTGACTGATAGTGGGTGATACCGTATGCATAGAGGAAGGAGAAGGGATGATTATGGGAGATTTCTTCCTAACAATCCATGTCCATTCTAGCTAGTTAAGTACCAACACCTATCAAAAGAAGAAGAAGAAGAAGATCCACATCCCTTTACTGATGCATATCCTGATTTGACTAGCTCTAAAGTCGCCTCTGAGGATCAAAACTAGCTTGGGAATCCCTTTTTTTTGGAACCACATCAAGCAGGCATGGAGGATACAAATAGGAACAGACAAAACTAACCAGCTTTTCCTTTCCCCATTGCCCATCAAAATGAAGTTGACAACATCAAGAACATTCCTGCCTCAACACTCCCCAAGTTTTATGGACTTGTGACAGAAGATCCTGATACATTCTTATTTGAGTTTGACATACTTTGCAGGAGTTATGATTATACCACTAATCCCATAGGCTTAAGTTATTTCCCACCACTTTGAAAGAGGCTGCATTAAGATGGTTCATGAGCCTAGGCAGAGATACTGTGGAAACTTGGGAAGACATGAAGACAAAATTCCTTGAGAAATACAAGGAATATTGCAGGGGTAGTGACATGAGAGGAGGTGACATTTTCAGGATGCAACATAAGGAAGATGAGAGCTTGTAAGACTACATTGCAAGGTTTCTATTTTTCTTGCAAAAATATCCACACCATTCACTTAATGAGGACTCACAAAAGATTCTTTTCTTGAGAGGAATTAATGATAGTTGCACTGATGCTTTGGACCTCATGGCAAGAGGAGATATCTTTCAAGTCCCTTGGGAGGATATCAAGAAAATATGCCAGAATTACTCTAGGGCAGCTTCAAAGAAAGGGAGAGCTTATCAATCTCCCATGCGTAAGTCAACTACCAGTGGAGTTTCAAGAATGGAGATCACTCATTTTCTAGAAGCAAGACATTATCAACAATCTAGCTACTCAGTTGAATACACTTCAGGCCAAGAAGAAGCAAGAGGAGGCAAAGACAATGCTGGAAAAATATTGCCCTCACTGCAGACATAAGAAGAAGGACTGTAGATACAAGATGGTAGCTAATCTAACTACTTGGCCTAGTCATCAGAATTCTCCACCCCAGTGGCAACAACCTCAGGGAAATTGGCAGCAAACAAATCAATGGAGAGGAGGACAACAATGGCCTACTTAGACAATTGGCTACATGCAACCACCTTCTCAGCCCCAACAACCTGCTATAATGCCTCCACCTACTAATCCAAGCTCAAATGTACCTAAACCCACTCAACTACTAGCCCAACCCACACCTAATCTAAATAACAAACCACAACAAAATCTTGCATACTTTGTTGATTCAAATCAATTCTCTGCATATGATGTGAATGTAAGTGACATCCACTTGCGTTCAGGAGCTACTCTATCAGCCCCTTCCAATCCCATTATCACTGAACTTCCTGTGGAAGAGGAAGAGGAGCCTATGAATGATCCCATTAAGCCAAATGCACCTAAGAATCCTGAACCAATTCAAGTCAAGTAGACTGAACAAGAACCACCATTCCCTCAAAGGTTGGAAATTTCCAAGAGGAAAGAAGAAAAGGATGATTCTACTTTTGACATCTAGGGATAAATTTAAGAACCCCCCTCAAAAAAGGTGCAAAAACCTATCAAATCTTGTATTCTTCCCAAAAAAATATTAATTTTATTGGAAATTTTTTTCTTTTTCTTTTTTTAGGAAAAAATAATAAATTAAATTGGTGAATCTTTTGTAATCACTAGAATTCTGTAGAAAATATTGGTGAATTATATTTTTTTGAAACCAATAAAATATTTCATTAGAGATTGAAACCTATTTTCAAACCAAAAAAATATTTTTATTAGTGAATTAAACCTGTTTTCAAACCAATAAATATTTCTGTTGATGAATAAAACCTGTTTTCAAACCAAAAAATATTTTTGTTGGTGATTAAAACCTACTTTCAAACCAAAAAATATTTTCATTGGCGAATTAAACCTATTTTAAAACCAAAAAAAAAATTCATTCGTGAATTAAACCTAATTTCAAACCAATAAAAAATTTAATTGGAAAATTAAACTCATATGCCAATAAAAATCATAGCATGGGTGGTGAAAATATCAAATGCTATATATTGTTATATTCCAGGAAAAAAATTCCACACACCCAAATTCCTTCACAAAGTGTCTGGAATGGAGAAAAGTGTCAACATATTATAATTTCTTATCAAAAGTGAGTCATTGAGTGAAGTACTATGTTTGAAGCCAGATGTTAGTGTAACTTAATGACTAGTAACTACAAGTTATATTATTTAATATGTTAGTATAATTATACAGATGATTTCTGGATTCAATTGTGTAAAGATTTTTTGCATCAACATTTTGGATCACACTCTGTGATCCATCATTAGGATGAAAGCAAGAGCATAAGGAGTAAAATGTTTAGTTGCAGACCAAGATCACATTTGAGGACTAGGTGGAAAGGGAGAAAGTGGCACACAAGTCAAGGAAGACAAGACAAAAAAAAGTTCTAAAATTCAGAAATAAAGGGAGGCCAAAAATTCTTAAAACCAACTAAAGGAAAAAAGGAAGGGGAAACAAAACTAATAAGGTAATTAAAAGAGAAAGACAATTAATTGGACAAACCAAAGAGTCCAATTTATTTTTTCAATTTTAATTTTATTTGTATTCTTTTATTCTTTGGACTCTTTGGTTTGTCCAATTAATTGTCTTTCTCTTTTAATTACCTTATTAGTTTTGTTTTCCCTTCCTTTTTTCCTTTAGTTGGTTTTAAGAATTTTTGGCCTCCCTTTATTTATGAATTTTTTAAATTTTTTGTCTTGTCTTCCTTGGCTTGTGTTCCACTTTCTCCCTTTCCACCTGGTCCTTAAATGCGATCTTGGTCCACAACTAAACATTTTAATCCTTATGCTCTTGCTTCCATCCTGATGATGGATCACAAAGTGTGATCTGAAACGTTGATGCAAACAATCTTTACACAATCGAATCTAGAAATCATCTATATAATTACCATGGATTGTGGAAATTTGATATCATTAATGTTAATATAACATTAATATACTTAGAAAATTATATAACCATTCGATGAATGTTCAATGGATGACTGTAGTTGCATTTTGGAAACAAATGTCCGAATCAATAGACTTGCGAATTCAAACCTCCAGAATAACCCTAGAACTATTAGATTTGAAAATATCAATGGTTGACCTTTTATTACTTATTAAATTGCCCCTTATAAATTTATCAAATGTAATTATTTACCTCCCTAAAGTATTATGTTCCTTGGGTGCTTTGGAAACAGGTCAACATTTCGTATTGTCTCCATGGTTCATGGAGGCTTTAGTTTTTTCATTTTCTAGCCTCATGAAATCCCAAAAACATGATGTGTGTCCAAATTTTTCAATGGGCTAATGTTTTTATCTAATGTTTTAATTACACTCTGTTGAGCCCTATTGTCTCATCTGTGGCCATTGGTTGGACTCCTTTTTCCTAGTCACTTTAAGTTGTTGAGTTAAGCACGTGCATTCACGAAGGCCCTTCTCTTCATGGGGATCTAACATTCTAACACATTCTTCCCCATGAAATGATGAAATCTTGACACATATTATACCATGTACTAATTCTTATTGTAGATGCTTAGGCATTCGTGGATCCATGGTGGGACCAATCTTTTGTTGTTGTGAAGTTGTGAGATAATGACAAGTGTTAGCATCACAATGCTATGCAGAGATCCCTTCCTTTGTGAGGGGTATATTTTTGTCTTATTATACCTTCACGAGTCTATGAAATGGTGACACCTATCTGCATAACAAAAATAGGAGGTTGTCACTTTGTAAAGGAAAATTCAAATCTACGCGATGACCATCGATCTTCAGACCAATGGTCCATATTCAAACTTGGCCAATGTCTCCTATTGGTCATGTGTTCAAGCATGTGCAGGAGTAATGGTGAATGGGATTAATATCTATCGAATTCAAAAGGGATTTAAGACAAATTACTTGTTCAATTTTACTTCATTCACAAATGCTAAAGTAATCAAATAGAGTGCTGCAAATTTTTAAAGCAAATGAGAGTTTTTTTGTTGTGAAATTAGGGTTTTACGACATTAGGTGAAACAAGTAAGTAATTCAAACATCAAGCTATGAATTTGAAATATTTTCTAGGTAATAAGTGGTTACAGTCAATTCAAGGGAAAGGAAAACTGGGTTACAATGGGCATATACTATTGAATGTTTTGTAGAATTTTGGTTTGTGAAGAATTTGTTAAAACCCTATTTTCTATAAAACCTACACTTAAAGTGGTCGAAACATCAAATGGAAAGAGAATGCCTCTAGATGAGGAGATTATTGCATTGCTCCTGTTGGAAGACTGAAATCATTGAGAGGGGGGGTGAATCAGTGATTTATGAAAGTCACAAAACTTTTTCAAAAAATAGAATTTATGTTTGTTTAGAGTCAAGAAGAAAAATGATAGCATGTATTGTAAACTTGAAATTTAAGTGAAGACATCAAAGGAAAATTCAAAGAACATATTTTACTTGTGCATGATCTAGAATTTAAACATGAAACTTTAACAGAAGAGAAATGTAACATTTTCACATGTATTAGAGCTCATTTTGAATCAAAACTTTTTATGCATAAAATCTGACATATATATATTGGCATGTGTGAATTCAATATATTTGGTAACACATTTAAAAATAGATAGATAAGAAAACTCACACACATATAAACATCACATAACACCAAAATTTGTCCTAAGTGGAAAAACCCTCTTGGGGAATAAAAAACCACTCAAAAAATCTTTCCTTTATTCACTTAGAGCACCAACTCTTTCACATTCAGGAGCACCAACTGCACAAGTTTAAGAGCACCAACTCCACAAAAATTAGAAGCACCAACTTCATGAGATACATGAGCACCAAATCCTTTACAAAGCAACAAATTAAATCATTCTATCAGAACCCTCGAAGTGCAATTTTTGCAACCCTCGAATTACAATAGAAGACTATGAATATCCTTGTTAAGCACATTGAAGAATGTTGTATGACAACATTTTCAAGAAATGTAATAATTTGAGAATCACAACAAAGATTTTCAATGTAATATCTTCTATTTCAAATTTATAAAAACATCATATTCCTCTTTTAAGATCACATGGAAAAATGCCTAAAAGCCATCTTTTAAAGACCCTGCAAATAATAACCTCTATATGTAGTTTGAATAATTGAAAATCAACTTGGATTAGGGTTCAAATGAAAAACCCTAAATAATCCTCCTTCAAAGTAAAATATTTCAACAAATATCACCACATTGAAACAATTCAGTTACAATCTAACTGAAAAAATCAACTCGGGTTTGTGAAACCCTAATAGATTTCTATCTTCAACAAATACAATATTTTCTGCTAGAATCTCAGAAGACTTGAATTGAAAACTGCTTATGCCTTAAGCACTAAACTGAATATTCCAGAAGAATCTTTTAAAAACAAAACCACAAGATCATTTTACCTGATCACGAAGGATGAAGGCAAATAAACCACCACAACCTGTCAAGTAAAATCATAACGATCTAGCTGGAAGAAAATCCTCTAACTTCCACAGTAAAAAAAAAAAACCATTGCCATCGAGCTTCTTGTTTCGAGCTTGCATTAGTTCTCATTGTTCTTTTAGAATGTTGGCAGAGCTTTTGCATACTTCACATATGGCGACGACTAGGGTTCAAGAAATTAACACATTGAAACAAAAACAATATTACCGTAATCTTCTTTCTTTCAAGTATGTCAAAGACTTTAATCAAACATAATGATGTTTTGAAGTCCAATACTTTGTAAGAAAACATCATAATGACTTGGAATCCACTGCTGAAGGTTAATAACCATTTGAAATCCATGCTGCTATCTACTACCAAATAATGACTCTAAAAAAGATGATGCTGCCAAAGTTATTCCTTAGAAATGCTGACAACAATAATGACCTTGAATAACAGATGTCAGAAAAAAAAATTTAGTTACATGTATAATGTGACTTGTCATTTAAGCTCAATACCATCGATACATATTGCAATGTGACTTGTCAAAGTCAAATTCCAATTTAGTGCCATGTGACCGACACAAATACCATGTGCTCGATGAAACCCGATACAATATATTATTGATGTCACTGCCATGTGAATTTAACAAAGATAACTCCAATGTGAAATGAAATAACCACCCGATATGCCAGGGTAAACAACAATACAATGTTCCAAAAGAAACCAATTAAGGTTTATATGATATGCCACATTAAATAATCAATCAAGATGCTTATGAACACTTCAATGTTGATTATCATAGCAAGGCCCGTATAGAGAAGTCACCTTATAATGCCCATGTAGAGAAATCAAAGAACCATTGACACAATGATATTGTCAAGTCAAAATGCCATGAGTTATGCAATAGAAAGGTGCATAATCAAACACATTAAAATGTAACAAGAAAGACCAAATGACCTTAGTCAATTGAGAAATGATTGTTTTGACAAACTGAACTTGCAAATGATCAATCAGAATATGATCAAATAGCCTATGACATGCAACCTCAAATGGAGCCTTCAAATGATCTTGAAAATGATCGACTTGAATAACTTGTACAATGTCTTATCAACACTGTTAGTCCAACATAATCATAAACACTGAAAGAATATCATGTAGAGTAGATCCAAATCTGGACATCATGTAGCTCATCAAATATCCTCAATTTTGACATCAAGGACAAATTAAAGGCAACTGAAAGCCTACAAAACAAATCAAAGACAACTGAAAGTCAACAAACTCCCCCTTTGTCCTTGATGGCAAAACACATATCTCTCCCCCTTTTTGCCTCAATGATAAAGAATGAAAGAGGAGAATGTGAGATGCCATGAAAAATAAACAATTGAAACCAACCAACATAGTAACTAGTTGCATAAACAATATTCACCAAGTAGCCTTTCTCCCCCTAAACCACAATACTGAAATGTCACTGAGCCATGCACATAACCTGCCCTATTAGAAACCATAGAAACTATCAGATTAGGCTATGAATTTTAAATTTCAAATACCAGGAAAAGTCAAATATGCCACTATTCATCATATTTTTCACTATTATACCACTGAAAATAAAATGTACAATTCCACTGATAATTCACTATAAAAAAGCACTAGAAATCCAACCAATTTGATAAAAATGCTATAGGATAACTAAGAATGAATATATGGTAACAATACCAATAATACCAACAACATCAATAGGGGTAAGATTAAGCATGAAAAGCTTTGAGAGATATTCATAATATGCACTGTCATTGATAGACCAAACAAACTCTTCCACTGTACTGCTACTATCCAAGCAAACTTTCAAAGATCCATATCCAAAACTCAAACCAAGGCTAATTGTCCCTGTGTATCAATATTATAAAATAAAGCACTGTTAACCAATATCAATGTTTCATCTTGCCCTTTGTCATAGAGATATTGCTTGCTCCCCGTGCAAGTAACATTTGGTCAAAGCCACAATAATATTCAAGTAACCTTCCAAAGATTAGACAATATCTAACAACTGAGCCCTTCTCATCTTTTGATAATAATGTCAAAGACATTACAAGAAAGGACCACTATGACCAGGCAGTAGGATATTCATTGACTACAAGTAACATTGAAAGTTCTACAAGACTCTACTATTTTCATATACCAAGCGGTTGTGATACATTAGCATCAAACAAAGTTCCAAGGACCACCCTAGAGAAAGGCTCCAAAAACCATTTTTTTGTGTATGGAAAAAAAAACACCACTACAAAGCCACTGCTCATGTCACAAAACATAAACAAAACATGCTTGATATACTTTGACAATAATAGGAAATCTGAATGGTCAAGCACATCATTGTAATGCTCAAGATTCATTGTTTCAAAAACCATAACTTACTGCAAATGATAAGCATGACTACCACCATTTAATTAAAAACAACACTGTCCATTTTTTTATGCAAGATAACTATATACTTCAACATAACACTTCATTGACTCTAGATCAAACACAACATTATTGACCCCAAGGAAGTAGCTAGTAATAGGAAATTACATTGTTAAATAGAATAATTATATCTTGTTATCATGAACCCAAATACAGTGTAGACTAGCCCCAATGAAAGGTGTTTGCTCTTCAATACTTGTGTGCCTCACACACACATCTCCATTTCTATGCTTATGTAGTTTCATAATATCAAACATTGAAACCATTGGATAATATACCAACAACATGCTATTATCAGAATAGATTACTTAATAGAGTATATAGAGAATGTAGTGATAAGTAGATGCTTGTGATATAAACTTTCTGTTCCAATATCATTACTTACCATGAATGGAAAAATCTTGACATCTCATGTTCATAAACCATCCACTGGATACCAAGAATTATACACTTCATTTGAACATAAATGTTGTCAACAACCAACACACCATTGTACTAAGAGTGCAATGTTTTGTCACCAAAAACATTATCACTTCTGTAACCACTTGCAACTTTTATAATGATTACACAACTCCAAAATAGTATAGATGACCTATATCACAAACTTTTGAAGATCATCACCACTGCTATTAAGTAGAGGCTTTGTCAAAGAAGATTCACTGTCAATCAACAATCTATTAAACAAATGACTGCACAAACAAACTTCCAGAATCAGTACCATTTAGAGATGTATCATGGTCTGTTCAAACAATGGTACTTGTCAAACACTTTTGTAATACCTTGTATCACCACTAAACCATATCACCAATCATCTGACCTTTAGAATCAACACAAGATCAAATAATTTGGAATGTATTAACTCTGAGCTATCAAATAACTCAACTTGTGAACCATAAAGAAACACCATGAATACTATGTACAATGACTTATCAAAGTGTATACATGTCCAATAAGAATCATAAAACTATTGTTATGTTGATTGCTACACAAACCATAGTACTTGTTCCAAAATCATCCTGTCAAAAATATAATGACATCCTCGATACCCTGAGAACTAGTTATGACATGAACATTTGCATGAAAATCATTAAAGCATATCTGACGATGTATACTGTCAGTCATCTACATTAAATGATTGCAGCAAAAAATCATAGGATACTATACTTTCTCTGTTATCAAATATTTTTGATCACAAATATACCATTGTTCTTTGATAACAAACTCACTTGGTCCATGAAGCAGACACACTACACCAAAACTTAAAAGAAAACTTGTGCCACTACATTCTAAGACTCCTTGGGGATAGAAAATAAAACTTTGGATTACTCCCCCTAAAACCAAACAGCCATTAAATGCTAAGTGATGATCCTTGTGCCTTATGCACAAGACTAAGTCCTCCCTTCTCCTTTTCTTGCTTTCTTTTCTTTCTTCTCCAGACCCTTAAAGATCTATTTCCAAATGATTTCTCCCTGCAAAACCTTGCTTTATGACCAGATTCATTACATCTATAGTAAACAACTGAAGATTTACACTCTCTTACATCATCTTTTAGAAATAATTTATCACAATTTCTTACAATATGACCTGACCGACTACACCTGAAGCATGTGACAATATTATTGTTCTTTTGCCAATCAATTTTATTCACTTTAATCCAACATTCAGATGCTCTATGGCCATA
Source organism: Sequoia sempervirens (assembly GCA_007258455.2). Classification (NCBI taxonomy): domain Eukaryota; kingdom Viridiplantae; phylum Streptophyta; class Pinopsida; order Cupressales; family Cupressaceae; genus Sequoia; species Sequoia sempervirens. The sequence continues at coordinate 488,219,233 of VDFB02281492.1, forward strand.
TTCAAAACAAGAATAACAATAGCCTAAAAAATAACAATTATACCTCATCAATTTACCTTGCCAAGCAGAGGGAGATCCTGTAAATCTATTTTTTCTATTCCTTCCTCCTCTGTTGATATCCTTGTGTTGTTTGTTTCCTATAGTTTTAATGTCAGTAGCATGAAAGTTTAAATTTACCTTTGTTCTAGGTGTTTTTCTAATCTTAGAGCACTGTCCTTCCTCTAAGCTCAGAGCACCTTTGTCACTTGGAGCTTTCTATGCATCAATAATTTTATCCAAAGACATATAGCCATTCTTATTAATTTTCTCATCACTTAACTGCTTTGATGCTTTATCAATGTTCCTCAGTAAGACCACTTGACACTCAAGTTTTTCTATACTCTTTTCTTTTACTTTAAGTTGGTTTCTAACTTCTTCCTCAATCTTTCTAGCTTCTTCAACTTGTATATTGGCTTCTACAAGATCTGAACATATCCTATCTTTGATATATTTTTCTTGTTGAAGTTTCCTTTTTAAATTCTAGTTTTCTCTTCTAAGCTACTTAATTGTATCTAATGCACACAAGAGTTCACCTTCCAAATCAAACTCGCTTTCTTGCTCATCAAATTCCTATTCAGAATTCACTTCACCCAAAAATTGATCTACTTCTTCATTAATTTCTTGGCCATTTGAATGTTCCTCAGTAATCTCTATAGATTTAGACTCAATCTGATTTTCTTCAGAACTATGAAGATTTGCACAATCATCACTTTTATATGACCCACAACTTGTTTCAGTTTTCAAAGATATCTCCTCTTGCAACTCACCATTCTGATTCATTTCAACCAAACTGTCCCAAAATTCTTTTGCATTCCTGAAATGCACAACCTTAGCAATAATTTCATTTGGAAAACTATTGAAAATAACATCTATAGCCTTAGCATTGAACTTCTCCTCATGTGTGGAAGGAGATGTTATAGATATAGTGCAACCTCTTTCTACTACTTCCCACACATCAAACCCTAAGGAAGACAAATATATTTCCAAAGAATAAAATTGGTACCTTCAAATTGAGGTGTTCTAAACATAGGATACTCTATCATTTCTAGATTATTGCTAATGATCTCTTCCTCATTACTTCTCATATCGATTTCAAGAAGAGTTTGATGGTTAGTATTTTTCTATGAACTTCTTTTTCCCTTATTCCTTCTACCTTTTTCCATATCAGAAACAACACTACAGTACCAAAAATCCTTAAGTCGTTTAGACTTTATTAATCAAGGATTTGGCTCAAGTCACAAAAGCACCCCCTTGAACTTATGATATGTTTGACAAATTTCCAAGAACCAAAATCAATCCTAGGTGGATTAGACCTATATAAGAACCCTACGCTCTGATATCAATTGTTGGAAGACTGAAATCACTGAGAGGGGGGGGGGGTGAATCAGTGATTTATGAAAGTCACAAAACTTTTTCAAAAACTAGAATTTATGTTTGTTTAGAGTCAAGAAGATAAATGATAGTATGTATTGCAAACTTGAAATTTAAGTCAAGACATCAAAGGACAATTCAAAGAACATATTTTACGTGTGCATGATCTAGGAATTTAAACATGAAACTTTAACACAAGGGAAATGTAATATTTTCACATGTATCAGAGCTCATTTTGAATTAGAACTTTTTGTGCATAAAATATGACATATATATTGGCAGGTGTGAATTTAATATATTTGGTGACACATTTAAAAATAGACAGATAAGAAAACTCACACACATATAAACATCACATAACACTAGAATTTTTCCTGAGTGGAAAAACCCTCTTGGGAATAAAAAACCACTCAAAAAATATTTCCTTTATTCACTTAGAGCACCAACTCTTTCACATTTAGATCACCAACTCCACAAGTTTAGGAGCACCAACTCCACAAAAATTAGAAGCACCAACTTCATGAGATACAGGAGCACCAACTCCTTTACAAAGCAACAAATTAAAGCATTCTATTAGAACCCTAGAAGTGCAATTTTTGCTACCCTAGAATTACAATAGAAGACTATGAATATCCTTGTTAAGCAAATTGAAGAATGTTGTATGACAACATTTTCAAGCAATGTAATAATTTGAGAATCACAACAAATATTTTCAATGTAATATCTTCTGTATCAAATGTTTGAAAACATCATATTCCTCTTTTCAGATCACACAGAAAAATGCCTGAAAGCCATCTTTTAAAGACCTTGCAAATAATAACCTCTGTATGTAGTTTGAATAACTAAAAATCAACTTGAATTAGGGTTCGAATGACAAACCCTAAATAATATTCCTTCAAAGTAAACTCTTTCAACAAATATCACCACATTGAAACAATTCAGTTACAATCTAACTGAAAAAATCAACTTGGGTTTGTGAAACCCTAACAGATTTCTATCTTCAAAAAATACAATATTTTCTGCTAGAATCTCAGAAGACTTGAATTGAAAAATGCTTATGCCTTAAGCACTGAACTGAATATTCTAGAAGAATATTTTAAAAATAAAACCATAAGATCATTTTACCTGATCACGAAGGATGAAGGAAAAGAAACCACCACAACTTGTCAACTAAATTCATAATGATCTAGTGAGAAGAAACTCCTCTAACTTCCATAGTAAAAAACAAAAACCACTACCATCGAGCTTCCTATTTTTGGATTGCATTAGTTCTCATTGTTCTTTTAGAATTTTGGTAGAGCTTTTGCATACTTCACATATGGTGGTGGCTAGGGTTCAAGAAATTAACACATTGAGACAAAAACAATATTACCCTAATCTTCCTTCTTTCAAGTCTGTCGAAGACTTTAATCAAACATAATGATGTTTTGAAGTCCAATACTTTGTAACAAAACATCATAATGACTTGGAATCCACTGTTGAAGGTTAACAACCATTTGAAATACGCGCTGCTATCTACTACCAAATAATGACTCTGAAAAAGATGATGCTACCAAAGTTATTCCTTAGAAATGTTGACAACAATAATGACCTTGAATAATAGATGTCAGAAAAAAAAAATAGTTACATATATAATGTGACTTGTAATTTAAGCTCAATACCATAGATACATATTGCAATGTGACTTTTCAAAGTCAACTTCCAATTTAGTGCCATGTGACCGACACAAATACCATGTGCTCGATGAAACCTGATACCATATATTATTGATGTCACTGCCATGTGACTTTAACAAAGATAACTCCAATGTGAAATGAAATAACCACTCGATATGCCAAGGTAAACAACAATACAATGTGCCAAAATAAACCAATTAAGGTTTATATTATATGCCACATTAAATAATCAATCAAGATGCTTATGAACACTTCAATGTTGATTATCATAGCAAGGCCTGTATAGAGAAGTCACCTTATAATGCCCATGTAGAGAAATCAAAGAACCATTAACACAATGATATTGTCAAGTCAAAATGCCATGAGTTATGCAATAGAAAGGTGCATAATCAAACACATTAAAATGTAACAAGAAAGACCAAATGACCTTAGTCACTTGAGAAATGATTGTTTTGACAAATTGAACCTGCAAATGATCAATCGAAATATGATCAAATAGCCTGTGACATGCAACCTCAAATGGAGCCTTCAAATGATCCTTAAAATGATCGACTTGAATAACCTATACAATGTCTTATCAACACTACCAGTCCAACATAATCATAAACACTGGAAGAATATCATGTAGAGTAGATCCAAAACTGAACATCATGTAGCTCATCAAATATCCTCAATTTTGACATCAAGGAAAAATCAAAGACAACTGAAATCCAACAACTCCTTGGGTTAAGAAAGAGACCAAAGGTTGGTCTAGGGTCAGGGGGTTTGAAAAAAAACTCATCGATAAGAACAATGGGTGCAAAGACCCCATTATCACATAACAAGGGTATGCATTATTCAAACATGCTTATAGAAAAGCTTATTCAGAGAGACCAATTTGCAATATCTGGAATTTGGGTTTGGGAAAATTAGTGGTGCCTAATGTATTTATGAATGTGGAATTGGTTAGACAGTTGGCTATGGCATATAACCTTGACACTAGGTCTTTGTTCACAACGGGTGGTCAGATCTTGTTGCTACTGGATATGAATCATATCTGCACTTCCAGCTGGACCCCAATGTATAGCTACCAATTGACTTGGGTGCATTGAGAAGAGAATTTGAAGGAAATAAGGATAGCTATAGAGTAAGGTGGCTCCCATACTTTAGGCTAAGAGGGCTAAAAAGAGAAATATTAAGGTTTTACAGGGGTGATCTGGAACCCTTTGCCTATGATATTTTGAGCCATACTTCCAGAAGACATATTTTTCCTTGCTTTAGGTCCTAGGAATGGACAATAAGATTCACATTACTATTAGTCTAATGGTTTTGGAAATAGATATTCAAAGTAGGGATGTAAATAGGCCCAATGATTTTGAAGGTTATGTGCAAGATCAATTACACAAATCCCTTTGTGCCATTAAGAAGGATTCATTGAGTGCCATGCACATAAGATATTACTCCCTTCTATTGCACTTAATTTTACATCTTGGAATGCAAGTATGGCCACCACAACTTCAAATCAGGCCAGTGGAAGAGAACAACAAATACTATTAGTCTAGGAGTGGACCTATATCTAGGATAAGGATTGTAATCAATGTAATTACTTTGCCTTTAATTTTTTTTGTAAAGCCTTTGAGGAGAGGACTAGGCCTCCCCATAGATTGGGGATTATCAGAGGAGATAAGAATATTCTTAAGGCCAAATGATCTTACCCTTGAAAAGGGGATTTATCATAATTGGGGTGAGTGGTTTGTCTACTTAGATGTCACTATTATCAGGGTATATGGGACTCTAGTGGTACCCCATGTTCTCCCTAAGGATGTCTCATACAAGATTTATTTTTTAGAGTTAATGTAGTAATTGAAAGAGTCTAGTAAGACTCATTTTAGAAACAATAAAAAAAATTCCCTCCTCCTTGGCTCGATTGCATTCTCTATTTTTGTCCTTGTCAAGGGAAGGCATGGAATTGATTAAGGAGAAGTTTCTCCCATACACGATGAAGATTGATAAAGTCAGAAGTTTTAACATAGAGGGCCTCATCAATAGGGAGAGAGGAATTTATAGGTTGTCTACCTATCTTCACTAGCCAAACAAAATCAAGGACCTAATTAGGAATTGCTCTTTAGAGAGCCAAACCTCAAGAAGGATAGAGTTGTGGGTTAAAATCCAGATTGTAGAGAACAAGAGGAAGAGAGAAAAGCCATATTTCTAAGGTTCATTCATGTACATAAGGGATCCCATATTCAGAATGATGACTATGTTGGATAATGCCAACCAATTGCTAGCTAATATTCCACAAGTACCTCCAAGCACACTAGGTGCTTCTTCTTTTAGAATAGAGGTGCTAACAAGTCCCCAACCAGTTACTCCCTTGTAGAAAATTGCTCTAATGGTTGGACCTTTAGTGGATTATCCACTTGATCCAGAGGATATGAATGGGGATGCCCTCATTGTACAACAAATGCTCCCCCCTCCTAGTATGTTGATTGAGAGGCCCATTAATGATAGGTTGGTCATTAATTTTGAAATTGGTGGGTAGGTGGTTAATGATGTTAGGGCTAAAGCCTGCGAGGAGTTTCTAAAAGATGAACAATTCACCACCACCCAAGAGTTTAAGGATTTTGTCCTTAAAAATAAGTGGGAGGAGTTGAGATTAACCTTCATAGGAAGAAGCTTCTCTGAAAGAGAGAGAAAGGAAACCATTGACAATTTTTTTGTAGAAGATGATGTTGGTGTAGATTTTTATTTTCCTAGTGGGTTAATTTATTTTCCTTTAGTCCTAGGTTTTTCCTACACTTAATTAAGCTTGTTTAGGATAATAAAGTGAGTTTATTATTTAATAACTAAGAGATAAGTGATGAGGTGTCCCATTCCTTAAGGGGTGGAACCACTTTCCACTTTTGGTGGCATCCTCCACTTTTGGTGGTCCATCTCCACTTTTTGTGGTTGATTCTTATTGGTTGTATTTTCCACCTACCTCCTCTCCTAATTTTTATATAAACTCACTACCTAGCTTGTATTTGCATACTCTTGCATCCATTCTTGTAATACTCTTGCATCTAGTCATTATTTTGGATCTTTGCATTGTATCAAGCAATCTTGGAAGCTCTTAATGCATTCTATCATATTGACATTGTATAATCTCTTAGAGTTTTGGTGTGCATTCTTTATGCCTTTTCAGTTTATGTAGCTTTGATTTTCTCTTAAAAAGTTCCTTGGGTTATTCAATCTATTTCAGATTTCTAACATGGTATCAAAGCTTTTGTTTTGAGAAATCTAAGTTCTTAGATTCTTGATTAAGAGATTGAGTTTCTTGTAAAAATATTGTAAATTCCCGTATGCGAGCTTCTCTTGTGTTCTTGAATGATCTGAAGAATCATAAAGGATTTGCAAAGATTTAATTACCTCTTTATTTTGCATATGTGTTTTTTGAGATCTAGGTGATTGCAACATTTCTGGTTATACTTCCAACATTTTTAACTGTTCCAACGCATCCAGAAGGCTCAAGAAAGTCAGATTTGGCTTTTGTATCATCCAAATTGGAGATCATTTGACATAGTTGCAGGTGGGGGTTTGAAGAAATTCATTTCTCATTGGAGCCATTCTTTTTTGCTTTTGAAATCTAGCTTCCACTCATTTATAAGAAAAATGATTATTTGGGTTTTGTAGCCAGGGTTGAAATCTCATCTGGGTATCTTTTAGATTTTTCTTATCTTGTGCAAATCTAAAGAAAATTGTTGTACAAAAAGCATCACACTCTATTTTTCTCCTAGCTAAAGGCTAAAAAAATCATTTTTTCATCTTTTGCTTGCTAGATCAAAAAAAAAAATCTGGGTTTTATTCTTAGCATCAAAATATTTCTGGGTTTCTATTATTGTTTACAAACAAGAAGTAGATTTTTCATAAATCAAATTAGAAGTAAACTTTTTTTTGATAGAAAACCCATTTCTTTTAGGCTAAATTCAACTAATTTTTTTAAAAATTTATATCTTTTGCTTTAGGTGTTGGATTTCAACAAATAATATATCGTTGGAAAGCTAGAGATGAGCACTTTCTGTCCACATAGGTATTGAGAAGATTTTTTTTCCATTTTGTACTAGATATTTCAAGTTGAAGTTGTCTTGTGCTAATTTCTTCAACATGCCATAACTTTCGCCCTGGTGCTCCAATTTTCAGAAACGAATAGGCGTTGGAAAGGTCTTGAAGAGAAATACACATCCATAAGGATAATTTTTCCAGATTTTGTCTTAGGTTCATTTTGTATCAGAATTTGTAATTTTGGCTATTTTGAGCTTATTAAGCATTGTATCTTGGAAAAGACTTTGTAAATGCACTAAATTATAAAGTTCCAACCTTATAATACTTGGGGGGGATGATCTTTGATACTAGTGAAAAGGGTGGTTTTGATGGTGTTTTTTGCACAACTCAGACAAAATATGATATCACATCTCTTTTGAAAGGTGAATCTCTATCAACAAGCCTCAAGAGATAATCCCATGGTCTCTAATGTCAGGTCTTGAAAATGCATAAAGAACTTAGTGAAAAATGTGAAAATGCTGGTAATCACAAGGGACCTCAAAAAAAAAAAAATTGGAAGCTTCAATGTTCATCAAATATAGCAATGTGGGTGATGGTTTGTGAGTTTATCTCTAATAATGATTTAAAAGAAACACAAAAGATAAGGGTTTGAGAGAGTTCTCTAATCTAAAACCTAAGATCAATTATATAGACAATAGAGTGTTCAGGATGGACCAATCTTCCCAAGAACCAATCTTTTATTAACCAAGATTAAATCCACAGTATTACAAAGATAGTGCAATCTCCAAAGGAATCTAATGATTTTCATATTGTAAATATTCAAACATACATTCAAACATCCACAATTGAACTTGAGTGAAAAATATATTAGGCCCAGGCTAACTTTACATAACAATCCACAATTAGTAGATCACTAAAAGTATGGACCTGAAGATTCCTCAACACCTCAAACACTTTATCATGAACACAAATGAACTTCAACTAGTTCTATCATAAAGCAACTAACTTACTTAATACTTCAAAATAAAAGGGTGACACAAGAAGCATGCATAGATGAATAATCCAAAGGACACCAAAGAACAACCTTCAATTGTATTAACTTCACCAAAATTTACAACAATTTGAGTATCTCAGAATGTAACAACTAAATAACTATTAACTATTCTCATGTCTACTATCCACTATCAACTATCGACCTTACAAATGAGGAGAGACCTTCATTTATAGCAATCTCAAGTTAGGTCCACCTAAATTAGGGTTTACAATTAGGTTGGACATATAGGTCAGCCATAACACTTTTAAACTTAGAGTGGCAACATGGATGAACCTGTTATTAAACTCATCCCTGGAGAATTTTGAAACTGTTCTAGCTCTCTTCCTCTCCTTAGGCTATCCCCAACTTTCTAAAAACTTGTCCTAGTTTGGAGTCTCATCCTCCAAAATTATTTCTTTTTGCTTCAGTCTCTTTTCCAACTATTCCGGGGCAATCAATTGCTCAGTCTTTGCATCCTTCTAAGAAGTATCTTGCTTTGATTGATCATGGGAAGGAATATCCTCAATATAATCTACATTTACATCATATTTACCTTGATTTGGTTATTCCTCATCTTCATCAAGCTTATCCTCACCTTCAACCTTAGTAGATGGTACAACAATGTGTTCTTGGGCTGAAGGCTGAGAAGGCATTTCAACTATCACCTTTGAAGTAGCTTCCTTGTTCTATGCCTCTTTTTCTTCTAGCTGCTTCTCAAAATCACTCAATTGTCCCTCCTTTAGTGTAGGAACTTGTTCATTTTCTATTTCCTCATCTGGATTGTTTGGAATGCTCTCCTCCTCTTTCTCTTGTCTAGGAACACTTGAGACATTACCTTCTTCATTGATTGGTAGATTGTGAATTGGGGATGTAATAGAAGAATTATCTCTTATAGCTACTCTCTCCATATTTTTCATAAGATCATTAGTAGGTGCCTCTTCAGTGGTCACCTTTTTCTCTTTATTCACATTCCCAACGATAATGTGTTCCTTTCACAATATGTGAGATAGTAAAGAACATACAACACCTTAATATTAAGGAATCCTCCAATCCCATTACTCTACCTAGGAGGGTAATCATGTCATTATATTCTAGCTTGAAATCACTCCTATGTAATTGCTTGGGAAACTTTGAGTAATGTGATTTAGGCTTGGAAATCTAGTTATTGTTCATCATTAACAAAGCCTTCTCAAGATCCTTGGCATAAAAGTCCTCAGTCGCCTTGTTGATTTTCACTAGCTTGTGATGTGATCCAATGTTAAAGGTCTCTACAATGGAATCCTCTATCAAGTTGTCCATGATTCTATCTTGAGGTCCAACAACTACTCTTTTATTTGAATCATAATGCTTAGCACATTGAAATACTAGCTTTGGATACTACAAGGTGGGTGGAAATCCTACTACTTGGGCCAACTCCGTATTGGTGATGATCTGTGCTAGTAGAGAAGGGGCATCCCCAAACATTCTTAGCTTAAAATCATCATAATCAAGATGTCCCATATTTGTGTCATTGATCTTGCTCCATGTTGAAAGTATCTTGGACTCGGTCCAAATTCCCTTGATGTCATACTTCATCTTTTTCAACTCTGGTATGGGGTTCCTCAGGACCAAATTCTGATGTCTTTTCCTTAGATCCCTTGGTTGGACTAGTATCAACCTGCATATGTTGGAGAGAAGCAATAATTACCATAGTATCAAGCATGATCAAGTGTTAAATCCAATCGCATTATCAAGATTACCATGAAAATCCATGATCAATAAATAATTAACCTTTAAAACATCATGGAAACCCTTAAAATCCCATTACAAAGCATCAAGAATGAGACCTCACAAACTTTAGAATTTTCACCCGTTTGGGGATTTTGGCCACGAAGGGATTTCGAGGAATCCGCTCCTAGGCAGATTTTCTAAAAGTCTAGACTTTCAAGGAATCTACAAGGGAACGGATTTTTCGAAGTAAAACAATCTAGCTCAGTTCAAGTTAAAGTCCCTTCACAATTATCATAAAATCACTCTCACTATCACAACAAAATCAATATTCAAGTACTCATTCTCATCCAACAAAGGTTCAGAAATTTGGGGTCTCGAAGGCTTTCGAATAATCCAGGGGCAAGTGGATTCTCCATTTGCCTAGACGCTCGAGGAATCCGGAGCACAACATATTTTCCAAAAAGGTCAACCCAATACCAACCCAAATTACCCTTCACTTGCTAATTTGACTCACTTCCTCACCACTCACAAAGTTCAAAAAATTTAAGTCTTGGAGAATTTTTAGAGAATCCATGAGCAGGTGGTTTTTCCAAAATTTTTAGCACTCGACGAATCTTCAACCCAACGAAATTTCCAAAGAATGGGAGTTCGACTAAAATCTAACTTGAAATGCTTTATTCACACCATGAAACCATTCGTAGATCAACCTTGAAGTCAACTTTATGTATCATACACCCTAAGTACCTCTTGAAATTTTAACTACTCAATAGATTCAAAGAATCTGTGAAGGGACGAATTTTCCAGAAGGATTAACCTTCGGAGAATCCGTGCATAGGCGGATTTTTTGAAGATTCTCATTTGTCCTTGTTTCTTCATCTTTTTGAAAACCTAGATCCCAATTCATGCTTCTCAAGGTCAACTCATGATTAAATACTTTCTCAGGTCAGAATTCAAAGACAAATTCATAATGCGAAATGATTTTCACCTTCAAATCTCACCATAATATGCCAACTCAATCATAAAATCATCAAGAAACCTAATTAGGGAAAAAAAATACAACCAAAGTTTCACAATGCACACACCAAACCGATCATCATGAATTAATCCAAAAATTTAACACAATCATCATCAAAACTCAGAAGTTTAAACCCTAGTTTCATAAGCATGGCATGCCCTAGCAATAGCAAGTTAAAAAAGAGGAACCTTAATGGGGGAATGATGCCCTAGTTTATGAAAATTTGAATGAATTCCTATAAAAATCAAAGGGAAACATTAGCAATCACTAAAATCTATCATTCATCAACAAAATGCAAACAATCTGAATGCAACAAATGAACCAATGCAAATGATACTCCAAGATTGATCCAATGATGAAATGATAATCAATGAATGCATGCACCATTGGGTCAATGAAACCTTTACAAATCAAATCAAAATCACAAAGGACTTGAAGCCCTTACCTTTTAATCAAGGAGGACAAACCAAAAGAGTCAAATGTAGTTGATAAATCGATGAAGTAGCCCTAGAATGTAGATGCCCAAATCACCAATACCAAATGCTGAGGAATAGTTAAGGTCTCCTAATCAAAGCTCAATGCATAATGATAAATTAAAGGAGAAACCATAACTTAAAACCCCAAAATGGCAATAAATGCACCTCAAGTATGATGACCATCAAGCAATAAATGCGGTGACAAGATCCCTCAGAGTTCGAAAATGTGACTGGGCAACAAATTCGGAAAATCTAGGAATAGACAGATTCTTTAAATGGAGAGACCCTCGGGGAATCCGCTTGGTGGTGGATTTTATGAATGGATAGACTTTCAGAGAATCTTCCTGGTGGCAGATTCTCTAAAAGAACATTCCTTCAAAAAATTTGGCATGGGATGGATTTCCTGAAACTTCCCAGACTTGCAAATTTTTAGGGCTTTAACCAATCTTGTGTAAAGAGTTGAAGTCTAAGGCATCATTTGAGATCAAATTGTTGCAGGAAAAGGCACCCAAAGTGTGGATAGGTCATTAGTTCTATCAGGTGAAGCAAACCCAAAACTGAAGGAACTTATCCCCTAAGGGGAAAAGCTCAAAACCCAAAGCAAAATGAGAAAGAAAAGCACACAAAAGAGGGTCACTACCTATGGTGGGGTGTGTGTGCAAAAAGTGCACAACAAATGGTGACTCCTGCTAGAAAAATGCTCCAAAGCATTTTGATGACAAACTAGAATCACGAACCCAAAATCTTTGGTTTTGATCCTCACATCAGGTCAACCCATAAACTAAAGGCTCAAAATTAATGAACAAGCTAGCCCTTCATGTGCTGGAAATCCAATTGTGTGAAAATGTATTAATTTACCTCCCTAAGCTGCTATAGGAAACCAAGTTTAGTTAGGTTAAGCTACTTAAAGAATTTTATTCCAAAAACAACCTAGATAGAGCCTTGCTGCCATTCAAGCATCCATAGCCCTGATGAGGTTATCACCATGATTCTCCTAAACATAGCTCTACTACCACCTAGGCGTCCATAGCCCCGATAGAGATATTTAGATCCCCCTGATAAGTTGAATTGTCTTTTGATTTTCAATACTTTCTTTTCTTTTCTTTTCTTTTCTTTCTCATTTTTCTCTTTTTACGCTTTTCATTTTCAACCTGTAAGTAATGAAGCTCACACTGAGGGCTAAGAATCATAGTGGCGCTGGAGTAGAAATAAGATTTTTCACTTAACAAGACCTTACAAGGAACCCACAACAACCTCAGGATTCTTAAGATGTGTGTGAAATGTAAGATTTGAGCACATTCAAGAACTAACCCAATTCAATGACTTATCCACTTTAAACGTTTAACACATGTGACAATGAATAAAGGACTTCCACCATCTCATCTAGAAGAATGATTAGAGTTTGTAAAGGAAATACTTGAAAATAGTCCTAGATAAAGAGATATTTGCTATGCAAGTAAGACACTTCCCCAACCAGAGGAAAAAGGAGAACTCAAAACCAAAATGAATAAAGCAAAGCAACCTAAGCTAACCAAAACCAGAAAACAAAAAGAAAAGTAAAGCAAAGCAAAGGAAAATAAAACAACACCTAAACTAACTATTTACAAGGATGAGCTGAGAATAGCTCAGGAAAGGAAATAATGCTTCAAGTATTTCCCATCGACTAGAAATGGGACATCTTCTCCAACATGAGTCTTGAGGTGGAAAGCATTATCTCCTAGAATCTCAAAAATTTGGTAGGGGCCAAGCCATAACTTGTCAAACTTACCATGCTCCCCCTTTTTCTCATATGCCTTATCCCAGTAGATAACTAGGTTAGAGATCCTGAAAGCTTTAACTTTGGCCTTATGATCAAACCATCTTTTAACAACACCTTGGTGCTTAGAAAAATTCTCTAATTCTTCATCGCTCTTTTCTTCTAGTTGTAATAGTTCATCCAAGCAGGCCTCTAAATGTTCTCCTTCCTCATAATATTCATTGATGAACTAAAGGGTAGGGATTCTCAGCTCGACGGGAAAGACAGGCTCAAGTCTGTAAACAAAGTGGTAAGGGGAGGTCCCTAATGAAGCTTTCTACTAGGTTCGGTTAGCCCACAAAGCAAATTTCAATTGAGTGTGCCACTCTCTAGGGTTCTTATCAATTAACTTCCTAACGGAAACAAGCGAGGTTTTATTAGTAGACTCTACCAAGGCATTTCCCTGAGGGTAATAATTAGATACAAACTTAATTATGATGCAATGATCAAATTCCCACTTAGAGAATTTCAATGATGTAAATGTAGGTCCATTGTCATACAATCACAAAAGGGAAACCAAAATGATTAATAATCCCTACCTCAAGAAAGTTTATAACTACCTTTGTTGTGCACTGTTTAGAGGGAATTTCCTCAATCCACTTAGTGAAGTAATCAGTTGTAGTTAAGAAATACCTATGTCCAACTAAAGATGGTGGGTTAATAGGACCAATAAAGTCTAAGCCCCACTGAACAAAAGGTCTTACCTGGATCACAGATTGTAGTGGTAAAGAAACATTCCTCTTCCTAGTGGCAGAGGTCTGATAGACATGAAAAACCCTTACGTTATTGTATGTGTCCTTGAAAATCATTGGTCGATAATATCCAATGCATATGATTTGGGTGGCGCTAGCCATACTTGATCTGTGGCCTATCCCATACCTGTCGTGTAATTCTTCCATAACCTTGGAAGATTCTTCTTTTCCAAGACATATGAGGTATAAGGTATATCCCTTCATGATATTTCTTATAGATGACTCCCCCTTTCAACATATAATTGGTGCTCTTCAAACATAAAACCCTCCATTATACTGTGTTTAGGTGATTTAGGCATCTTTGATTCAACAAATAGTAGACCAGGTCATCATACCATTCATTAGGTGATGCATCCTGGAGATGGTATTGCTGTGCTATAACCTTTGGGCTAGTTTCAACCATTGTTCATGTCAAATCTTGTCCTCTCACCAGCTTCATCAGCTAAATTTCAATGTCATACTCCTGTAGCATGGTGACTCACGTAGCTCTCCTTTTTCCCATCTCACTCTGCATTAATAGGAGCTTTACTACTGGATCAAGCACAATGATGAAGACTTTATTCCTCATAATGTAATGTCTGAATTTTTTGACTCCCTTGACCAAAACATAAGCTTGTTTCTCCACATTTGGGTACCTCAGCTCCACATCTCTGAGAGGAACACTCATGAAAGCTATTGGGTGCTCATTCCACTCATCAAAATTTTGTGTTAACATGCTTGCACAAGAATGGTTTGACGCAAAAGAGTAGATATAAAAGGGCTTGGTATAATCAGGACTTATTAGCACTAGAGAAACAACTATTTCCCTCTTGATTTTTTCAAATTCCTGCTTGGATTCAATAATCCACTCCACTTTTGCATCTTGTTTGAGCATGACATTTAGTGGTTTAACTATTTTTGTAAAGCCCGTGATAAAATTTCAAACAGAATTGGTTTTCTCAAAAAAAGACTTCATTTCTTTCTTGCTAGAAGGAGGTTATATTTTCAAGATAGCCTAGATTCTTTCGGGATCAATTTGAAATGCCATGTTCAGAAATCACATGTCCTAAATGCTTCCCTTCAGTCACCCAAATATGTATTTCTTGGGATTAAGGGAGATACCAAACTCCCTGCATCTTTGGAATAGTTTACTTAGGTTTGAGATGTGATCTCCCCTATTCTTGGAAAAGACAATCAGATCATCCACTTAAATGATTATGCATTTACCAATTATATCTTTAAAAGCAATGTCCATGGCCCTTTGAAAGGTGGCTCTTGCATTGATCAATCTGAAGGGAATTCTCCTAAATGCAAATGTGCCCCATTTAGTGGTGAATGTATTCTTGTGTCTATCTTCATATTGTACCATGACTTGATTGTAACCAAAATAAACATCTAGAAAATACATCATTTGTGAGCCGTTCACAATTTGCAATGCCTCATCCAGTGAAGGAACTGGATAGTTGTCCTTTTTTGAAGCACAGTTGAGATTTCTGAAGTCCACACACAATCTTATTTCTCCATTCTTTTTACGAACAGGGACTAGATTGGCTACCCATGTTGAGTGTCTAACCAAAAAATGATACGAGAAGATAATAATTTTTGCACTTCCTTTTGAATGATAGGCTCTAACAGTGCATTAATAGGCCTTTGTCTCTATTGAAATGGCTTTGCATTAGGCTTCAAAGGAATTGTGTGTGTGATTATTGAAGTATCATAGGTCTTTAAGTCCTCATAAATCCATGCTATTACATCATGGTATGCTTGTAATACCTCTATCAAGCCTTTCCTTTCTTTGGGAGTGCACACCTTACCTATGAACACGTTCTTGACATCATTCAGAGTATCCATATTATATGCTTCACACTAGCTGGGTATAGTGTCCTTTTTTGTCTGTTGGTCCTAATCCCTTATTCTATCCACATCAAAGATTTTTTCTAGCTATACCATGCCTCTAGGGATCATATTGGTTTTTAGGTTAATGACCCCCTCCATATCTAGTTCTATCTCCTGAGGTTCAGTCTCATCAATTATTTGAGAGGTGAACACATTAGAACTATTAATGAAGTCTAAAATATGCTTATCGTTCTCAAACACCTAAAAATTTGTCACATTGTCTGGTATAGAAGGAACCAAAGTGAGCTCAATTGTGAATTTTTAAAATCTAAACAAGGATAATGGTTCCAGTGTGATGGTTGCTTGTGCAAGAGCATTGGTAGTGTGATTCTTGCTTCTGGGAATCAATTGAATGTTGAATGCATCAAATCCTTCAATCAAATCCCACACTCTATGTATGTAATTAGTCATCCTCCTGTCATGGAAAGAGTATTGTCTCCTTACTTGCTTGATTACTAGTTCAGAATCTCCAAACACTTGCAGTATTTTAGCCTTCTTCCTCAAATCCATGAGTAATCCATGTACTAATGCTTTATATTCTATAATATTATTAGTGCATTGGAATTACAACCTATGTGCTTCAAAAAATTTTTTACCCATTGGGCTAATGAGCTCAAACCTAGCACCTGATCCTTGCTTAGAATCATAACCATCAAAGCATAAGGTCCAAAATTTAGTAGAAGGCCTACCTCTGAAATTTCCTATACCCTTACTTGAGGAAGGATCCTGCTGAACCATCGGTTGCTTCCCTTTATCATCTCTTGGAATCTCTTGTTCCTCAAGTTTAATTGCTGGAGATAGATTGATACATCTCTCGATCTACTCTACAATAATTTGGAAAAGACACCATTCAAGCTCAGGATGGGAAGCATTATGTACTCTGCACCAGTTGGGAAACAACAATTCCTGATTTGGTTTGGAACACCCTTCCATGGTAGCCACATATGAGAGTGATCTATAGAAGTGTACCCATTAAACACTCTCATGAAATCTCTTCCAAGAATCATGCCATAGGCATTTAGAATCTCTGCCACCTAGATATTGATGACTTGCTGCACACGTGGATCTGATGCTACTTGCATTGGGATCATATTCAATTCTCCCACTACACTCACCTTAGTCTTATCCAATTGAGTCACTTTACACTGGGAAGGGGTTGGAGTAATGCCCAAAGCTTTGAAGACTAAGAATGGCATGACATTTGTTGATGCTCGAGAATCTAATAAGCAGTTATGCATGTTTTTGCCAAATATACGAATTGAAATCAGAAAAGGAGGAGTATCTTGTTTGATTTGGAATAAAATTACCAGAGAATCAACATTAGCCACTTGATTTTTATCCTTTTCTTTGCTCCTATCCTTTTTCTGCACTTGAGATTGGTCCTTAGTAGGTTGATTATTCTGACTTGGGTATGATTGAGAGTTTTGTATCATTTCAGCTATCTCCTTGATCTCTAGCTCAGTAAAACTAACTTTTTTGATGACAAAATCTTGTGAAGACCTTGTAGATGAATGGCCATTCAAAGAACCTAAGACAACACTCCTAATTGCTAGAACTCTTAACAACTCAAAAGCTGAAAGACTCACCTTTACTTTCTTGAGTTCCTCTGCTAC
The DNA here is from genome assembly GCA_007258455.2 of Sequoia sempervirens. Lineage (NCBI taxonomy): Eukaryota > Viridiplantae > Streptophyta > Pinopsida > Cupressales > Cupressaceae > Sequoia > Sequoia sempervirens. Next base: position 488,236,608 of record VDFB02281492.1, read on the forward strand.
ATATTCTCCCATTTGAAACATAGTGATGTTGGATTGACTGGCCTTAGATTGTATTCCTTGTTGATCTTTGGTAGCCTCTCCTTTTGAAGCATCATAAGATCCTCCTTTGGAAAAGTATTGATTTGGCACGTGAGGATATGAGGGATTGCTACTTGCATTGGGATTAGGTGGTTTGTTGAAATTGTTTGGAGGAGTAGATGTGGTGAATGGACCACCAACCTACCTATTCCTTAGATCGTATGGTCTGGTTCTTTGATGAAACATATGGACTTCATCTATCATCTAATCCTCTTCATCTAAAGGACCATTAGCAATAGTACAATCATTTTCAAACAATTCAACTATTGATTCTCTGTTGCATACATTTTTTGGTTTTGCAGATTTTTCTGTGGACTCTTCCTTGGGTCCATTCTCTTCACCTCTCAGAAAAGGAGCATGATTTAGTACTAAGACTAGTGACTCATATAGATTTGATGGCACAATTTCTTGTCTAGCTGCATCAGTACCAACAACCTATTGAACCTCCATCTAGAAAATGGTTGTTGCTATCTAAAATTCAAGACAATCAAATTCTGAATGTTGTGTTGTCTTATGAAGTCTACAATACCCTTTTAGAGTAGCTTTTGCCAAGAGGATTGTACTAGTTGACTTCTCTTGATTGTCAAGTTGATCTAGTGGCATAGGGACTCCTCCATTGTTAGGTCTGGTATTCTAGGCCCTGTTTTGCCTCAGTGGAGGTCTTTTATCAAAATTTTGTCTTGAAAATGGACCTCTATCATAACCTTGTCCCTAACCTTGCCCTCTTTCAAATTTGTGTCCCTAATCACGAGAAAAATCCTTGTTCTTCCTATTATAGTTAGACTATATCCCTCTTTGAGTAGCTTGCAACTGACTATTCTGATTCCTTAAATAGGTAAATTCAGTAGATAGCTTCTTTACCTGCTCTATTAATTCATATAACCTCTCCTTATCAATGTTGCCTTGTGGTGGAACAATATTAAGTGATTAGGTCAACACTTTAGAATGTTGCAAGTATGCTGGGATATTAGACTACTATTTGGGAAATGTAGTCTGCCCTGAATTCTGTAGATAAGGAGGGAGTGACTGAGACTAATTTAGTGGAGGACTTGGATGAGGAAGCAAGGACATTTGAGGAACTAGGTTCATTAGAGGATTTTGATTAGCCAAAGCTTGGTTTAGACCTTGGACTTGTCCAGAATGTGAAGTGGGTCCTAATGAGGGAAAAGGTCTTGAAAAATGTTTCCTTAGATCAGTGCTAGCCTTTACTGCCTCAACATATGCATCAATCAATGAAGCTGGAGCTTGATGTTTCCACTTTATGAATGTGGAGGTGAGGCTATCCAATGTTTCATAATAGACTTCTTTAGCTGATGCTTCATCTATAGCATAGGGTGGCTGTAATCGAGAATACACCCTATGAAACCTATTATTGAATGAGACTATGGGTTCATTGACTTCCCTTTTGATTGATATAAACTGATGGCATATATTGTTGGGGCTGACTAGAATCCTGAATTTTTGGAAGAAGGAAACCTCCATTTGATCACAACTAGTTATAGAACCAGATGGTAAATGGTTATACCAATAGAATGCCTCCTCCCCAAATGAGTAAGGAAATAGTCTACAAGCCACATCCTCATGAACAATTTTCTTATCCTTTAGGGCAGTTCAAAAAATCTTGATATGCTCTTTAGATTTCCTATTGGGATCATTGATATGAAACTTAGAGTAGAAATGCTTGGGATTTTTGGGCATGACAGTATAATTGTTGAAGGCCAAAGGTGAAGGATTTTTGGCTAGAAAAGCCATTGGTGGGGGTGGAGGTGGTAGTGGTTGATTGGCAGGAATCTAGTTTTGTTGAATGGGAGAAAGGTTTGACTCGATAGGAGTGGGTTCAGTGGAAATGGGCTCAAAATCAAATGATGAAGAAGATGATGGCCAAATGGGTGATGATGATGATGGCTTTCCCTTTTTGGTCCTCCATGACCTAGTGGGGGCTCCTAATTCTTGAAAATATCCTTCTGTTGTGGATCTTGTTTGTCTTCTAAATCTCTGTGGAGATATTCATGATAGAAAATGCTCTAGCTTGTTGAGTCAACCCTCCTTCTAGTGCCAATCTATTGATGGTGTTTTCTACACAACAACTTAGATAGAATATGATATCCTATCTCTCTTGAAAGGTGAATCTCTATCATCAAGCCTCAAGAGATAACCCCATGGTCTCTAATGTTAGGTCTTGAAAATGCATAAACAACTCAGTGATAAATGTGAAAATGTTGGTAATCACAAGGGGCCTTACAAACAAAATGCTGGAAGCTTCAATGTTCATCAAATATAGCAATGTGGGTGATGCTTTATGAGTTTTTCTCTAATAATTATTTAAAATAAATAGAAAAGATAAGGGTTTGAGAGAGTTCTGTAATCTAAAACCTAAGATCAATTATGCGAACAATAGAGTGTTCAAGATGGACCAATCTTCCCAAGAACCAATATTTTCTTAACCAAGATTAAATCCACAGTATTAAAAAGATAGTGGAATCTCCAAAGAAATATAATGATTTTCAGATTGTAAATATTCAAACATACATTCAAGCATTCACAATTGAACTTGAGTGCAAAATATATTAGGCCCAAGATAACTTTACACAACAATCCACAATCAATAGATCACTAAAAGTATGGACTTGAAGATTCCTCAACACCTCAAACACTTTATCATGAACATAAATGAACTGCAACTAGTTCTAAGATTAATCATAAACCAACTAACTTACTTAATACTTCAAAATAAAAGGGAGACATAAGAACCATGCACAAATGAATAATCCAAAGAAGGAAACCAAAAAACAATTCCTTCAATTGTATTAACTTCACCAAAATTTGCAACAATTCAAGTATCTCAGAATGTAACAACTAAATAACTATTAACTATTCTCCTGTCTATTATCCACTATCAACTATCAACCTTACAAATAAGGACGATACCTCCAATCATAGAAATATCAAGTTAGGTATGTCCAAATTAGGGTTTACAATTAGGTCAGCCATATAGGTCAATCATGACACTTTTTAAAATTTTCCTAATTTAAAATTACAATAAATATTATGAGGTTGACCCCTAAAGGTCAAATTTAAAATTAAATAAAGTCTGGGCACAAAATTCAAGGAGCATCCAATCGGTATCCCTTTGTAAGCTCGATGCAAATGACACAATTTTCAAGATTGTCTAGCCTAGTCATCCCCTTTGTCCTTTTCTCCTTCCTTTCTTCTAGAAATTTCTTTAACCTTTTCAAGCACTAGGTCCAGGTTAGCCTGAGTTGGGGTGGATATAAAATTGATCCTTGATTTAACTAAATTTAATTCTCCTCCATACTTAGTCAAAGTTTTCTACCATTCACCATAAAGGCTTTGGTATTTATCTAAGCTAGAGATGTAAATTATGTTGGAGTGAAGAAGACACTGAGAGGGGGGGTGAATTAGTTTCTTAAATAAATTTTAACTTTTTCCTTAAAAAAGAATTGAATAATTTATGCTCTTAATATTTCAATGATAAATACATTCAAGAATTGAATGCAATCATTAAAGAACTAAAATAAGAAATATTAAAGCAAACCAAAGATCATCATAGTCTTGAAACATTATCACATCAAAGCAATCAGACCATAAGACAAAAAAATTGACGAGTGGAAAACCCTCTAGGGGTAGAAAAACCACTCGAGAAATGATGCCTCATTGGATTTAACTTAAAAAAATTTCTATTTACAATGCCTCACTGGCAATACTATCTCACTGATAGATTTGAAATTCCTCACTGGAAATACTATCTCACTGATATATTTCAAATGCCTCACTGGCTTTTCAAGAATGCCTCATTGGCAATGATAATTTGTGCCTCACTGGCATATCCATTTTAATCACACACAATGTTGAATGTAAAATACAGAGGGTTTCTCTATTTCCCTTCAAATAATATATTACTTTCATTCTAATACATTTAATATCTTAAAGATTCATTTTTGAATCTCTAAAATATTAAATATATCAGTTATACAAACTATTTTGCATCATGTTTGCAAAACTTCAATCACAAAATTCTGTTTACACATTCAACATAATAACTCTATTAAAAGCATCAAACTCAAAACAGTGATAAACCACTATTTATATAAGTATACAAAAATTCACATATCTGTTGCCATTTGTCCTCACCGAACCTATCATATATAACCTTTAAAAATGGTTTCAATAACTATTTCAACAACTACCCCTGTTGAGCCATCATGATGACTCTCTTTGGCAATGCAGACTCTACATTTTATGACAACATTCAACATCATAAACAATGAACCACACCTTTATACATGGTCGATATCAAAACAATATGTAAAGTCTATGTAGACACTGAAATTTGGTCTAAGCCTGCAACTTCAATTTCTTCATAATTCGTATTGTCATGGTCGTGATTAAATAATGTTAATTATTTAATTACTTTCTAAAGTCTTTTCTCATCTATTAATTAAATGACTTTTAATTATTTAATTAATTCATTCAACATTTATTCTTTTATTAATTAAATAAACTTAATTATTTAATTAATTCACATTTCTCTATTCTATCCTAAGTAATTAAATAAATGTTCTTTATTTAATTATGTCACTAATTAACTTTATCCTCTTTCTTAAATTAAATAAATTCTTATTTAATTTATCTTTATCGTATTTTCGACTATAATTAAATAAATACTTTAATTATTTAATTATTCATTTAACCTTTTCTTTGCTCAATTAAATAAATCTTATTTATTTAATTTAATCCTTAAATGTTGAATCAATCATTTAATTCATAAAAGCCTATTTTTGACATATTCTTCTATATTTGAATAAATGTTTAAGTTATCTAAGCATTCATTCCCACTTGACTTGAGATCTATTTGAATCAGTCAATTATCTCCTGATTTAATGTCTAAGTGTCTTTCATGAATAAACTCTTTGTCATAACCAATCAGTTATCTAGTTCTAACTCGTATGCATGTACACATTTATTAATTAAATATCTTTATTTAATTAATTAATTTATGTGCGCGTTCGAACATATCATTTCTATTATTCTATCTTTATCATTTTCATGCAAACACTATTCTTCTATTTTTTGAATACTCTCAACTAGAGATTAAATCATTATTTAATCTTGATCTCTATTCTTAGGTTTTATCACTCATGTCTGTACTAACACTTATCTTAATGCATGTCAAATCCTTTAATCTAAATCGTCCATCTATCTTTCGATCTCGACCTCTCATTCGAATGATCAATTTTCTATAAATTGACTTGACCTTCATCATTGTATTTCCTCCCAAAATTGTATGGCTTTTGGAGCACTTATTAATCTTTGATATTTTGCTATAATCATATCTATCAAGGCTATCCTTGCACGAATACTGAAAATATGAGGGCAAGAATACCATCATGGCGAAGTGGAGAAGGACAATCGAGGTCATTCATGGAAGGATGTAGATACTGGGTGAGATCACTCTTTGTTTATGTTTATGCTTTCTTTGTGCTTTGTTGTTTAGCTTTAGATTACATTAGAGTTTATGAGCCTTTGAGTTTGCTTTAATCTTTCTTGTTTTCATGATGCTACATTTGGTGAACCCAACGTGAAGACACGTTCTTCGTGAATCCCTAGACATTTTATTCAATTTTTGTAGGTATCGTATGGCCCAACTCATCTGATAGAAAAAATGACACAACTAATATTACGAACCACATCTGTTGAATACAATGACGCATCTGACAAAATTCAATGCATCCATGGCTTTTTGCGATGCAATCGACTGGTAAAATTCTGCGACACATCTGCTGCTTTGAGCGACACATTTGACTGGTGAATTTTTTGGGTTCAATTTCTGATTTACAATTTTTCATTGTGTTTTTATTTTAGCTAATTTTTCAGTTTGGAGCATGTGTTTTAAGGAGTTAACATAGTGTTTTCATGATGTAGCATAGAATACAAGTTTTTGAGACCCCTCTTGCAGGACGATCGTCGAAGATAATTTGCAAACTATTGATGAATTGTTTTGCAGGACGTGTGTCGAAGACTATTTTGAAATAAACTATTTGGTAGATTAGAAATTTGTCATTTGGGTTTAAAATTTACTACTGTCTACTATGTTTGGTGCAAAAGCACACTCTATTATTACCCCACGATTCAGTAAATAGAAGTATCCTCTCCCTTTGCGCATTCATACGATCCTGGGTGCAAGAGAACCTATTACTGACTCTAGAAATTGGGCCTGTCTTGGTGGGAAAAAAGTACTCACCCCAAGACGACTCAGACCGGTAACACGCTAAACCCGAGTGACTTCCAACCAGTATATAAAAGTAGGTACTTGAGGAAAAATCAAGTATCACGAGTACTATTTCAACAAGAAGGGCAACAATGGTCTCTTTCCGCATGGATAATACCCCACGAACAAAATGCCCGTACTAAACACCATTGTTTCTAGTAAGCGAAAAACCTTCTATTTGCTGGTGTAGCAGGTCGGACCTGTGAAGTCGTCTCATGTTCTTATAGTTCATAGTAGAAATGAGAAGTATGCCATGGGAGTTTCATGGGTATTATAGCTTGGCTACCCAAAATGAAGTGTTGAGCCGTGGAGGGGAGCCAGTGGGGTCAAGCTACTTGTCATCTGCTTTGAATAAGCATAGCTGGGGAAACCCAAGTGAGAACTCAATAAGTATTGTCTTCCACAGCCTTAGGATTGTACTTATTTTTTGGAAATACACATGTTCAAGATCATCAAATTGAAAATAAATTATCTTCTGATTGTTTTTATTCGCCAAAACTTGATCACGAAAAAAAGTTAGTTTACATTGTCATTCATTGGAAAACCACAACTGTTCACCAAAAAAAAACACATTTGTACTTTGAGTCACATCTGTTACAGAGTCTGTCATATCTATTAGAAACCTAGTCCAATTTGCATGTCCCTAAATTTGAGTCACATCTGTTTAATCTTCCTTTGCATATGCTAGAATATCTCGTATCTGCTTAGTGGAAAACCACATATGATATCTCAGCCACGTCTATCATTACCTATGTTACTGGAAAACCTGCAATTGTTACATTCTGTGATGCATTTGAAAAGGTGAGCTGCATCTGTAGTTTGGAAAGATGCATATGCTCCTATCACAGAACTGACCTACTTTTACCAGAACACAGTCAGAGTCTTGAAAACCACATCTGATTAGTCCTGAGTCACATTTGATATCCTAAGTTGCATCTACTGTAAAGAAAACCGCATGTGTTTGATACTTGAAACTGAATTTACTAGAAAACTGCAATTGAGAAAGAAAACTGCAGCTGTTAAATTTTGCAACGCATCTGCCTGAGTATCAAAAAACTAGAATTTATTGTCACAGACCGAGAACAAATAGTCAAACCAGTATCTGACTTATCCTTTTACACTAATTCTTGGATAGAAACTAGAAAGTTTGCATAAAACTTGCACCATTACATCCTTTAGGAATCATTCAGTCATAGCGATAGGTACCCTATTCATAGATCTTACTTTAATCTTAGGGGTCTTTATTTCCTTTAGAGAGATCATCTTTTGCAAATTTTAGGATAGGCACCTTTCACGCTTTGGATAAACTCTTGATTCAACAAACGTTGTCATTGAACCTAGTCATCATATCTTTTTTCCTACACTTGAGTCCTTCCAGCTCATCAGTTTAGTTTGGGAGCTCACCTTATCTTTTGGTTCTAGTCCTATGAAGGTTCCTTGTCAAAACTAAATTGAAACCTGGGTTAAGCTTTAGCTGATAGATAATCTCTTTTAGAATCTTCCAAATTGATCACCTAGAACTTTGCATATTTAGACACTACCATCCTAGAATAGCGTCATTTTAGACATACCTTATTTGTAGAGAAAATACCAAAAAAATAGTTACATACATTCATCCTTTATATTCATAAAATCCCAAAAACATAGATTAGATTCATAATCATTCATAGACTTAGCTTTTGCATCACTTGCACTTTGAGCTTACATTACATGGTTGAAAAAATATCGAAAAGGAAAGAAAGAGAAAAGATGGCCAATCCAAATGAATTCATCAATCCGTTCTCAAACTCCTTTTTAGGGACATCTTCATCTAGACCTCACAAAACTTTGTTAGAGAAATTTGTTACTAAAGACACACAAGGATGTGTTATAGTGGAAGACATAGATGCTATTGCATAGGACCCTGAGTTTTCTTCCTTTGTAGATGACTATCTAGCAAATGATCCTCAATGATACTTAGCCAAATTGCTAGCAAAAGGTGCCAAACTACCTCTTGGTTTTGATATTTATACCCTATAAACTGCATCTACCTAGGGAACAAACACTACCACCACTAGTGCTACTATACCTCAAGTGACTACTGCTATACCATTTGGAGGACCTACATAGAGTGCTTTAATGATACACACATCTCCATTTGGTATGCCTACCTCGATACATGGTCTAAATTTCACCATTGGGGCATCATTGTCCAATCCCTTCGGTCCTCTTGTTGGGAACCAAAAATATAGAACATCATATCCTATTCGAAGTGTCAATTCACTAGCACTATTCCATAGACAACAACTATACCCAGTGTTAATGTCGCTAGTACTATACCACAAATTGGGGTTTCACAGACAAGAGGCATACCCTCTTTCCAATACAAAAACCAATCCATCACTTCACAAATTCTGAATCAAAATCCATTTTCACCAACTCCGAATCAAAATCCATTTACACAAACCCCAAATCAAAATCCATTTTCACAGATTCCGAATCAAAACCCATTCACTAACATTCCAAATCAAAATCCACTAAATTATATATCGACATTTAACCAAAACCCATCACAAAATGTTGGATTTCAAAACATGTACATAGACCCAAATAATCCAATCAACACATCATTAACTCAAGTTGACGTCTTGTAGACAAAAATTCATGCACTTCAAACACAAATGGATAACATGGTAGTGTCAACCAAGAAAACCTTTTCAGCAAAGGATTTATGCCCATTTCCCTTCGATAAATCATTGTACATGACACCTTTCCCTCATGGGTATGTCATACCAAATTTTCCCAAGTACAATGGAAAGAAAAATCTAGTTGAACACATAAGGGAATTTTCTACGATGTGCATAGATGTCACCTATGATCCCACCTACCTTATGAGACTCTTTTCGAGAAGTCTTGTTGGAATTGCACTAGAATGGTTTTTCAGGTCTTGACTATGGCATAAAATCATGGGGAGAATTGGATGAGAAATTCATTGAAAAATTATCCTTTAACATAGACCATGAGATTAACATAGAAACCTTGTGTCACACTACACAAGACGAAGGAGGAAATTTTATTGCCTTCTTCTAGAGGTGGAGAATTATAGCTAGTCGATGTCCTATCGAGATACTTGAGAAACAAAAGGTCACTATGTTCCAAGAAAACCTCAACCCAAAATTGAGAATTGACTTGAGGGTACATTGTTGCAAATACTTTATAGAACTAGTGGAAAAGGGGCTCATCCTAGAAAAATCTCTCATTGACAAAGGAGACCTTAAGAAACAAATACCCAACATAAATCCAAATGTGTAGAACACACCCAATGACAGAAACAAGTTTTGGTCTCGAAAGAAAAATCTTACCAACAATGGGGTAGTTGATGTGAAGACTTTAAAAGTAGGACCGATCATCACACTTAGAGGAAATTCCTCCTCTACCAACACACTTAACACCATCAACCAAACCAACAACACTACCCAAAACACCCAACAACCACATCAACAGAGACAATTTCCAAAATGTGAGTTCACTCCCCTTGGGCAACCCATCGAGTTAGTCTTAAAACAACTGTTGCAACACAATCTCATACAACTTCGAGAGCCAAGTCAATACAATCTAGAACAATTCAAACCATCTTGGTGGGATGATAATTCCTTTTATGATTTCCATCAGACCAAAGGACATAGCCTACAAAATTGTCATCAACTGAAAAACATCATACAGGACTTTGTCGACAATATAACTATTGAAGTCAGTGGAAAAAAAATTACATCTTCGAACACTGATCACAAGGTATTTTTGCACCCATTACATGACCATGGGAAAGGAAACACCCCTAGTTCAAGTAACAAGACCAATACTTCGACCAACTATGCTAATGTTAAGCATGATTATAGTGGAAAAATCATAAATCACCTTCGGGCCATTGATGAATAGGACAATACCATTTCCATAAATAAAACTCCCAAGTGTGTTGTTAACACTCGTCAAACCAAGATCACCATCCAAGGCCCTCCATCACATCAAACACCATAGACTTCCAAGTCGCAGTATAACTTACTTGATCAATTGGGGAAGACCCTAGCCCAAATTTCCATCTTGGAACTATTGCGTATCTCCCTTGAACATCGATCCATTTTAGATAAGGCTTTACAAAGCACCACTGTTCCTAATGATCTTGATGTTAATTTTTTTGAGGAAATGGTGGGCTACTTGACCAATAATCATTATGCTACATTCTCTAAACAAGACTATGCAACAGAGAAGATAAATCATAATGACTCATTACATCTTGAAGTCCTTGTTGACAAAACCAAAGTTAGATGAGTTTTGGTAGACAAAGGAGCAGGGTTAAATCTTTGCACTGTAAAATTGCTAAAGGCATTAGGTTTCTCATAAGCATGTGTGGACACAACCAAAAGCATTGTCATTAAGGATTATGATGAAGAAGAATGGAAATCAAAGGGGGTGGTAACACTTCCTATCAGAATTGGTCCTATAGTCATGGAGACAAAATTCCAAGTCTTGGATCTCACCCTTCCATACAACCTTTTGCTAGGCAGACCATGGATTCACGCTATGAAGGAAATTCCTTCTACCTACCATCAATGTCTCAAATTTCCCTACAATGGCACTGAAATAACAATAGATGGTGACCTAGATCCATTCCAATATTGCACCAATATACGAGAGACACCTCAGTGCCAAGTAGCTGTAAAACAAGAAGCCTCATCATCCAATTCATCTCATTATGTCGATCCATCCACTCTCACTAGAACATTCACTTCACCATCATTACCTAACACTCCTAGGGTTGAGATCCAAGACAAGGGTTGTGGAGAATATCACATGAAGACATCTTATTGTGTTAGCCATCTAATTCCTCCTAAATCATATAGTTTACCTACAATAGATAGGAGACAATCAGTGGTCACCATACACATTCCTCCCTCAACAACCTTTACAAAATGGGGAGAATTAAGCAAAGAAGCCATACACGCAGAAGATGTGACCTCCTAGTTGTATAGAGAGGACCATGAAGAAACTCCCTCACTTGATCACATTCCTACAGATCAATATGGAAAAGGTTTCACAATCATGCAGAGCAAGGGATATAATGGACATAGTGGTTTAGGCTTACATCAAGATGGGAGGACTGAACCAATCATTGTTTCTAAGTGGCCGAAAGGCCTAGGGCTTGGGTTTCAACTGATTTAGATTTGCATTCCTGGTACCACATCACCTTTACTTGAGGAAGTAAGTTCTTCTGAAGATATTGAGACATCTGATGAACTATTTGACCAACCCTACTATGATTCCCCTGACTCAAATGAATATGAGTGGGATTCCCTAGCCTCCACCTCTACCATGGGCCTTGATAAGCTATTTGGAGAACTTGACTTAATGTTGAAATCTTTGCCAAATCCATTGAATTCTTGTCCACCTAAGAATTTGACAAAAGAGGAATGGTTTAAACATTACTATTGGGAATCTCTTGATCCTACCTCTTGGGAGCTTGAAAAATCCATTTCAGATCACCAAACCTTGGCATTAGGCCCACCTCAGAATCCACCTAGATCCAAGCAAAAGAGAAAAGCGAACTTGGTACAAAAATTTTGTGACTATATGAACAACTCAGCTTTTACCTTGACCCCTTTGAACTTTGACAACTCTGATGATGACATGCCTTTAGTCTATCCCTAGCTCATTGATTTGGACCAACAAGACACATCCATCTTAGACATTTTTGAGAACGATGAAGCGATTGCTGAGTTCCTGGGATTAAAAGAAGGAATACCTAGTGGTGATCACAAGGTTGGATTTACCATTGACTCAAGGAGGCATATTTTGGGGAATTTGTTCAACCCTCCAGTCGTAAAAATGAGAAAAAGAATGAAAAAGATAAAAATGATGAGTCTCTAGGTGAAAACTGGAAGGCGCCTTTAGACAATGGAAAAGAAAAAAATAAGGATGCATCCGAAGGTGAAAAAGCTCTCTGAGGCACCTAAGGATGAAGGTTTGAACATTCTCCCTGTTGCACAGGAAAATTCACCCATGCTAGTTGAAGAATTAGTGGAAGTTAACATAAGTATAGAAGAGAATCCCTGACTGGTATATTTTGTAGCATCATTGACAAAAGAAGAGCAACCAAAATTCTACAACTTCTTTACACAAAGACAAATTAATTTTTCTTGGTCATATGCAGACATGCTTGGGCTAGATCCTAAACTTGTACTACATCATTTTACCTTAAAAATAGGTGTAAAACTAGTGAACCAAAAATTGAGGAAAATGCACCCACAAATTGCTTTACTAGTCAAGGATGAATTGAAGAAACTGTTGGACGTTGGCTTCATTAGATCAATTGACTATGCCGATTGGATTTCTAATCTGGTACTAGTCATGAAACCAATAGGGGGAATCCACATCTACACAGATTCTAGAGATATCAACAAGGCTTTCCCTAAAGATGACTTCCCTCTGCCCAACATTGACATGATAGTAGACATGACTACAGGGTATGAGATGTTGTCCCTTATGGATGGATTTTCAAGGTATAATAAGATCATAATTGCAATTGAAGACCAACCTAAAATAACTTTCACATGTCCTTAGGGAACTTATTGCTGGAATGTTATGCCCTTTGGACTCAAAAACACTGGAGCAACATATCAGTGTGCTATGACCACTATTTTTCACCACCTTATACACTCTTATGGAGGATTATGTCGATGATCTTATTGCTAAATCCCTAACAAGGGTTGATCATTTATAGGTCTTAGACAAGATATTTTAAAGACTAGAAGAGTATAAAGTGAGACTAAATCCAAAGAAATGTCTGTTTGGAGTGAAATTAGGAAAGCTTTTGGGGTATATCATTTCCAGATGAGGCATTGAAGTGGATCCAACCAAGGTAAAAGAAATCATAGACATGCCTCCATCAACTAATCTCAGTCAACTAAGGACATTACAAGGGAGACTGCAATCCATCAGAAGATTCATAGTGCATTTAGCAGATAAGACATCCCTTTCAACATTTACTTAGAAAGGGAATACCCTTTGTATGGACAGGTAAATGTCAGAAAGCTTTTCAACTGATTAAGGATTATCTACTCACACCACTAGTCTTGATGCCACTTGTTGAGGGATGACCACTGATTCTCTATATTTCAACAACCCATTCATCACTAGGAGCATTGCTTGCACAAAATGAAGATGAAGGTCATGAAAGGGTAGTATACTATATTAGTCAGACTTTGGTAGGTTATGAGCTTAATTATAGTACCATTGAATGTGCTTGTCTTGTAGTAATATTTTCTACTAAAAAACTAAGGCACTATATGCTAAACCATCAAACAATGCTGGTTGCAAACATAGATCCTCTAAAATATATTCTAAGCAAAGCAACATTAACAGGGCGATTGGCCAAATGGGTAATGATACCTAGTGAGTATGATATCTTGTACGTAGAGAGAAAAGCTATCAAAGGAAAAGTCATTGCTGATCATTTGGCCGATGCACTGATAAAGTAGATCACCCTTTAGTGGCAGATTTTCCTGATGAGTTTATATTCACCATTGACATAGGCACGACTTGGAAACTATACTTTGACAGGTCCCATACGAATCATGGCTCAGGGGCTAGTATCTTGTTTATCACACCACATGGTGATTCTATCCCTAAATCATTTAGTATTTATTTTTCATGTACCAACAACATAGCAGAATATGAGGCTCTTGTGATAGGATTACACATGGCAGTCAAATGGAAGATCAAAAACCTACAGGTTTATGGAGATTCTCAATTGGTAATCCGATAGGTAAATGATGACTATGAGACTAAGGATGAAAAGCTTGCTCCTTACAAATGCATGGAAGATAGTTTTAAGGAGTACTTTGACAAGGTTGAATTTCATCAAATACCTCATGTTCTAAATAGGGTAGCAGACACCATGGCTACTATTGCTTCACTCCTTGACATACCAAGCAACGTGCCTAAGTTCAAGTTTTTGGTAGAACAACTTTTGGTCCCTGCTTATGGCATCCCAGATTCAAAGATGGTGTGTGCAATTGTTGGTCTTGATTCCCCATGGTATAAAGACATCTATGACTACCTCCATGCCGAAATCACGCCCCTTGACCTTTCTAACAACCAATGTAGGACATTCCTTCACAAGTCATCCAAGTACACCATCCTCAAAGACACCCTTTATAGACGTGCCTTAGACAATACCCTATTGAGATGTCTCGATACTGACAAAGCACAAGCAACCTTGCATGGGGTACATGAGGGTATATGTGGATCCCATTCTAGCGGTCCTACTTTAGCTAAGAAGTTTATGAGACTGGGTTACTATTGGCCTACCATGGAAAAGGAATCATGTCTTTGTCAAGAAATGTTGCCAATGTCAGGTACACAGAGACTTGATACATGCACCAGTGTAGGAGCTTCATCCCATAACATCACCATGGCCCTTTTCCCAATGGGGACTCGACCTCATAGGTAAGATACATCCCACATCATCCAATGGATATAAGTTCATCATTACCACCACTGAGTATTTTACAAAGTGGATTGAAGCTATTCCCATGACCTACATCACCAACACACAAATCTCTAAGTTTATCCCAAACTATATCATCTATCGGTATGGTGTTCCTCAATCCATTATCACAGATAATGGTTGTCCATTCAAAAACCAAGAAGTTCATCATCTCTGTGAAGAGTTCCATATCCAACACCATTTTTCCACCCCATATTACCCACAAGGTAATGTCCAAGATGAGGCATCTAATAAAACTATCATCAGAATCCTCAAAAAGACTGTTAATGATGTTGGCCGGGATTGGAATTTACAACTTAATCCAGCCTTGTGGGATTACCGCACAAGCATCCATACTCTCACTAGCACCACACCATATTCCCTAGTATTTGGCTCTGAGGCCATTCTGCCTATTGAGGTTAAGATTCCTTCCCTGAGGGTATCCTTGAAAAGACATATTGATGATGAAGAGTACCGAGTTTCAAGACTACATGAGATAGAATTTCTAAATGAATGAAGATAGAAGGCATTAGATCATCTCCAAGCATATCAAAATCATCTTTGTCACAGCTACAATGGGAAGGTCTTGAATAGAAATTTTGACATTGGTGACCTGGTCTTAATGGAGAACCCCAAGAATCAAGCTGAAAGAGACAAACTAGGAAAGTTTGAACCTAACTGGTTAGGACCCTACATTGTCATAGAAGCCTTTAGATCAGGAGCATATCAACTCTTTATTCCTAGAGGAGAACCATTGTTAGCACCTATCAACATTCTTCATCTAAAGAAGTTCTACACATAGCTTCTGAGAGCCTTGTCTTATGTATCAAAAATACAAAAATAAAAAAATAAAAAAATTGTTACCTAGGTGAAAACTTTGCAAACATGCATCTTGGTGACATAAAAAAAATCAAAAAAATCATGAAAATAGTAAAGATAAATAAGTCGTCCAATAGTGAAAACCACTTCGATGGCGCTTTGGATAAGTACCATGGTGAAAACCTAGAAAATAGGTGCCATGTGTAGTTGACTCTGCTCCTTTGTTTACTATCATTCTAATCTGACTTCCTTGTACATATCGCTTATCCCTATACATATTATCTATCCCTTACATATCACCTATCTTTTCCATCCATCGCTTGTACATATCATTCATATTAAATGGTTGTATTTTCCATAACTTGGAATGATTGAAATTGAGTGCACTTACTATCCCCCATCCCATCCTATTCATAATCAATTGGTAGATTATATTGGACTAGGGGAAAGCACTTGAATTGCATCATATTGGTTATTACATTGGTTGTGCTGAAGACGTAAAACCATTGAAAAATCCAAAAAAATTACAAAATGTCCTTAAAAAATACAAAACATTAGAAAAATTCAAAAGACAAAAAAATAAAAACATGTCAAAAATCCAAAAATAGAGTCAGAGTCAGTCACACTTGTCAATCTTTGTCATTTGTAGAACTATGTTGCCTCTACAACTAGATGTAGGCAAGGCCATCTACCGATGTACCCCCGAGGCATTAGGTTAGTCCTTTTAGGTTTGTCTATATAAAATCATGATTCAGTCCATTTTTCTATAAGACAAAGTCATTGGTCGTGTTGAACTACGAGGTCTCTGTGTGTATAACGAAGGAAATACCATCAATCCATGAGCCCCCAAGGCCGCACTAGGTCAGTCCACTAGGGTTTCTCACATTCACTATCACACACATCTTCTATTTGTAAATCAATTAGGCTTTTTATAGTCAATCTTGTCATTCAAAGTCTAGTCAAACTATGAGGTCTTTGCATGTATAACATAGGCAAGGCCATCAATCGATGAGCCCTAAGGCCACACTAGGTTAGTCCTTTAGGGTTCGTTGTCACACATAGTCAACTATCAGAACATCATATAAAGTCTCACATCAACAAGAAAAAAGTCAACAATCTCATCAAGTCAAATCAAAAAAATTGCCAAAGCTACAACCAAAACAAAATGAACTTATGTCTGCTATAGGATGTGTCCTTCCTGAAAACAGACATCATCAAAACAAATCAACTTATGTCTGCTATAGGATGTGTCCTTCCTGAAAATAAATATCAGAAAAACAATCAACCTAGGTCTTATTCAAGATGAGTCCTTCCTGAATACATACATTGTCAAACAATCAACATGACCTTACAAAGGTTATCACATCAACGACATCAGACTCAGTATCTTATATGATACGTGTCTTTCTGAAACCAGGCTTTTGTCATGCCTTATATAGATAGTCACAAACTCAAAACCAAACTCAACATCTTATACGACATGTGTCCTTCCTAAAACTAGGTCTTATCAATCAAAACAAATCAAACAAACATATCAAGTTTTGGCAAATATATTATTGGATTTTTGATTTATGGCTTGTTTATCTTATTATTTTGTTTGGCTTT
Organism: Sequoia sempervirens; assembly: GCA_007258455.2. NCBI lineage: Eukaryota > Viridiplantae > Streptophyta > Pinopsida > Cupressales > Cupressaceae > Sequoia > Sequoia sempervirens. The sequence goes on from VDFB02281492.1 coordinate 488,253,920, forward strand.
AATTTGGATTCCTGTTACTAGCTTTCTCAAGGATGTCCCATGAAGGATTTAGAGAAGCAATGATGTATCAAAATTTTGTTTTCTTTGACTATTGTTTGTTGACTTTCTTTTAACTTTGGATTTTGAGTCATGTTACTAGTTTCCTCAAGGATGTCCCATGAAAGATTAAGAGGAGTGATGATGTCTCATGACTCATCTTTTATCTGTTTGCTATTTGTGGTTTTCCTTGACAAAAATAATGGGGCAACTGTGCCCTTAGTATGAGTTAAGACAATCCTTGTCTACGACTGTTTGTTGTTAGCAGGTGGATGAGCTTGCACACCTTGATCTATGTCATATCATGGTGTTTTTATCCATTTGTATTAGTTGCCACCCAATGATGATAAAGTGCAAATCCTTTTGTGATTCAAGAAAATATCGAAGATTTCTAATACTAACAACCATGTCTTTTATTATTCATCTTCTTTTCACACTAACATTTCTTCTTGCTTGCATTATGACAGAGTCCTGTGACACACAAAAATATAAATCATCCTAAATATGCATTCATGTTAGAAACATCATGTAAATATCATACATTGTAAATCATACATATATCTTGTATTTTGAAAACAAAAAAAACATAGGCATCTATCATTTCTAGGAAATCATGGCATAATAGGAATTCATCATAGATTACATAACAAAAGCATTACATGTATATAACAAGTGTAAATATTATGCATCACATTACATCCATCATCATCGAACAGATAACATCACATGCAAATAGCATTGTATATAAAAACATCACATTGCATCTCATAATCATAAATTACATACATAATATCCATTGATACCATAAGAAATCAATGCATACATCATCATATGGAATTAAAATCACATCCTAAGCTTCATAAACACATCATAAGGTAGATATGATCATCCATAACATAGGAATATCATATAGAACATGTGCATAAATAAAAGATTGCATAATCATACATAGAACTACATATCATGAGAATCGCCGCCAAAATCATATATATATATATATCGCTCAAAAAGTGTCACATCACAATGTCATAATGTATCAATAAATATGAAGCCCGTAGACTCTATGATCAGAATACAATGTCTCAATAAATATCAATACATGTCCCTATCCAGAACTCTCACTGCTCCCATGTGGAGAATGTGAAGACAATTGATGATGGGATCCTGATGACCTATGTGTAGAAGGAGGCCTATCATATGGTCTAGATCTATGAGGTCCCTCGACCCCCTCTATACTCACTATCCTATTCAATGTCCTAGTTCATGATTTGCTGCTTTGTGCTTGTGAATAGCTAGGAGCCCGTCTCTCGGGAGGTACCTCCTACTCATATAGGTTCTTGTAATATCTCTCCCTATCACCAGATCTAACCAACTCTCGTGCAAAAGCTATCGATGACCCATTGCAAAGAGTTGTAATCTATGTGAACCTCTGCTCAGTCTCCTATCTCCAAGCTATGGCCTAATATCTATCCATATATGCTTTGTCTCTCTCCATCACAACTAAATCTCTCTCTACCATCAATGCCCTCATCTGCTCCTCTAGAGACACTACCTAGGCCCATAAATCTGCTACCTCCTGATCAATAGGACCTGTATCATCTTGTCGTGGCTGCTCTCTCTCATCATCCTCCCAATCCTCTAGAATCCTATCTTGGAGCTCCCACTCCTGGTCATCCATATCCTCCTCCTCCTTATCATTATCCTAGTAGCTAGCAAGTAGACCAAGAGTATCTATGTCTGCCTCCTCCCTCTGCATGCTCCTCTAGAATTTCCTCCTTTGCTGCATGCTCATGACCACCAACCCCAATATCAACCTCCTCCTCACCTCCACAAACCTTGAGCAGGGGAACATCCTCTCCCTCCCTCTCCTCCTCGTGGATGGGTGACAAATGTGGACCTTGTCCCCTGCGACCATGTCTACCCCTACCACCACCCCTTCGACCTCCACCTCCATCTACACCATCACCCCTACCACCACCTCTCTGATCTCTACCTCTCCCACGTCTACCCCGTGGTCCTATCCCGCACCTCTCTATAGGAGCATCCTGGTTTGGATTTGTAAATGACACTGGCTCGTGACTAGCCCACCAGTGATCATATGCATATGTAGTACCTAGATTTGTTGATCCGCCTCTCCATCCCCATTGTATTGGCTATAAGGCATCAATATATGCCTTTGTTGTCACCGCAAGAATCTCTGGTCCCCATAATGTCACCTCTCGAGAAGATCTGGCATACTCTACTCAACCTCGAGGCTCATCCTAAACCTCTCCAAACTATCTCAATACTCGATCCGACAAATTCCTCTCAATGATATGCACATGTGACACTGTCCGACCACTCAAATACCGAGTCTGATAGAAAAATGTCAAGTGTCCATCCTCATCCGACCACTATGGGAAATCCATGTATGGTCTCCAAATAAACTAAACCATCATGTTGATGGCATGTATATAATAACCAATATCACCAACATGAGTTTGGGTGTTTCCCCTTGCATAACGGAAGGCATAAGGTGATCCCTACTGTAGCTCAGTTGTAACAGGCAAACAAAAAATAGCTATGTGTTCTCATGCCCATACCATTAGGAGTGTAGTGCCACAACTCATGGACTGTGCCTCTCTATAGGGAATATCATGCAAATGGAAGTACAACATGGCTAGAAAACAAGGGCACTAGACATATACTACCCATCTCTCAAGCATGTCTACAAGTATCTCCCCCCATCCTATTGGGAATCCATGACCTCAACAGTCAAGAAGAACTACCCCTCCAATCAATGTACATAATAAACAATCTAACCTACCATATCTCTGTGCTAAAACATGCCATCTAATCTCATAGTGATCTATCCCTAAATGTCTAATATCCTTATGGGGATAGTATCTACACATCTCCGTTAATATCCTCTGCATATCATACATCACTCTGGCTCCTCTAATTGGTAGTATTAGTATCCTATATACATCCTCTAATGTCATTGTTACCTCACCAGTAGGTAGATGAAATGACAATGTCTTCGAGTGCCACTGCTCACACAAAGCAGTCAATAGACCTTGGTTTGCCTGAATAGTGGGCATGAAAGTCATATGGTGCAGACCCAAGTTCCACAGAAACTGTTTCTCCCCGCTTTGCAGTCAATCTCGGAAGCTGAAGGTCAATGGTCTCGACTCTCTGGTATATATCGGATCCAATACAACCTACAATGGAATTATGCATGTCTCATGTTAGAATCAAATAACATATCCTAGTCCAAAATTCCAATATTCTCTACCAATCAAATGCGTCATTTCATTTTCAAATGCGTTGCAAAAAATCAAATGCGTCATTTAAAATTGCAAATGCATTACAAATAGACACATGCATCATCCTAATATGCAAATGCATTTTACAAATGCAATCACCCCCAAACAATGGCAATACCACATGCAAATGCGTATTAAAAACAAATGTGTTGCTAAATCCTATATGTGCTACTACAAACTACAGATGCAGTGCAAACATACATATGCGACTTATTACAAATCAAATGCATTTATCTTATACAACACTGACACTATCCTATGACATGAATTTGCATATGTGTTTTTCTGCATACACATGTGTCGAAAATGCATGCATATGCGGTGCAACATAAAATAACGCATGACGAAAAATTGAAATAAATGCATCAAAAAGTGTGAAAATCAAAATTTCAAGAGACGGTTTCCGACTACATACCAGGGGGACCCGTGTCTGCAGGTCATTTGAAGGTCTAAATGCGATAATCGTGATGCTACGAATGTGGAACTAGAGACATGGTGGAAAGGAGGTCCAGAGTAAAAATCTCAAATTTCTAAAGTTGGAGGGTGAAAATGAATTGGATTTTCACCCAATTTCTATATATACCTAGGGTTTTGGGTGGCATTTCCTCCAACCTTGTCTATTGACCGCATATTATTCCAACTTCTATTGATCTATACATGTACCAAACACCTCGAAACTCACTTGCGTCAACTCCACTGCATTTCTAGCTATCAAATTGACTAATTGAGACTATTTCCAAATTTTTTGATTTTTTAAAAAAAATTGTCAATTTTCTTGAGGGGGCATACCTTCACCTATTTTTACACTGGGGCATGACTGGGGCATGTTTTTGATCGATTTTATTTGACACAATGCTGAAATGACATTGTAGCAAAGAGGGGAAAAATGTAGACAATGAAATTTGGTCTAAGCCTACAACTTCAATTTCTTCATAATTTGTATTGTCATGGTCGTGATTAAATAATGTTAATTATTTAATTACTTTTTAAAGTCTTTTCTCATCCATTAATTAAATAAATTTTAATTATTTAATTAATTCATTCAACATTTATTCTTTTATTAATTAAATAAACTTAATTATTTAATTAATTCACATTATCTTTATTCTATCCTGATTAATTAAATAAATGTTCTTTATTTAATTACGTCACTAATTAACTTTATCCTCTTTCTTAAATTAAATAAATTCTTATTTAATTTATCTTTATCATATTTTTGACTATAATTAAATAAATACTTTAATTATTTAATTATTCATTTAACCTTTTCTTTGCTTAATTAAATAAATCTTATTTATTTAATTTAATCCTTAAATGTCGAATCTTGAATTAAATAATCATTTAATTCATAAAATTCTATTTTTGACATATTCTTCTATATTTGGATAAATGTTTAAGTTATCTAAGTATTCATTCCCACTTGACTCGAGATCTATTTGAATCAGTCAATTATCTCCTGATTTAATGTCTGAGTGTCTTTCACGAATAAACTCTATCATAACCAGTCAGTTATCTAGTTCTAACTCGTATGCATGTACACATTTATTAATTAAATATCTTAATTTAATTAATTAATTTATGCATGCGTTCGAATAGATCGTTTCTATTGCTCTATCTTTATCCTTTTCATGCAAACATTATTCTTCTAATTTTTGAATACTTTCAACTATAGATTAAATCATTATTTAATCTTGATCTCTATTCTTAGGTTTTATCACTCATGTCTGTACTAACACTTATCTTAATGAAAGTCGAATCCTTTAATCTAAATCATTCATCTATCTTTTAATCTCAGCCTCTCATTCAAATGATCATTTTTCTATTTATTGACCTGACTTTCATCATTGTAACTCCTCCCAAAATTGTATGGCTTTTGGAGCACTTATTAATCTTCGATATTTTGCTATAATCACATCTATCAAGGCTATACTTGCATGAATATTGAAAATATGAGGGCAAGAATACCATCACGACAAAGTGGAGAAGGACAATCGAGGTCATTCATGGAAGGATGTAGATACTGGGTGAGATTGATCTTTGTTTATATTTATGCTTTCTTTGTTCTTTTTTGTTTAGATTTAGATTACATTAAAGTTTATTAGCCTTTGAGTTTGCTTTAATCTTTCTTGTTTTCATGATGTTATAGTCTAAACAAAAACTCACATCAATGTTACACAAAACCCTTAATGTTCATCTTTTAGAAAGTATGAAAATGCAAAACTAGAAAATCTTGACCAAGATCTTGCATTACACTGAAATCACTAACTAGGGTGTTAAAAAGAAGAATCTAATTCAATCTTAGAAAATAATAGATATCACCTGGTGAAGTCGAATGCTGAAGACTACATTTTGTAGTGCTGTACCACCACAAAAAAAAATTGTTCCATGCCCTAAGTCGACCATTTCTAGGTTAAAGAAAAGACACTTCATACATACTCATGCAACCAATGACTGAATTGAAACCATGTCTTGTAGCTTCCATTTCACCTTGTCAATCAAAACTATCAATCTTATGCAAACCCTATCTTGATCATGACATAATGATTTTAAGTTTTGCCAAGAATGAAAGTAAATTAGGGCACAATTATGGTTTCAATGTTACAAATAAAAAATTATCATTATATCCCCAATAATCACTATGTCAGTCATGATTGTCCCAAATAATATAAATCTCATAATGCTCAATCGTAGTTGGTGTTGACTACCATGCTACCTTGTCAGCCTTTTTGAACATATAAACCTTTTTCTATGCACAAAGTCTAAACAAATTTAGACTTGTCAACCATAATCATCACCTCGAATAACTTGAGAACTTTGCACCAATCTTTATACCATGTAGATAATCAAAGTATTGCACCTTATATACCAATTCCAAAATCACCCAATGATAAAGCAATAAATGTAAACCAAGACAAAACCTTGCACATTAATATGATAAGTGCCAATATGTTGAAGTGAGTGCGAGAGAACTTAAAACACTTTGTAAATTCCAAAACCAAGTGAAATTCCAACACCAAGTCAAATGCCACATAGGGAAAAAATGACTAGCATAACATTCTCGTATAAAAGTCAAGATGGATCTCATATAGACCTTTCACCTTGAATCCTAACCATATTCAATATAATTCCAAAAAATAAATGTTGATGTGTCTTTTTCATCAAAGATGAAACTTTGCTAATCACATTTTTTATTGTAATAGTGACTGGAGCAACCAACTAAGTTGTCAATGTAACAAACCAATCCACCCACTGTTATATTCCTACCAATCATACAAGTGTCTTTGTCTATATTTGACATCAAGGGCAACAACTGTGAGAGCCAAAAAATTGCAACATCTTCAAGTTGGTCTTTTACAATAGGCCCACTATCACATGGAGAATAAACTTCATGCAACAATTTCTGTAGCTCCTTAACATTCAAATTATTCTTCCATAACTTCCTCCTTCTAGTGACAATTTCTAAAAAGGCATTGGAACTATCAAAAGCCTCCTTTACTTTTCTCTAAGCCTTGGGTATTTTCTTTGGTGCCTTCAATTTAAGCTCATTTCTAAAGTTAAAGGCCTCTATCCATTCCATAGATTGACATGTATTCTCCATCATGAGGATACCTTCTTTGAAAAATACATCAGTAGAAACCTCAAATATCTTCTCTAATTCTTTGAAAAGGGTGTCATCCAGATTCTTATAGTCAAGGAGAAATTTTTCCATATCCTCAAAGAGGAAAGATTCCCTTTCATACATCCACAACACTTTCTCACTCATGGCATCATCTCTTTCACTTACACTTTGCAACCACTCTTGTGTATAATCATAGAAGACTTCAACCTTTCAATTTCAAATACTACCTCCTTTGATAACAATCCTTCTGAGAATGAGGATCCCTTACTACTTTGTGCTTGCAGTGGTTTGACAAAGTGTTGGACATATTTGTATACTTCTTTCAATTGCTTCTGTAGTTTCTCCTCCTCTTTAGTTTCCTTGTCTAATCTTCTCAAGATGGCTTGGGATGACTCTTGGAACTCTTCCTTCTCTGGTTCTTTTGTGGTGGGACCCAAATTAATGGTTTGCACCTTGTAATCTAAGGGTCTCACCTCATATTTATATTTATCTTTTGTAAGAGTGACAACATGGATGAACCTGTTATTAAACTCATCCCTAGAGAATTTCAAAATTGTCCTAGCTCTCTTCCTCTACTTAGGCTATCCCCAACTTTCTAAAAACCATTCCCAGTTTGGAGTCTCATCCTCCACAATTATTGCTTTTTTCTTCAGTCTCTTTTCCAACCATTCTAGGGCAATCAATTTCTTAGTATCTGCATCCTTCTAAGAAGTATCTTGCTCTAATTGATTATGGGAAGGAATATCCTCAATATTATCTACATTTACATCATCTTTCCCCTTATTTGGTTGTTCCTCATCTTCATCAAGCTTATCCTCACCTTCAACCTCAGTAGATGGTACGTCAATGTGTTCTTGGGCTGAAGGTTGAGAAGGCATTTCAACTGTCACCTCTGAAGTAGCTTCCCTATTTTGTGCCTCTTTTTCTTCTAGCCCCTTCTCAAAATCACTCAATTTCCCTTCCTTTAGTGTAGGAACTTATTCATTGTCTGTTTCCTCCTTTGGATTGTTAGGAATTCCGTCGTCCTTGTTCTGTTGTCCAGGAACACTCGAGACATTACCTTCTTCATTGAATGGAAGATTACGAATTGGGGATGTAATAGGATAATTATCTCTTGTAGTTGCTCTCTCCATATTTTTCATAAGATCATCAGTACGTGCCTCTTTAGTGGTCACCTTTTTCTCTTCATTCAAATTCTCCTCTAGAGTTTCCTTCTATTTAGGAGAACTTCTCCTTACATATACTTGTGGTTTCTCTCCAATTTTTTTGATATAAATTACCTTGGATTGAACAGTTTCCTCCTCATTGACCTTGGTCTTCTTAGCTTCTACCAAATTCTGGCTTTCAATAATTATCTTTCTTTTCATAGAATGCCATGGCTCCTCAGTATCTTCCTCAATAGTTTCCTTTGAGGATTTCCTTGCTTTTTCCACTAGCTACCTTTTCTCTTTGCCCTTAGCTTGACTTCTTCTCCTTCTTTTGATAATAAATTGTGATTTATCCCCTTCCTCTTCTGAAGGGATCTTTGTTGCATCATATTTAGCAACTTCTTCTTCTTCCTTTGAATGAGACTCAAGGTCTCCCATCAAGTCAGGTGAATTTTGTTCCATCTGCTTCCAACTCTAAGATCTTATGCTTTACCCATAACTTGGAATATCTTGAAATAGGAGCATTAATCACATTAAGATCAATGACCTCCTGTTCAGACCAATTGATAGGGGGAAGTGGCTTATCCTTATATTGCTCATAGTCATGGTGCTGTAAGAGGTCTCCATCATCATCTACCTGGTTGGGGACATTGGAAACTCTATGAAATCTAATCATTTTCAAGGATAACCTTGAGCACTTTCTTCTAATCACCTCAAAATAATCCCTACAATTAGACCAATAGTCTTCTATGTGGATTTTATGCCTGTATTCCTTGTTGGCTTGTTTTTGAGCAACTCCATAGGGGTCAAAATTGTCCTTATTTATGTTTGAATACAAATTAAAATGTACCATCTCCTTTTTAGAATAATGAGCACTTTGGAAAGAAGGGCAAGGTTCCAACACTTCAATTCTCAAAGGGAATTCAGCTCCAAGCCCTTGTTTGTGCATATCCTTTACCACTGTGTCAAAAGCCACCAGTTTCCTAGCCACTTCTAGCAAGATAAGTTTATTGGTTAGGTATCTTGGTAACCTCAATGGTACTACTGGTGATCCTTGTATTCTAATATAAGAGAACTTTTAGAATTGAATAAGCCATTGGCCAAATTCTCTTATCAACTCCATGGCCTCTGCTAAAATTCTTACATGTAGTGCATCTTGCAACAAACTTGTGATGTACATGTAAAAGGAATCATTTACCCTCCTATAATTTGTTGTGTTGAATTTAAGCTAAGGTAAAATATCACATATCCTATCTTGGCCAAGGGATCCTCTTCAACTCAACCCCTTATATTTATTCTTCCTGACCAACATATACACCATATAGGAGGTCATGGTGAACTTCTTGGTGTCCTAAACATTCCTAAGTTGCAAGTCCAGGTTGTCAATTATAATTCCTACCCAATGATAATGTGTTGCTTTCAAAATCTATGAGATAGTAAAGAACATCCAATCACTGAATATGAAGGCATCCTCCAATACCATTACTCTGCCCAAGAGGGTAATCATTTCATTATATTCTAGCTTGAAATCATTCCTATGCAATTGCTTGGGAAGCTTTTAGTAATGTGATTTAGGCTTGGAAATACAATTATTGTTCATCATTAATAGAGCCTTCTCAGGATCCTTGGCATAAAATTCCTCAACCTCCTTGATGTTGATCTTCACTAGCTTGTGATGTGACCTGATGTTAAAGGTCTCTACAATGGACTCCTTTGTCAAGTTGGCCATGATTTTTCCTTGAGGTCCTATTATCTCTCAAAATTTGCACCCTAAACTGAACTATACAAGTTTCAACAATCTTGGAGAAACATTGGATTCACTTCTATGTGGGACTGCTAGAATGAAGTTAAACCTCCGGGTTCTACGCCAACTCCTATTTAGATAAACATTTAAATGCACTTAAACTTGAAAGGGAAAAGGTGTAAGAAGAAAGCTTAAACAATAAACAACTGAAAACTTTAAAAAAGCTTTTAAGGTGATACACCAGAAATATGTTGATATCTTGTTTAAACAACACACCACAAGGAAAATATGACAACACTAAGTGCACAACTTCGGTATATGAGCCATTGCATAAAAATTCCTTATAGATAGGTATTAAATTAGTTCCAGACTCTAACTTAGCAGGAAAATATAAAATTCTCACAACTAATCAAGCCTAAACTATATAAAATTTCACAATCTATAATCTTTTTAATCTGCAAGATCTTCGCTTCATACACCATTTCAAGACATAACATGTAGGATTAAAATAAATCTCAGCATGAAACATCAAACTGAAAATAGGATAAAAAGCATACAAAAGCGAACTCCAAAGTAGGTCCCAAAAGCTCCTGAATTATCAGAAAATAACTGTGAGGAAGTCCTCAAAATATCACGAGTTACAAAGGCTGAATAATACTTTTTTCCACAATCTCTTTTCTTCGAAAAACTCTCCTTTTACAAAGAGGAAAAAATGCCATATATACAACCCAAAAAAACCCCAAAAAGGTTGGCCTCTGCCCTAAGGTTTTAAAAAAAATGAGTCGGTTCCTGAATATGTCGCCCCTTAGATCTTTTGGACTAAAGGTAACGCTGCATTCAATGTGCCTGTCCCGTGTCCAAGTCGGTGAAGGATTGCTCTAGGGATGGCCTTTTAGATCTTTTGCAACATCACATTAACTACTGGCCTCCGTGTCCACCCTTGAACCTTGTTGCAAAGTTGGCTTGAATGTTCTTGAGCGGCATCATAAATTTTGATCTACCTTTGCCAGTAGACACCACAACTGTCACTAAGACTCGTAGTTTCTTCCCTTTCGACCTTCTTCTTGCTCTAGATCCTTCTACAAGTTGACCCCCCTTAGAGATAGCATCCAAATTTCATGTTAGATCCAAACACCATTGTTCACCGAGCCAATCCATCACCTTCGATCTCAGAGTAGATCGATGTCGTTCATGCTCTGTTGATCCTCCTCACAAGAATAGTCACAGTCAAACTGCCAATGGTTCGCCTTCAGCCTCCTCTGATTGGTTGAATAGACACCATGTAGGATCCTTAGGCGGTCAAAAGTTCTTCATATAGAATCGCATGTCAATGAGACACTAGCCGTGTCTCCTTGATGCGATTATACTTCACTGCAACAATTAGAATAACACACAACTGTCAGCGAGAGTTCATAGCGAGTGTAACAACTTTCCCCGATGTCCACTGTCACCAGGAGTCTTATTGAAACATACATACCCATTGGCAAGGAAATCACTTGTTCGCAAGAGGTCATAGCGGGCTGCAAGAGTCATATCGATATCCCCTTTCCATCACCCAGACTATCGGCAAGACTCCATCTGTCGGGAAGACATCATGCCGAGTGAAATTCCTTTGGCTAGACCACCTTCGGTTAAGAAGACCTCACACCGAGCGAGACTTCCTTTCCCCGAGCTCAAATCTCTTTCGACAAGAGTCCACCCTGTCGGCCAGACATCTTAGCGAAAGCACAAACCTTTGGTGAGAGATCCATTTGTCGGCAAGACATCATGCCAAACTCAAAACCTTTCGGCGAGAGATCCATTTGTCGGCGAGACATCATGCCAAACTCAAAACCTTTCGGCGAGACTCCCACCGGTTAGGAAGACTTCACATCGAATCTCCTTCCATTCTCCCCGAGCTCAAAAATTTTGGCAAGACTTCATTGGGTCGGCAAGACCTTACACTGAGGTCACAAACCTTCGGTGAGACATCTACTGGTCGGCCAAACCTCACACCGAACTCAAAACTTTCGGCGAGACCTCCTAGAGTCAGTGAGACATTACCCTGAAGCCCCATCATTACATCGAAGGCATTTCGTTTCAGCGAGGCCTCGCTTGGTCAGTGAGAGGTTACACCGAGACCATTCCACTTCGGCGAGACCTCACCTCATTGGTGAGACACTACATCGAAGGCACAACCTTTCACTGAGACTTCCATCTGTCGGCAGGACCTCTCCCCAATGACACCCTTCTTTCAGCGATGCTAGCCTTGTGCACAAGGATCAACGTGACTTCTTTCCAAGCGGAGAGATACATAAAAACTCATGGCGACTAAAATGTCTGGGTGACTGGTGTATTTCAAATGAATAGAACCATACTGCCAGTTAGCAAGACATCTAGCTATTCTCAGTGACTTTCTTCCTTAGGAGTTTTATGCCAAATATGACTGAGGCAGGCTTTCCAATAGACTTCCTTGTGAAATAGCATCAGATGAAGACCTTCCCAATGAAAACCGAACACCTGCATGCTGGGATCAACCCTTATGGGAGCCACATTTAATCCACATGCCAAATTTAAAACATAATTTCCCCTGATTGAGCCCATAGGTGAAAATTGGGTAACAGGTCCAATAACCACTCTTTTATCCAAATCATAATGCTTAGCACATTCCACTACTAGCTTTGGATATTGCAAGGTGGGTGGAAATCCTGCTGCTTGGTCCAACCTTGTATTGGTAATGATCTATGCTAGCTGAGAAGGGACATCCCCAAACATTATTTACTTGAAATCATCATAATCAACATGTTCCATATTTGTGTCATTGATCTTGCTCCATGTTGAAAGTATCTTGGACTCGGCCCAAATTCCATTGAAGTCATACTTAATCTTTTCAACTCTAGTATAGGGTTCCTCAGGACTAGCTTTTGATGTCTTTTCCTTAAACCCCTTTGTTGGATTGGTCTCAAACTACATCTATTGGAGAGAAGCAATAATTACCATAGTATCAAGCATGATCGAGTGTTAAATCCAATCACATTATCAAGATTACCATGAAAATCCATGATAAATACATAATTAACCTTTAAAACATCATAGAGAACCCTAAAATCCCATTACAAAGCATCAAGAATGAGACCTCACAAACTTTAAAATTTTCACCTGTTCGAGGATTTTGGTTATGAACGGATTTTGGGGAATCCTCCCCTAGGTGGATTCTTTGAAAGTCTAGACTATCGGGGAATCCACAAGGGAACAAATTTTCTGAAGTAAAACAATATAGCTGAATTCAAGCTAAAATCCCTTCACAATTATCATGAAATCACTCACTATCACAACAAAATTAATATTCAAGTATTCATTCTCATCCAACAAAGGTTCAAAAACTTGGGGTCTTGAAGGATTTCAGAGAATCTGAGGGTAGGCGGATTCTTCGAATGCTTAGACGTTTGGGGAATCTATAGCATAGTGGATTTTCCTATAAGGTCAACCCAATAACAACCCAAATTACCCTTCACTTGCTAATTTGACTCACTTCCTTGCCACTCACAAACTTCAAAGATTTTAAGTCCTAGAGGATTTTTGGAGAAATCGTAGGCAAGAAGATTTTCTAAACATTTGAGCACTTGGGGAATCCCAATTAAATTTCCAAAGAATGGGAGACCAAATAAAATATAACTTGAAATTCTTTATTCATGCCATGAGGCCATTCCTAGATCAACCTTGAAGTCAACTTGATGTATCGTCCTCACTTGGTGCCTCTCAAAATTTTTACTACTCAACGGATTCACATAATCCGTGAAGGGACAAATTTTCCAAAAGGATTAACTTTAGAGAATCCGTGCATAGGAAGATTTTCTGAAGATTCTTATTTGTCTTTGTTTCTTCATCTTTTGGAAAACCTAAATCCTAATTCATTCTTCTCAATGCCAACTCATGATTAAATACTTTCTCAGGTTAGAATTCAAACACAAGTTCATAATGCAAAATGATTTGCTACTTAAAATCTCACCATAATATGCCAACTCAATCATTAAATCATCAAGAAAACTAATTAGGGAAAACAAATACAACCGGGGTTTCACAATGTGCATGCCAAATCAATCATCATGAATTAATCCAAAACTTTAACATAGTCACCATAAAAACTCAAAAGTTTAAACCCTAGTTTCATAAGCATGGCGTGCCCTAGCAACAAGTATGAAAAGAGGAACTCTAATGGGGAATGATGCCCTAGTTTGTAAAAATTTGAATGAACATGCATAAAACTCAAAGGGAAACATCATCAATCACTAAAATGTATCATTCATCACCAAAATACAAGCAACCCAAATGCAACAAATGAACCAATGCAAATGATACTCCAAGATTGATCCAATGATGAAAAGATAATCAATGAATGCATGCATCATTAGGTCAATGAAATATTTACAAAATCAAATCAAAATCACAAAGGAATCAAAGCCCTTACGTTTTAACCAAGGAGGAAAAACCTAGAGAGCCGAATGAAGTTGATAAATTGATGAAGTAGCCCTAGAATGTGGATGTCCAAATCACTAATACAAAATGCTGAGGAATACTGAAGGTCTCCTAATCAAAGCTCAATGCATAATGAGAAATGAAAGGATAAATCATAACTTAAAACCCCAAAAATGAAAATAAATGTACCTCATGTATGATGACCATTGAGCAATAAAAATGGTGACAAGACCCCTCAGAGTTTCAAAATGCGACTGGACAATAGATTTGGAAAGTCCGGAAAGGGACAAATTCTTCGAACGGAGAGACCCTTGGGGAATCTGCTTTGTGGTAGATTCTCTGAAAGAACATCCCTTCAGAAAATCTGGCATGGGATGAATTTCTCAAAACTTCCCAGACTTGCAAAGTTTTAGGGCTTTAACCAATCTTGTGTAAAGAGATAAAGTCTAAGGCATCATTTGAGATAAAATTCTCTTAGAAAAAGGCACCCAAAGTGCAGATAGGTTATTAGTTCTATTAGGTGAAGCAAACCTGTAAGGAAAATTAGATGCGGAAACAACTCTCCTAATGTCAAAACCTCAAGGAAGAATGCAGAGATACCTTTTAAAATTACAATTACAGTCCAATTAAGATGCACATGAAAGAGATTACTGAAATAGAGTATTTGACACACACATATGGACACCAGATATACATGGGAAAACCCTTATGGGAGAAAAACCCACCACACCAAGAGAAATCACTTTGTATTACAGTAATGGAGATTACATACAAATATCATACTTATCTTTTTGATGTCATATTTCAGCAGCTTTCACAATGATCAAACTTGTACAAGAACCTTCAAGTTACAATCTTTATAGAATATAAATCACTTTGATTATACAACCACACATCAATCCATCGATCCTTTGAATCATCTTACCAGACATCATCTGCTATCATAGAGTATAACCATGTCGCCCCTGTCTGTCGAGCTTCCTCTCATAACTGCCACAACGAACTGTCTTCCAATGGTTCCCATTCGGCTTCTCTAATTGGTCAACAATGAGCCACATAGGATGGTCTTCACTCAGTAAAAAGGCGTCAATCTGTGTTGGCATGTCAGTGAGACACTGACCGTGTCTCCCTGATGCCACACATAGCTTAGCATCCAATATTGCCAAGAGTTTCCTCATCGGAAAGACTCATTACTATTCACAAGTCACATCGACCTCAACATTGCTATCGGCAAGACTTACCGCTCACCAAGAGGTTACACCAAGACTTCTTAAGTTACACTGAAGCATCAAACAGTCAGCAAGACATACTACTATGACCAAGACATCACAGTGAATACTTCATGTTATTTCAAAGTTTCCAAATGGTCGGTAAGACTTACCGCTTTTGCCAGGACTTCATACCAAGGTCTTAAGTCATACCGAAACATTAGCATTTCCATCAGCACCCGTCTATCTCTAAGACATTCAACTATCGCCAAGAGGTTTCACCGAGATCTCTTATGTTACTCCGAAGCCATACTACTATTGGCAAGACCCCATGAGTCACCATGACTTCATACCGATCGCCTTGAGCTACTCTGATGACTTCAGTTGTATCCTCGTCGGCGTGACATTCCATTCTCGCTGAGACTTCTCCCCGAGACCCTTGTGTTACCCCGATAGCCAGCGGTCGCTATGAGTCTCCTTGACGCTCGATATGAATGGCCTGTCGGATAGAGATCTCCACCCAAAAAGAGGTCACACTGAACACAACATGTCACACCGAAGACACCAATGTGTAACCATTCGACATGACTTCTGCAAGGTCACAACGACTTGTACAAAACATAAAGCTACAAATCTGCTCGTCAGCCAGACATAGAATATGTCACACTGACTTGGCTCCAATAGAGGTTTCAGCCTATGGGATTGAGACACATATTTCCAATAAAACTAAAAATCAAAGGAACTTATCCCCTAAGGGGAAAATTTCAAAACCCAAAGCAAAATGAGAAACAAAAGCAGGAAAAAGAGGGCCTCTGCCTATGGTGGGGCGTGTGTGCAAAAAGTACATAATAGGTGGGAGTGTATTGATGTTTTTTTTGGCATTCTTTTGTAATAATTTGAGGATTGTATCATGGGTTTTTCTACTCATCTTTCTATGATAGTTTTGGATAAGGCTAATTATGAGTCTTGGAAAAAAGGCATTATAACCCATCTCAGATGGCTAAAACTTTTTCCTTACCTTTATGGGATCATACCTGAACTAGACACACCTAATAAGAAGAATGTTTGGGGTAATATAATTGATCATGTAATAGGAATAATTGGTTGTCACGTTGATCATAACACTCTATTGTCTATAGTGGGTATTGAATGTCCCAAACAATTTGGACCAAGATTTGGGAGATGTTTGGAGACCCTCATGTTTCTCCATTTCCAGATGATCCTATTGCAGATTTCCTCATTCCACTTGATAATGTAGATAATATACCTTATGATAATGATACTTTAGAGGAGCTTAAGTATTATGCATGTATTGAATGTTCACATGACACAAAGACTTCTCTTGCTTCTTATCCTCATGTTGATATTATATCAACATCACCTGTTGCAGATTCAGATTCTAGAGATGCTTCGTTGAGAGTCTCCAGTGATACATTGTAGTAGGATCATTTATGTCCTTTGGATTTAGTTCATTGGGACCAATTTCTACTAGACATATCTTGCTTTTTTGTAGAGTCCCTCATCTTAGTTCTAGATGACACTATTGAGGACATACATATTGTCTTTGGGGACCACTCTTTTGTTCTTCCATCTACTATTGCTACTTCAGAGTTCAGAGTTGCTTCTTTGAAAGCTTCCAATGACTTCTTACAACAAACTATCTATAGTCTTCCTGATTCAACTTGGGATGATCTCTTGACAAGTATTTCAGAATTGTTTATGGAGAGACACATTGAAAATTTGGGAGACACTATTGAGTGTATTCATATTCTCTTTGATGAAGATGATTCTTCTTCAGTTGTTGTGAGGGGACAATTTGAACCTCTAATTCATGGTCATTTATTTTAGTTTGACATGAGTGTGGATACTTTGAATCAAAATTTGGGGGAGACTTCTTCAAAGGAGATATTTGAGTCTTTACCTTATGCTCTACATTAGTCTCTAGGATATTTTGATTTATCATATTTAGTAGTGTGGCCTAGAATGCTTGATTCGATTGTAACTTCTTTCAACATTGACATGGGGATACTTGAGCTGACTTTAGAGACTTCATACATCTTGTACTTTCTTCCTACATATTCCTTTCAAGACTTCAGATATAGTGTGCACACACCTTTGGTTGTGTTTCTTTCTAAGGGGAGGAACATTTGATAATTGTGGACTATCTTCTCCATCTAGTTTTGAGCATCTACCATTGGACCTCTTCAGGGGTCTACTTAGTCCTTTTCTTCTCTCTCTATTTTGATGGGTGTTCTCTATCTATTTCTAGAGGGAGGAATTCTTCCTTGGGGGGGTAATTTGATATGTACATGGGTACCTAACATGGCCTCATTTTTCATGACCCATCATCTTTTACATCCTCCTCAGTTGTGCTTAAGGGGGGGGGTGTTGGTGTTGGTTTTTATTTTCCTAGCGGGTTAATTTATTTTCCTTTAGTCCTAGGTTTTTCCTACACTTAATTAAGCTTGCTTAGGATAGTAATGCGAGTTTATTATTTAATAAATAGGAGATAAGCTATGATGATGTGTCCCCTTCCTTAAAGGGTGGAACCTTTTTCCACTTTTGGTGGCATCCTCCACTTTTGGTGGTCCATCTCCACTTTTTGTGGTTGATTCCTATTGGTTGGATTTGCCACCTACCTCCTCTCCTAAGTTCTATATAAACTCACTACCTAGCTTGTATTTTCATACTCTTGCATCTAATCATTATTTTGCATCTTTGCATTGTATCAAGTAATCTTGGAAGCTCTTAATGCATTCTTTCATATTGACATTACATAATCTTTTTAAATTATGGTGTGCATTCTTTATGTTTTTTCAATTTGTGTAGCTTTGATTTTCTCTTAAAAATTTCCTTGGGTTATTCAATCTATTTCATATTTCTAATAGGTGAAGAAGGAGATGGATGCCATGCCCCTAAAAGGGGAAGAGAAGTGGTGAAAAGAGTATGGTGTTTTTTGCTGCCTAGTTAGAACATCTCCTTAGCCATTGCATTTGATTCCATAAGAAGGCATGAGGGTGGGGACCCAATTTTGGGATCAAAAGAGAAAGCAAAGGATTTATACTTTGGTTCTCGATTCCACCCTAGGCATGAGACTTTGGCTATATGGTCAATTTTCCTTGAGACCAATAAGCCACAAGTAATGAGCAACCCTAATGAGATTATTGGCCATCTGATTGTCAAGAGGGTTGGAGACACAAGTGCAACCCAATCGGCCTCCTTAATAGTTAATGCAACCCCCTTCACAGAGGAAACTATTAAGAATTGCAAGCAAACCTTGATAAAGAAAATTCCTTAAACCAGATTCCAGAGCAAAGGCTCAATACAGTGCAAGGGCTATTGCCCCTTCCACAATAGGTAAATGAGGCACAAGCTTCATTTGATAAGAATAAATTGGAGTTTGAAGTAAAATAATTAAGGGAGAAGCTAAATTAGAGTACTACAAAGGTTAGGATAGTAATGGAGGAATTAGTGAAGACGATCTCTGATTTGGTAGATAACATTTTGGGGTACAACTCAACCAAGATCCTCTCCCAATTGAAAAAAGTTTGGGAAAATTATACAATTTTAAAGGAAGCATTTTCTAGCCACAATCAGATGAGGATGAGGTTGAGGCACATACAAATCAAGTGGTCCCAAGGAGTTGAGGTGCTGAGATTACTTCTCAACAATTCAAATTTGATAGTAGCATGGTATATGATATTTTAGGTAAGTCAAATTTATTGGATGACATAATTAGTCATCATAATAAATTTAAATATATGATGAAGAGGGAGTTCAATTCTTTTGAGGGATTTGAGGAGTTCTACATGCCTCCAATTTCGTCTGAAGATAGGGAGGTCATGGCATTTGGGTAGTGGAAATCAAAATTTTCCAAACTTCTCACTCCTATGTATGGAAAGATAAATAAAGAGGGCGAAGTTGATGCTGATCAACTCAATGCATGTATTGATACACTAACCAAACTAGAATACAATTTGTTAGGTTTCCCCGACCTAGTGCAAATTTTGATCGGAGAAGACAAGTTACATCTAGAGAAATTCAAAAAAAATTTCCACCTAGGACTGACACTTCAACTATATAGGTGGAGGACATGGAAGAATAAGATGATGCAAAAAATAAGATGATGCAACTGGAGTTGCATTTCAATCAGTCTCCAACAACCAAGTATGACTATTGCATGGGCATGTAAGATAGGGAATTTTAGAGGTGTCCTATCTACTGCAAAGAGGAATTTTGGGGAGATCTTCTGCCACACAATGACTTTAGGGCTACTAAAGATCTCCAACCACTTTTAGGCAACAATCAGTTTTTTTTAATTAAATTTTATCCTTTATAGAAATTGCACTACTTGGATTTTTGTCTTCTAGTGACTAGGCGATTGAATGAGGCCTTTTGCTTGTTACTTCCCTTATGTTTATAAAAGGGAATTTTGGGCCTCAATCAAAGGGTTTTTCTTCTTAGAGTTTGTAAATATCTATATAGGTTTTAGGTTGAATATGTAATTCCTCTGAAACTAAGAGGAAATGTTGTAATTTTGCTTTGTAATAATAACAAATAACCTAAATACTCATTGTATTGCACCAAGTGTTAATATCAATTTGTCATTATCTCCACTATTGTACAAATATATACTATCTTTGTATGAATATAATCAAGGATTATCTTCTAGTTCTCATTTCATATTTTTTCTTAGGGATGCATGAATTGTTTGCTTCTATTCAAGGAATGGAGTAAATTTGTTTTTAGTTCATTTATCTAGGGTTGTGTTGATATAATATGGATCTTTAAGTAGTTTGATCATATTGTTCATTTGTTAGTTTCTTGCTATAAGGAAGTAAGGTTATTAGAAGCTAAAGGCTGGTCTATTGTAGGATTTTGCTTCATTTCTAAACTTTGTGTGGATAAGGCATTGGTCAACCTAAATCTCAAAGTTTAAGTCTAAGACAGAATTAGATATAAAATCTAAACAATATTTACTTTATTATATTTTTCATTATGTTATGATCGAGCCCACACTACAAGTCATAACATTTCGTATAGAGGATTCTAGAGATGATTTAGCCAATCAAATACACCTCTTACAAATTTGTGTGAAGAATCTGTTAGCAAAGGCATCAATGTAAGTTGTTATTGTTGCATGATTTGTTAAAGGGGAACCCACCTTGGTTTTGCAGAGCCTAAAGTGTAGAGGAGAAATTTTAAATCTATCTCCTATTTGTTGGCCACTAACCTAGGGTTTTTGAGTATAAAACTAGCTATTTTTTAGGAAAACCTAGATAATCAGTTGGAAACACCGACAAATTCCATTTGCCACTATGAGATTGAGAGCCATCTTGAATTTGACTGTAAATTTGAGCTTAAACCCTTAATCCCTCTTAAACCCTTGTGTTCTTGTTATATTTTTCTATTGATTGGTTATCCGGGTTGCCTTTTTCTTAAGTTTTTTTGTTATTCCATGACCTTGCATAAACTATTACCTGATAGGTCTGCTTGTTGTGGAATTTTATTTTATAATGCCTTTCCCATCCTTCTTCCCTAGGTGCTCACATTGAAAAGTGAATTATGCACATGTGGTATTATGGTAATCTAAGTTGCTCATATAAAAGTGGTTCCTACCTCTTTTCGTGCTTCCACATTTGGATTTTTGATCAAGAGAAAAAGGCTTACGAAATTTTAGGTGTACAAGTGTCACAAGTGAAGACTAATTTTGAGGCATGAGAGAACTTTTTGAGAGTGTTGTGTATAGGCTCCATGGAATGTTGGCATGTGGTGGAAGATTAAAGGATTTTGTAAGTTCATGGGCCCATAGCGGCATGTCCCTTTCTTGGTTGTGGAACCACATAAGGAAATTATGTGATGATATTCTCACGTGGGAGAATCCTATTGGAGAGAGGGGAAAACTACATCCTTTTCAAGAAAATCAAGACTTTACTCATCATTGAGATTTGTACTTCCCTTTTAAATGGACAACCCATGTTCAAAATTGATAAATGGGTAGATGAATGAACTATCATTATGTGAACAAGAAGTAATGGCAGATGTGACCAATGATGGCTTATTTTTTAAGTTAATTTCCTTCATAAATTTTTAGTTCAATATAGTTGGTCATCTTATTTGTTTGGTTAGGCATAGTAGAATAATCCGTAGAGGTGCCCCTGTTCTGCGTCAACTTGAGCTCTAAATAATTAAAAAATAGGTATGCCCTTCTTGGACAAATTCACCATTAATAAAGTCTTGAAGCTCATAATCAAGTCTGCAAAATTTGTTGTGTATGATTGTAAAGTCCCAACAAGATAGTGTAGAAATCTATTTTAAAATCATTCTAGAATTATGAGTCAGTCAAACACCCAACCCTCTACATCTAAAAGATCCTTTGAGGAGGATCTTATGGCATAGTTTCTGAGTTCCTCAAAACAAGCTATGTGTTCCCACGACCCTAATGCAGTAGGTGGGATGGTAAATAAGGCCATAAATTATAGAGATGTTGAGTTGAAGAACCAGAATGACATAGTCAGTGGATGAGAATTATTCCTACACTGGTATGTAAAAAGAAATTGCCATGCCACTATCTCCAATACATGGACCTATGATTTGGGGAAGCTGGTTGTCCCTAATGTATTCATAAATGTATAACTTATTAGACACCTTGCTTCTGGATATGATAAAAGTCTCAGAGTAATTAGGGCATTAGTGGAAGTGTCCTAACGGATATAGCTAGGGAGTTTTTGTTGAATTTTTTGGACTTCATTTGGCTACAAGTAAGGTTATAGACAAATATTTTAGACAAAAATATCAACAAGATAAAATTAGATTTAGGGTGCAATGGCTCCCTAGATTCAGATAGAAGGGCTACATAGGAAAGTCATTGAGAATCCTTGATAATGAATATGATCCTTTTGACATCAAGTCTTTTGAAGACTATTTTGGAAGATCATATTGGGAATTATGCCAAGTATTAGGGGAAGATGCACAGTAAAAATTGTAGATACCTCTCATGTATATGGATGTTGACATATAACATCTTTTCATCAATAGTGACTTTGACTATGCCAGCTTTATAGCCTAGGCTATTCATAATTAGCTGGTGGACATTAAGATAAATAGTAAGGAGGTGAGTTTTAGGTGGTATTCTCTCTTATTTCATATTCTTTTGTATAAGGGGAAAGGTCATTGGAGCAAATATTTATAGCTGAGCATGAAAGATAAAGAGGGAAATGATCCTCCAGTGTAGTATTGGACCCCTATTTGGGATAAACATTGTAGTGAGTCCAACTATGTTATTTTTGAGAACTATTTTGTAAGGGAGGTCTTGTCAAGGCTGGGTCTACCTGGAATCAAATTGCACAAGGAAATTTTGGATTTCCTTAGGCCAAAAGATAGGAAGACAGAGTTAGGAGTATGACACAATTAGGGAAACTATTACCTCTATGACAACTCAATTGTTATTAGAATATATGTGTGCCCTAAAGCCCCCATGTGCTGCTCAGGTATGTGCCACCTATAATGGCATTCATGGAAATTATATGGAAATTGAATGAGGCTAATTAGTTTAATTTAAGGAAATAGAAGGGGTCATGTTTCCCTTATGTCATTGCCCTTTCAGATTTCACTTAAACCAGAGATGCCTTAGGGGGGCTAAAATAAATGCTTGGGGAATACAAATTATACTAGGGAAAGGTCAGGGATTTTGAACTAGAAGGTTTCGTACACCAGGTCGGGACAAGTATGAAAAGGTCTGCTTTTTCCCATTATATTTATGAGGTTGAAGATGTAAACAAGAAACTGCAAGGATGGTTATGAGGTAGACAGAAGGAAAGTGAAATTTATTGTATTCATCAATGTAGAGGATGCCAAGAAAAAGAAGGATAAGGAATATCCTATGGAATTTTTCAATATTGGTAACCCAATTCCCAAGATTGAAGTGGCTTTGAAGAATTTTATCAGAGTTGTAGGTAGGGTCCTAATCCTAGAAGAGAAACCAATAAAGCAGTCTAGATTTGACCTTCCAAAAGGTACCAGGGGCCTATTATTAGAGAAAATGTGCAAAAAAACCCACCACAAATCACTCCCTCTCCTTCCCCTCAAATAATTAGTGTGGATTCTCCCAAGGGAGAAACAATAGAAGAGAATGAAAATTGAATAACCCCCATTATTGGTTAACAATCCTATCACTCAGGATGAAAGTGAAGATGTTCATGTTACCAGGGATGAAATTCAATAATATATTCCATCCCCCCAAGACCAAATATTGTTGGAATTTTCTATCAAAGATTCAGATTGAATGTGGCCATGGGGAGAGATAGCCTCAATTATGTGAGAAAAATCATGTTCAAAATTAATTTTGTGATGATGAATTTATAAAGTCCCAAGAGTTTAAATATTTTTTATAAGAGCAAAGAGGGATGAGTACCATAGAAGAGTTCAATTGGGACAAGTAGATTGCCTAGAGAAAAGTATGATGAAGTAGCCACAAAGGTGAGGGCATAAATGAATTTTGAGACTAAGAACATTACTCCCAAAGAAGGGAGAAGAATGGTGCATGATAGTGGCTTGTTACTGCTTCCTAAAAGGGATATTGCTTCAATAATTGTTTTTGATACTATTAGGAAACAAGAAGGAGAAGTTTTCTCCATAGAAGAGGAAGAAAAAATGACATTTTTAGGATTAGGGTTCAAACCACATTTGGAAGCCCTTGTGATCTAGGCACTAGCCCCAAATATGAATAAACCTATGGTTGTTGAAGCATCAAAGGATATTAAAGGAAGCTTGATTGTAAAGAGGTTGTCTGACACCCATGATTTTGAAGCTATTGCATTAGTGGTAGATGTTTCCAAGTTTAATGAAGCTACTCTTTGAAGGTTGCAAGATAGACTTAATACATTGTTGAAGGAACATACCGATCTCACAAAAGCTTACAAACAGTAGTAGGTATTGTTGGATCAAAAACATCCCTTCTCGTAAGTATGCAAGAAGTAAGCTCCTACTCTATAGCTCCCCCTACTCATGTGATTGAGAATGATGAGCTTAAGGAAAAGATCCAAATGCTAGAAGAGAAAATGAAAAATGCTCAAGAGATTCAAAAAAATAAGAATGTATGCATAGTATCATGCATCTTGGAACACAAAATTTCTAAGATCTTAAGAAGGATGTAAATTTCCCATGTGTCATATGTGAATTTGAGAGGTGCTATTTCCAGAGTAAATGGGGATCAAGATTAGCTAAAGTGTATATTTGATCAATAAAATCCTATATTTACATTTTTGTAAGGTATGTATAAGGGATGTAAAAACACATATGATGCCACACCTAGTATCCTTCTTACCTATAATATTGTCAAGATGGAAGAAAATATTCAAGGGTATATGTAAGGTATAATTGAGGCTATGTGAGCAAAGCTGATCTATTGTTTTAATATTGATAACAAGGATTGTACCCCACCTATTAGAAGATAATGGGGATTTATAGACCTTAGGAAAGTGGAAGGATAGTTTCAGTATTGTAATCCCCACACTTCTCCATTTGATTTGAAAAGACAACAAAGTTGATATGAATGAACTTAATTCCTATTCAGACGGGTTGGTAAATGTAGATCAAAGTATAGAAATTTTCTATAGAGAGGCCAACATGATACTTAATGCCAAGTATCAACAATATTTGAAGGATGTTGAAGTGCTCTTAGCTCATGACTAGCCTTTTGAGAGTATGTTTAAGGCATGGAATGAAAAGTATAATTGTTTACCTAGCATGTGAGTTGCTCCATGTATTTATTCCTATGCCTCCTATTTGAGATTTTGGTTGTCAGAAAGGTCTTAACTAGACATGGTGCCAAGTAAATCTTGGAGATTTTGTAATTTTTCTATTTGATAGCATAAATAGGAAATATTGTAATTTTTCTTTGTAATAACAACAAATGACTCAAATACTCAGTGTATTTCTTTATTTTTGAATATCAATCTATCTTTCTCTCTAGTATTGTATTCACTATCTTTTGAATCAAAATAATCAAGGGTTATTTATAAGTTCTCATATCACATAATGTGTTATGGATGTTGAATTGTTAGCTTTTATTCAAGGAATGAATTAATTTTTCTTTTAGTTATTTATCAAAGATAATTAGTTGGAAACACCAACACTACTATTGTTAATATGTTATTAAGCATTGAGTTGAATGATGAATCACTAAGTACGTGCAAAAATTATTAGTATGACACAATTCTAATATGAAATTATTAATAATATGTTAATTTATTCAATCTGATTCATAATTTGAAATTTCATGGAATACAATATAAAATATCATCAACTACAGTTTGGAATATGATTCATGAAATGCAATAGAAATACCTAAAAACTTCTAAATCATTTCCATTTACCAAATCATTTCTCCGTCCTCACTCTGATGATGAGATTGAGAGACATCTTGTCTTTGAGTATGGCCTTCATTTTTTTGCCTTGCGTACGTCCACTTAATCACATCTTAAGTTCAATATTTATTGTGTCACTACCATTTGTGCCAATTCCACCAATGTTTGAAGTGTTGTACAATGCTCTTCTTTCACATATGGACTTCCATATTGTGAGTTCACTTTCAAAAGGAAAACTTTGGACATTGTACCTAGTTGCAAACACCCTCAAGTAATTTTCCAAATTCTTATATAGTTTGTTTCTTAACTTTTATTTCAAAAACCCCAGTGCACTGAAAACTCTCTCATCCTCCATTGACCCCAATATCATTATTTGACATAAATCAACAAGTTTAAAATATTCTAATAATAAATCACTCAATATTTCACTTTGACCTAAGGTTGTCCAAACCCTTGTTATTGATCTCGCTTCCATGGGATTCTCCATGGACTCAACTTAGTCAATCATGCTTACCATAAAACACTTAGCTTGTTATCTAAGCTTAATCTCATTTATAATTCCTCCTATTTTCTATCCATTGTATTCTAAATTTTTTGAAAATTGTTTGGCCAAGGTAATTATTTTTTTATGAAAATAATCTAGGTTCCCTTGGTTTCCTGACATCCAAAATTGAGGATACATAATAGAAATGGCTTCAAGTATTTCTTCTCAAGGGAATCGTTCATAAATCTCCGTGGAAAGAGATTTTGCAATAGATTTTAAATTACCATTTGTATACACCTAAAAATGGTTTGGAGAATCTAATTAATTAAATACGACTTATTTGATTAATTAATATTAATTCATCTACTTAGTAAATAAATAGAAATATTTATTTATATTAAGTTCACTATTAATTCTTCTATTTTATCATATTATTTTCCTCTTAATTAAATAAAAAAAATTAAATACTTTGTTTTATTTAATTATTATCATTATTATACTTTATCCATTAAATTAAATACACAACTTCAATCATTTGTGTTATTTAATTATCTTATCATATTTCCTCTTAATTAAATAAAGATATCCTAAAGTTTTATTTTATTATCATATTCCTCTTTATTAAATGGGCAAATATCAAATATTTGTTTTATTTAATTAGATCTTCCTAATTTGCTAAATTTGAATAAATCAAATATATTCAAATAAATGCATAAATCAATATTTCTTTATTCACTCACCAATAAAATTAGATTTTTATTAATCTAATTAATGCAACTGGCATTCACGGGAAAGCCTCGGGGACAAACTTGCAGGAAATCCTCTCAATCTTCTTCCTTTGAACTTTCCTATCATCTTGCCTAGTGTTTTCATGGGGAGGAACAATCCCCATGATCAGCTCCAACCTTTCAATCTCTTACCATTCAAATATCCAGATTAAACCTCAACCTTTCCTGTGTTACCCTTGTGCAAATGTGTTGCCGAAAATCTATATATACATCCTTCTTAAGCATGAAAATGATCCTAGAAAATGCTAGTTTTATGCAAACTTACTTTGCAGGAATACAACCAAGCAACCAAGCAATCATAAGCATTAGCATTAGCATTTTAGTATCAACATAGCATCATGGCATCAATAGATTTCATATCACGGAAACATCATTAGTTTTTATTGTAGCTTCCTTTTATTATTTTTCATCAGGATAGTTTACAGTAGCTTCATACAATCTAGAAATCATTCTTAATCATCACATCATTGCATTTAGCATCCATTCCGTTCTCTAGATAGGCATTTTAAATAGTTACCATGATTACAAATCTGAGAGCTTCTGTAACTTGATAAATATTTGGAGATAAGAGACAATGAGACACTTTCAAGCTTTTCTCTATTTTAAATTATTTGAATTCATGATTAATCTTGATACAATGTTTCATTAAGAGGTGTATTTAATTGTATTTACTTTACATTTTCCACACTTACATTTTGGTGCCCACCATGGGGCCTAACCCCATGTTTTTAACAAATTTTTCTAAAAAGCTTTCCTACAGGAATTTGGCGTGATTTTTTTAGCTCGATCGAAAGATTCTATAGCACTTCTTCCAGATTCTATAGTGCTTCTGCCAGAAACTATAGTGCTTCTATTTGTTTTAGCGCTTCCGACGAAAACTGTAGTGCTTCTGACCTCTGTTTTAGCACTTTTAATGAAGTAGCACTTCTGATAAATTCTGTAAAGCTTCTGACCTTTTTTTTAGTGCTTCTGATAAATTCTGTAGCACTTTTGACCTCTATTTTAGCACTTCTGATAAATTATGTAGTGCTTTTGACCTCTTTTTTAGCGCTTCTAGCTGTTTTAGTGCTTTTGATAAATTATGTAGTGCTTCTGACCTCTGTTTTAGCGCTTCTGACTATTTTAGTGCTTTTGATAAATTCTGTAGCGCTTCTACAGTCTGTTTTAGCGCTTTTGATGAATTCTGTAGTGCTTCTGACCTTTGTTTTAGTGCTTTGACAGTCAATCTTAAAATGGCCATATCTTGGTCATACAGAGGTTTTTTTCAAAACTTTTTTTTTGAAATGGGGTAGAATTTCATAAGCTATGCAATGGTGTAGGTATTTATCACTTTTTGTAGAGTTAAAATTTTCAATTTTCAATTTAAATTCAAATCACATTGTAACTTGGTCTAAGTTTTAGGGTTTTTATGCTTAATCATTCATCTAACCCTTATATCTTCTTATTTCTTGATTTCATCTAATTTTTTTGAGCATTTATTGCAGGTTTTAAGAAGAACATGGAGCATTGAAGTGAAAGAAAAAGCATTTGATATTCATTATAATAGTGTTTTCAAACACTCATGGGAAAATAACCCATCATATGTTATTTTTCATTCATGCTTTAGGACCAACTAGCATTACTTTGGGCTTAAAATTAACCATCTACACAAGCTTCATCAAAGTTGTTTAAAAAGAACATTAGAAACTCACTAATTTTTTGGATTTGGATTAAAATGAACCAATCCTAGGGTAGTCACTTGAAGTTAAAATATATCAATCTAGGGTAGTCATCAAACAGTTCAATTTGGAATTAAAAATGAACACCATGTCTTTTTGTGAAGCAACATATTCACATAGATAGCAAATTGTTGTTTGGGCTCTAAAATTGAACCATTGATTATTGTGCTTGTGTGGTGATAGGCGTATGCTCTCCCCTTAGTTGGGTGATCAAAACGTCAGACTCATCCTTTATTTCATGCATTTTCAAGCTTTATTAAATCCTGTAGAAGGCCTGGCATAGTGGGAAAAGTACTCACCCTATGGGGATGACCTAAGTGGGTTCAAACCAAAGCTATATTTTTCCATCCCACTATAAAATTTAAAGCAAATTTGGGGAAACCCACTTTTTTTGGAAGTGTGCAAGATAACCATCCCCAAATCCTTTGCTCTAAAGGTTGGGAGGTTTCCTAAGGGGGTTTATCACTTGCCACTCCGAACATAAACCCTTTCTAAGAACTTAGTGTAGTATCCAACTGAGTCAGTAACTAGAAATGGTAATACTCACAGTGCAAGGGGAGGAAAGAATCTGCCCCCAAGACACTCACCATATAATTTCCAAGGACTGTTTACTCAGGGAATTGAGAAATCTAACCTTGAGTATGCTCCTGGAAAAGACAAAAACATGAGCACCCTCTAGGGGGTGACGCAACTATATGAGTCAACACAATTTTAAGATGTGGGTTGTTGAGTATAATGATGACCTTTTGACTATTAAGAGTGAGTCTATCTGAAGTGATTTATTGTTATCAAACCAGTGAAAATAGGACCATGTGTGGTTCTTTTGGAACATACACTATCTGTTTAGATTACAGCTCTTAAAAATAGCTGTTCTACAATTGCTTGCTATGTTTTCAAAAAATTAATTCAGATAAGATCATCTTGAAAAACACAAAGAAAATAAGAAAACAGAAAGCTATTGGAAACCCCTGTCAGATAATCAACATCAAAATTTGGATTTTTATTAGAACATAAAATTTCCTAAATCAAAACAGAGTCTTAAACTTGCATAAAATGAGCTTTACAATTGAATTTGTTCAAATCAAACCAAGATCTACCATCCAAAAGTGTCTCAATCAAACACATTTGATTAGTAAGTTAAGTTTCAGGATCAATCATCCTAAATCAAAGAAACAAAACCGTATAATCAAACTTATCAACTTAGTCTAATCAATAGAATCTATCATTCTATTTGACTTGAGTTAATATCCTTGACACTATACCAAACTAAGATCAAAAGTTTATTGAAAACAATAACATTCGTATGTCCATTTTAACAAGGTCATGAAGACGAAAAAATCAAAGAACAGGAAATTGAAACTCAAGCCACAATGGCTGAAATAAATAAGGATCAATTGAATGCTTTAACTTAGCAGATGGAAAACCTTCAACAACAATTCCAAGACATACAAAGAGAAACCACAGAAAGATATCTGCTGCTAGACATCTACCCATATCCTCTTGACCAAAAAATGAACATGAGACCTTCTTCACCCAAAACTACATCATCCAAGGTCAATGTCATTGAATTTTTGCAAAAGTTCAATAAGCCCAAATCTAAATCCTCAAACACAAATGATATTGAGAAATCTTGTCATGTCATGCATTTATCTCCATCCACCATAAGCCAAAATAAACCTCAGGATTCTTTCACTCAAGTTAAAAATTCCATCTAATCATCCTCTTCTATCATATTTTCAACATCCAATGATTCTTGTCAATCTCTCAATCCAAAGCATGCTAGAATAGACTCCCCTACACATCAAGATCAAAATATTCTTTCCACTCCATCCAATGATATCAAAATTCCACAAATTCTTCCAATCTTGATCAAGATCCCATTTCTTAAGAATCTTATGACGATCCCCTCCTTTCACTTTTCATCCAAAATAATTCCCTTCCATCTCAAGAGACAAGTATCCTCCAAGTTCTTCTTCCACATCATCTAATCAATCCATACCATCTCATGATTCTTTTGCATCACAAGAGCATGATAGTTCTTCCATCCTATCTAATGATGTCTTACCAACTAATGATCAAGATATGCTTTCTACAAAATCTCATGATTCCCTTCCTCATCAAGACCAAGATATGCTTCCATTCAAGGATACCCTTTCATCCCATGAAGATGATTATCCTTCTCATGATCAAGATATTCCTTTCATACCACTTCATAATCCTTTTCCAAGTCAAGATGAAAACACCCCATCATCCCCATGTCAAGAGCCTATCACACCTATTCAAGCTATCCATGAACCCCACACCTATAAATTGGGATCCTCCACCTTTATCAATTCTAGTTTACTTCCAACACCTATCCTCTCATCCATATCATATCCTCCTCAAAATGGACTCGCATCTTGTTTCACAAACAATACATATCCCATTGGTAAAAAAATGTGTCAAAGTATGATTTACAAAGGAAAAGGATTAGGCCTTCATGAGCAAGGTATCCTAGAACCCCTTTCTGTTCAAAGAAACCCATATCACCATGGCCTTGGTTATACAACTAAGTGTCCTAGTCCATCAAACCTACCATCTATCTTAAAGGTCCTCATCCTAATCCACCAAACATTCCATCTATCCTAGGTACTCATCCTAGTCCATCAAACCTTCCTCTATCCTAGGTCCATATCCTATTTCTCAAGAACAACAAAGACACACAACCTTGATGCCCTTTCAAAATTATACCCACATTAACTCATCAATAATACCTCCATATCATTCATCTCAATCCACCCCTCCCATTATTCTTGGAAGCAATTTGGGTGCCAAATATCAAAAGCTTCTATATCAAAATCCAAATGTATCAAAGGATCAACATGTCTCCTTGAAGATACACGCAAAAATAAAAGAAAATTTGATCCAAAATCAAAAGAAAAATCTAAAAGGCCACAAAGGCCCATCAAAGCAAAAATGAAATTTCAAAGACCACAAAGGTCCATAAATCAAAAAGAAAAATATCAAAGGTCACAAAGGCCCACAAAGAAAAAAACAAAGTCAAAAGTCATGTGTATTCCTAAAAGTCTCATAGAAGCAATAAAATCTAAATTGGCATCCAAATTTGCTAATCCAAAAGCTTCCTCCAATTTTCCATCTAATAACCTATCACCTTCCAAATCCATTTTTCCTCCATCACTCCACCACCCTTCAAGGTTTGTGCCAATGTTGATCTTGCCATCCTTTCCATCTATCCATCAACAAGCCTTCCAACCTGATATCCATTATCCAACATTCCTCCCCCATCATTCTCCTTTAATCCAAACCTTTGCATAAGTCCTTAGATTCTTGCATCATATCATTAATCTGCCAACATTTAGGAGTCTAATTCCCATTTCCATGGTTTATTAGAGGGATATTTGGTTGTGAAACTTGATGCTTAAGTCCTTCCTCCATATCCCTATCGTCCATATCCTATCTTCCATATTCCTCTTACACTCTACACTTAGGGACAAGTTTCGTCCATCTTATCATTCATGGTCATTATCATTTCTATGCTCATTCCTCACATTTCCACCTTTGATCTTGACAAGGTTAAGGATCTTCTTGAACATAATATATCTTATCCTATACACTTTATCCATATCTTCCATACCATATCTTTCATCTTATCCATATTCCATCATTCTTACTAAATACATCCTTTCTTCCTTTCCTCGGTCTTGATGAGGAATAGGGGAAAAATACTTGGGCCTTGTGTCTGTATCTTAGCTAGTTGATCTTGATCATCACCATTCATTATCTTTATCCTTGCTTTCTTCCATTCTATATCTCCTAGCTTATCAAAATCCATGTCATCATGTCCCTTTGCAACCTTGAATCTTATCATGCACATCATATTTGAGCCTAGCTAGAAAAAATTATCCAATCCTCATATCTTTTGTCAATCAATCATCAAAAATCATCAATCTTATTGTACTTAGGGGAATCAGTGATCCTAAGTACTTATCATCATCATTCCTTATGGAATCAATCATTCCTGGCATATTAATCAATCAACCATTATCATCTTTCAACAAGAGATATGTTGCCAAGTGTGACATGTTTTTTAGTGAATATTTCATTTTGATCTATTATTTATCCATGGTTGCGTTACCCCTATTGTGGGGCATCTTGTTCCTTAAATCGGTCATATCATATCATTCCAAATATATATATATATATATATATATATCTGAAAAAGTGCAAGGAAACCTCATGTACATATCATATCACGTGGTCATGTCTCACCCTAGCTTGGGGGAAAAATCCTAAACTCACTGGGGGCAATAAACATTGAGCTTAATCAAATAGAAAAACAACGGTTGGACAAAAGAAACAAAAACAACGATCAAAACACAACCCAACATGGAATATCAATCACCATAAAAAAATGCATCAAACATCCATATCACATTGGAAAATCCAAAAACAAGTCAAACAGGTCAATATCAAAAATCCAAAAACATGAGTTCGTGTCAATTGAACTACATTGTCTTTGCGTGTATAACGTAGGCAAGGCTAATCTTTGATCAGCCCTCGAGGCCCATAGGATAGGTCTTTAAGTTAGGTTTGATCCAAAATCCCGAAAACACAAAAACATCACAAAATCAGGATGGATGATCTAATTTGAATAATGATTGAAATACTCTAATAAAAATTTAGATATGTTGTACTTTGATTATTGTTATCATTTCTTTGGAGCAACTCGATGATGTATTGAACTAGAGAAGCCAGGAAGAAGTATGGTATTTTCTTTGTCTGCTGTCTATGAGTTAATCATCATTACTGTGTGAATTGTCACAAGACGTGCTCTACAAAGTATCACTGATGAAATTCCAATTCACATAGAAAAGTGGTTAATTCTTGTATGTTTACACAAGAAATGCTCAGGTAATCTCAGTTTATTTATACCTCGATGCTTGTGGTCACTTGCAATATCAAAAATCATGAGAGTAGTACTTAGGTCATCATTAGTTTACATTATTCCATTGATGCTTGTACTCACTTTCAACATTTTTAAAAGCTCTATGATGATACAAAGCACAATAAAAGTAATATTAAGATGCCAATGCTTGCATATGTAGATTTGCATGGTTAAATTAGATTGCATTCATATTAGTTTTGCATTTGCATTATAGATTTTCCACATCGACTGGTGATATCTATATTGGCCTGCACCAGATGCAGAATCATGTCCCACATCTTTGGGAAGAGCTCTAAAATCCTCCTATGATCATAACATATTGTAAATAACAATATTATCAATCAATCAAAAATCAATTAGCCTATCAATCTAATAGACTTTGGTGATACTTTGATCAAATCTTGTAAGCGACTATCATTGAACCTCGCCTATCATGAGGTCAAACATCAAACTATAATTATTCCTTGCCTATCATGAGGATAATTATTGTCAATCTATAAATGAACCTCGCCTATCATGAGGTCAAACATCAATATCATGAGGTCAATCATCAATATATTATTGATCCTTGCCTATCATGAGGTCAATCATCAATCTATCATTAATCCTCACCTATCATGAGGTACATCAATCAAACTATAATTATTCCTCACCTATCATGAGGATAATTATCATCAAATCAAACATCAGACCTCGCCTATCATGAGGTCAAAATATCATCTAATTGATCAAATCATCAATCATATCAAATCAAAGGCTGACATGATCGAAAATCATCAAACACAAGGAGGCAAAGCAGGGAAACATTTAATCATTTGGTGGAATCAGTATTCTTTATTGGGAGATAAATTATTTCAACATCAAATCTTCATTGAATCATCATCAAAAAAATCACAAAAATTGCAAAATTATGAAAAATCCAAAAAAATCCAAAAAAAATTCATCAATTTATCTCCTGAGGGGGCATATATCCATCATCACAGCTAAAATCAATGTTTGGGGCAAGTCTGGGGCATACTGAAATTTTTTCATTGATACTAGTAACAACAACACAAAATTTTCTTTGAAGCAATGCGTAAACACATCACTTCAAAGAGGGGAAAAATGTATACACCTAAAAATGGTCTAGAGAATCTAGTTAATTAAATACAACTTATTTGATTAATTAATCTTAATTCATCTACTTGGTAAATAAATAGAAATATTTATTTATATTAAGTTCACTATTAATTCTTCTATTTTATCATATTATTTTCCTCTTAATTAAATACTTTGTTTTATTTAATTATTATCATTATTATACTTTATCCATTAAATTAAATACACAACTTCAATAATTTGTGTTATTTAATTATCTTATCATATTTCCTCTTAATTAAATAAAGATATCCTAAAGTTTTATTTTATTATCATATTCCTCTTTATTAAATGGGAAAATATCAAATATTTGTTTTATTTAATTAAATCTTCCTAATTTGCTAAATTTGAATAAATTAAATATATTCAAATAAATGCATAAATCAATATCCCTCTATTCACTTACCAATAAAATTAGATTTTTATTAATCTAATTAATGCAATTGGCATTCATGGGAAAGCCTTGGGGACAAACTTGCAGACAATCCTCTCAATCTTCTTCCTCTGAACTTTCCTATCATCTTGCCTGGTGTTTTCATGGGGAGGAACAATCCCCATGATTAGCTCCAGCCTTTCAATCTCTTACCATTCAAATCTACAAATTGAAGCCTCTGTTGTGTTACCCTTGTGAAAATGTGCTACCAGAAATCTATATATACAACCTTCTAAAGCATGAAAATGATCCGAGAAAATCCTAGTTTTATGCAAACTTATTATGTAGGAATACAACCAAGCAACCAAGCAATCATAATCATTAGCATTAGCATTTTAGTATCATCATAGCATCATGGCATCAATAGATTTCATATCATGGAAACATCATTAGTTTTTACTGTAGCTTCCTTTTATTAGTTTTCATCAGGATAGTTTACAGTAGCTTCATACAATCTAGAAATCATTCTTAATCATCACATCATTGCATGTAGCATCCATTTCGTTCTCTAGATAGGAATTTTAAATAGTTACGGTGCTTACAAATTTGAGAGCTTCTGTAACTTGATAAATCTTTGGAGATCAGAGACAATGAGACACTTTCAAGCTTTTCTTTGTTTTAAATTAGTTTAATTCATGATTAATCTTGATACAATGTTTCATTAAGAGGTGTATTTAATTGTATTTAGTTTACTTTTTCCACACTTACACCATTTATAGATTTAACAATTTTGTTAAAATATTCCTTTGTAACATGCACTTTTTTGGTAGAGCGCATGACTATCATACAATAGTGCATTGGTATCTCAAATCCACATACAAATACACATAACTACCCACTTGCATTAAACTGTAAATAATTTTTAGGATTGTTCAAATATGTAATTAACTTCCAACTTACAAAATTTGGACTTTGAAATGGATAATCTATTAGATTTAGATATAGATTATCGAGGGTCATGCATGCCATTGTACATAGTTTAGTATATTCATAGATATACATAGTTCTATCTTGGAATTTCTTCACAATATTTTTCATTTCATCCAACATGGGGAGAATACCAGCTAAAGTTAAGAGTGTCTATATATCGCTTAACCTATGTAAGAGGTGAGAAGCTTTATCTACTGTGTTGCGATGTTCATACATTACTTTAATCAATGATCAATATTATGAAAAAAATCATTGTGCTGGTCCATGCAAGGAGATCCATCTGGTATGAACATCCTTGAGAAGATTTTTTGCTCCTATTATTCCCTTAGAAAAAATTTAAAATTCCACAAAACATTTGGGACTTCGACAGAAGTATGCTCAGAGCTTGCAAACTAGATTTTCAAGTTTTGATACCATAGAAAACTTACTTACAATTCTAAATGCTAAATTCATTCTATGGTCCATGCAGTGAATTCCAATCATGCATGGTGAACACGTAGTTTGTAACTTTATGAAAAGACCACTCCTATGACCTTGCATTGCTACAACTCCATCAACTCCTACACACACCAACTTTTTAGGAATTGTCAAGTCATCCATACCTCCAATTTCATTCAAAGATTTCTTAACTAGTTCAAATTAATTTTGTGATGTTGAACTGTCCTTCACTTTATGAACATAGAGAAGATGAGGTTGGTAGACATGTTGGTGTACAATATACACATGCATACATACCCAAGAAGTATTTATACTACAATAACTTCATCTAAAGATAATGCAATGAAGTTTGACTCTTTTATTTTCTCCTATAAATCTTGATTTTCCACCTTAGCAAGAGAACTTGTCTAATCCCATCCAATGTTTATTGACCAATGTGCCCTAGGAAAGCTAGGAACACCCAAAAAATATAATAAATTAAAATATTTTGGGTAGTCTATCATAGGACGCCCTCTAGACAAAATATGAAAAACAACACTCATTTGTATAGTTTTTTCCAGTTGTGCTCCTATGATTACCTTTCCAAATTGAGCTTCAATTATACCTCCACATGTAGCAAGCTTCGCCATTGTTTGCATATGCTCATCATATTCTAGGGAATACTTAACATGAAGAAATTATTCCTTTGATTTCCATCTTACTAGTAATTTTTCCTTCCCATATTTGATTTATATTTTATAAACTTTATCGATATGCTTTTCTATTGTGTCAAGATTTAGCTGCAACTTATTGTATCTTTTACATTTAAAACTACAAATATTAACTTGTATTATGTTGGAGGTTCATCTTTGTTTGCATTTTCCATTGGTTTAATGAATGGGTACTTTGACACCCAATCAATTTGAAAATTCCTTGTCATATCCCACTCACACCCAATTTTTGATTTGTGTTTTCTTTTCGTCTTTCTTGTAGCAACACCATCTATGATGCCAACATTTCCATCTAAGTAAATTAACTCATTTTGGCTACTCTCCTTATCCCTTGGAACATCTTTTGTGACATTTTCATCCTCATCTAACTCAATTAAATCATTCTAATATTATTGCGACATATTGTAAATGATTTCTTCATTAATATTTGGTGCAAGATTTGATGATGTAGCTCCATCTTGATCTAATGGATCAAAAACATTACCAATTTTAAAGTAAGACTGTGATAACTCTACATTTTGGGTGTTTTGATGGCCTCCCAATCCATTCACCACCCTGAGGAGTCTTACCCTTGTTGCTCTTGCTTCTCGACATCTTGATCTCTCACTTTGAATAAAATTTGGAAAAAATGTCTTCTTGTTTAAGGACATAGAATATAGATCTCATTCCCTACTCAATATCATCTTTAATATTGAAGCAAGAATGGAAAAGAGATAAAAATATTATAACATTGAAGAAGTGATCACTTACCTTTAAGTTTTCATTGACTTGCTATTCGTTAATGTAGGAATGCATGTAGTTGTAAGTTTGTAACTTTCCTATGATCAAGGTTCTAAGTCCAACTTATGAATCTAGAGCTCACAAGTTCAAAACTGAACAAAATGTGTAAGAATAAATTAGAGTTCTGGTTGTATTTATATCAATCCATATTTGGAAAATTTCATGGGATTTTAAAATGGTATAGTAAAAATTTGGCGAATCTTGCATGATTATACAATGGTACATTTAAATGTTGGGCGAATAAAACCTTGACGAAACACATATGTTGTAATTTTCAAGGAAATTATGGCCCTACAATTAGCATGGAGGTGTCATAATGATTGGAGAAATGTGTCCTCAAACGTAATTAATTTTTAATGTTATTGGTGAAATGGGTCCTCATAAGAAATTATTTGTAAATTTTATTGGCGAAATGGGTCTTCATGCGTAGTGAACATTTAATGATGTTGGTGAAACGTGTCCTGATACACAATGTTATTTTAATAGTATTGGAAAATATGTAGGTGATTTAATACATGCTTTCGAGATTCCAGGTGAAAATATTAATCAGTTCGTTTGAAATGCATAGTTTGTTATGGCATAAATACTAATTTCATATGCCTCATAAAATAAATTAATAGTTAATGGAAATGCATTGGACTGATAATTTATAAAATCTAGGTGATTTAGCCACCCCTTTGGTTACAATTTATTTTCCTATTTTGACTTGGTTGATATGTACTATTCACCAATTGGAAAATATTTTCCACTAAAAAAATCCCTATCTCTCTCCTCTCACCTCTCTACCTCTCCCCTCTCTAAGTATTTGATTGACAACTTTGTAGAACATAGGTGCCTTTCTGTGAAATAGAGGCATAACTCCGAGTTATAAAGGTGCCTTTTTATGAAACAAAGGTGCCAATTCATATTTTGAGGCCTAAAAATTATTTTTTCATCATAAAATCTCACAAAAAATTCACCAAAAAGGTTAAAAAGTGACGTGGGTCCCACTAGACATGCCAAAATGAAGATGAGGAAAATGTTGAAGGAAAAAAGAGGAAGATAATGCAATACAAACATAATAAATTCACTTGTAATATTTTCTCACTCCTTGATGAGTGGAAATGGAGTGAACCCTTGTTCCATTTGATTTTCTCTTATGATATGATAGTATGTGGATTTGTCAATGCTCTAGTATAACCTTGATATGATTACAAGATGCGAGATCAAAATGATAGAATAAGGGTATGATAGCTTCAAAGTTCATAGTTTATGAGGGATAAGAGCTTCTAGATATAGAGCTTTGAAGAGGCAAAACCAATGACTAGGAATGATTGATGATGGATGGCTAAGATCGAATGAGGATTAAGGTTTGAATAAAAAATGTAATCATGTGACAAGTGGCACATGAGAGATGGGATCTAGGTTTAAGATTGCGATAAGGACAAAAATCCTTATGAGAAGGATTAGGATTAAGAGGTTGGATTGAGATGAATAGATAAAATGAAAAGTTAGTTTGACTTTTGGGTAGGTGTCTAGGTTCAATGAATCTAGATTAGGAGTTATTTAGACATGTGATGGGGATAATTGTCACATATGGAAATTTTAGATTATGATCCATGAGAACAATATAAATGGCTAGTATTAGATGGAAACAGATAGAGGACAAAGGGGATTTAGTTAAATAAATAAAATATTTATTCAATAAATGGGATCATGTGAGGGAAAAAATAATTAAATAAATAATAAATGATGTGTAATGCCCCGCCACAAAACCCTAGAGGACAAAAAGCTACCACACTTTAAAAAATGGAACACTTTTTTTTTTGAAGTATAACATACTAAAGATTGCAGATCAAATAATTACTTGAATTCTAAACCTAAGTCCTCTAAGGTTCCATGACTATGCTACTAGAATGCCATTAACCAAACTAACAAGAATTAATCCATTAAACATGATTTTTCTAACATTAAAGAGTACATTAAATCCATCACATTATATGATCAACCAATGTGAACATCCATTTCATGTCATCAATATAACATCAAAGATGATTTAATTAACATATGCAATAAACATCATTTTACTTTTTCATTACAAGGGAGAGTTCACAATTAATTACAACATTACATCATTACAATAGTGCTTTCCCGAGATCAATAGGGAAGAATATACATATGAGTACAATGAATAATAAAATTGATTTATAGTACAATACAAGTACATGTAAGATATTCCACTCGAACTGGAACAAGTGCAGAAGTCCACATCACAATGAGTAGTCCCCAAAAACACGAACAACAAGGGAACCCAATGGAGAAATAAGCACAATCCACTCGACCATGTGGAACCCTAAGTTACACCCCTCGTGCTAGGAGATAGCAATGAGGTTCCACCACAAAACAATCAAAAAGACAAAAGAATGACACAAGGGCTAACATGACTCCAATATACAAGTACCTTATAACAACACACAATAGTGAAACCACTTCTAGAGGCACATAAACATCAAA
Source organism: Sequoia sempervirens (assembly GCA_007258455.2). NCBI lineage: Eukaryota > Viridiplantae > Streptophyta > Pinopsida > Cupressales > Cupressaceae > Sequoia > Sequoia sempervirens. The sequence continues at coordinate 488,294,658 of VDFB02281492.1, forward strand.
GGGAAATACAAGACAAGGGAATACTAGGTTGCAGTAGGGGAGAGTGTCATCGCATGGTCTTGGCATGAGTTATCTTGGCTGCCTCACACTAGGCATCGACCCCATAGGTTAACACATGCGGAACCAACTTCCTTTCATGAGGACAAGGAGGTTGAACTTGCCAACTAGGCCTTCTCAACCCATCCTTAGCCTAAACAAACACAATAAGCATGGGTGAGTGATGCAGAGCAAGGTGGAGAAACATAGTATCCAACTCAATTTGATCCAATTCACACAAGGAAACAACTTTCAAAACACAATTCACTCAAGCTATCCCTAGACAACACCAATGGGTTTCTAGCCTTCCAAAATCAACAAATGGACTTATCTTTTGGAGAAGGCCATACCAATGCCAACAAAAGACCAATCTAGACTCTCAATAGACCCCGAACCAAAATCCCAAATAATCTCAAGAGAATTCTTTGTGCCAACATTAAGAAACAATAACCCAACCTTGCAAAAGACTACTAGAATTGGCCCACTTTTCCAAATGAAGTGTCTTCAAATCACTTTTTCTACACAAAAACTCTTCTGAAAGTCACTTATTACATATAAAAACTCCCAATTTCATAGACCATTCTCAGATTCAAGGCTTTTACATCGCTGTCCCAATAAACCCTTAATTTGTCATGTAAACACCTAGGGTTTTTAGAAAAAAACACTACTACAGGGCCCATAAAATGCAACCAATGCTTCAAAAAAGTTTATTTAGGTCTATACAGATAATTCCCACCTTCACAAACTCTGTCCCATCAAAAATTCAACAAAACCATGCTTTGAACCACCATTTTCACAAGAAAAATGACACTGCCCAGCCCTAGGGCATCCTCCCAATACACACAAATTGCTTTTTGTTTCCAACTAAGGCATATAAACAGCTATTATACCATGGTACTATGCCTTCCCACTGAGAAACAACCATATCAGTAGGTGGAAGGCTTTAATGCATGATTAAAATTCCAAACAGTGCCTTTGCTGCCCTAACACAAGCAGTTCCAGAAAAGTGAGAAGATCTCTCTGAATAAGAAGTGTTATTTCCTACAAATAGGTTCAAATGAAAGATATTTCACGTTTCTACAAAATGAAAAATAATTTAGAGCATCTAACACCTATATGGGTCCATACAAAGGGAACAAATTCAGGAAAAATAGGGTAATGCCCAAAAATAAGAGTTTGTATTAATTTTTGGAGTTTCAAAACTTTCAACAACCACCTTCTTCTAGCCATGGAGAGATTTTAAACATGTTTCAAACCAAATATCGACTGTCCAATTCCCATATCTAACATTTGGATTACTTAACTCTTAAATTGATTTTTTTTTTTGTCAATGTTGCTCTTGACAACATGTTACAACTTTTGCAATTTCTACCTAATTGACATCCTAAGACACTAACACCCTCAAATACATATTATATGGTCTTTTAGACCTTATTTAACATAAATAAAACTTTAACATCCCTTAGAATCCACTACTAACACCTTGTTACACTTTCATTAGATAAAATATTGCACTAAGGGTGTAGAAGCTCCTGCACTAGTAAGGCATCCAATTATCTTAATTAAAGTTAAATTCTACCCAACCTCCTAGTTTATTAATTAGGTCATCACTTAGTTAAGAAATCCCACATGGGTTATCCTAGTTGCCACTTTGTGCGCTGGCCCCCATTGAGACCCACTCCCCCTACTAAAGACAAGAAGACCCAACCACATCCAACAGGGTAAGCCAACTTGCACAAATCACAAAGACTTCATGAACATACAGAAAAGGGTGAGGAATAAGCCATCCTGCATGCAAATCCCAATCATAGAGGTGAATAAACATGCAAGGCTAATGACACCCGTGTACTCAATCAAGACATAAACATCCATCTCAGAATGAATAATCATAGAACCCATCAAGAAGAAAATTCCCCCTACCCTTTGGAAGAATTTCAATATCCACCTCACACAATGACTTAAACATTTGAACAATAGCTCACAATCATCCTCATTTCCATTACTCATTCACATCACTTCATACTGTTGGAAATATATGTCTCAATCCCACAGGCTGAAACCTCTATTGGAGCCAAGTCGGTGTGACATATTCTATATCTGGCTGACGAGCAGATTTGTAGCCTTATGTTTTGTACAGGTCGCTGTGACCTTGCAGAAGTCTTGCCGAACGGTTACACATTGGAGTCTTCGGTGTGAAATGTTGTGTTCGGTGTAACCTCTCACCACCCATGGAGATCTCTGGCTGACAGGCCATTCTATCATATATTGGGGAGACCCTTGGCTGAAAGGCTTAGTTCGGGGTGAAGTCCCAGCGATAGCTAAAGTCTCGCCGACAGTGTTTTATGTTGAAGCCTTCAGGGAAAGTCTTGGGTGTTGGATAAGAAGTCTTACCGATAGGAATGTCTCACCAATAGTATTCACTCAGGGTAACCCAAAGGTCTTGGGGAGAAGTCTCAGTGAGAATGGAATGTCATGCCGACGGGGATACACCTGAAGTCATCGAAGTAGCTCAAGGCGATCGGTATGAAGTCTTGGCGACTCGTGGGGTCTTGCTGATAGTAGTATGGCTTCAGAGTAACCTAAGAGATACCGATGAAACCTCTTGGCGATAGTTGAATGTCTTAGCAATAGATGGATGTTGATGGAAATGCTAATGGCTCGGTATGACTTAGAACCTCGGTATAAGGTCTTGGTGAAAGCGATAAGTCTCGCCGACTCTTGGATGCTTCGGTATGACATGTTTGCTCGATGTGAGATCTTGGAAAAAGATGAATATCTTGCTGACTATTGGATGCTTCAGTGTAACTTAAGAAGTCTTGGTGTAACCTCTTGGCCGGCGGTAAGTCTTGCCGATAGCAATGTTGAGGTCGATGTGACTTGTGAATAGCGATATGAGTCTTGCCAATGAGGAAACTCTTGGCGATATTGAATGCTAAGCTGTGTGTGGCATCAGGGAGACACGGTCAGTGTCTCACCGACATGCCAACATAGATTGAAGCTTTTTGATCGAGTGAATACCATCCTATGTGGCTCATTGTCAACCAATCATAGAAGCCGAATGGGAACCATTGGAAGACAGTTCGTTGTGGCAGTTCTGAGAGGAAGCTCGACAGACAGGGGTGACATGGTTATACTCTGTGATAGAAGATGATGTCTGGTTGGATTGTTAGATGATTCAAAGGATCGACGGATTGATTTGTGGTTGTATAATCAGAGTGAATTCTATTCTGTGAAGATTGTAACTTGAAGGTTTCTGTACAAGTTTGATCATTGTGAAAGCTGCTGAAATATGACATCAGAAAGATAAGTCTGATATTTGTATGTAATCTCCATTACTGTAATACAAAGTGATTTCTCTTGGTGTGGTGGGTTTTTCTCCCGTAAGGGTTTTCCCACGTATATCTGGTGTTCATATGTGTGTGTCAAATACTCTTTTTCTGTTATCTCTTTCATGTGCATCTTAATTGGATTGTAATTGTAATTTTAAAAGGTATCTCTGCATTCTTCCCTGAGGTTTTGACGTTAGGAGAGTTGTTTCCACATCTAATTTTCCTTACACATACAACCAACATAATCCAATAATGTAATTATAGAATTTACAGGGTGAATTTATAATGGAACCAATTACATGTTTACTAAGCATTCATCTTAACCCAAAGAATAATCTTTTATTCCATATAAACTAATCTATCATTTATATATATACACCAATCCTTCCATATCTAAATTTTCCTTTATTTTATTTATTTCTTTGACATGATCAACAAATAATCAAGACAACAATGTTCTTTTATTGATCTCATAGCATATATACATACATGCATATAAATACCTTTGTATAACACGTATACAAAAATGTAATTATATATATAAAAGTATGTATATATATAAGTATACACATGTTTCAGCATATATATATATATATCTACATACATATGCCTTTATATTATCAAAACAAGGTTCTATTTTTTTAAAAATACAAAATACATATTTTCAGCAATATTGATATACATATATATATATACACTTATAATCAATCATATATCATTTAAATACTTACTATTAAACTTTTATTGCAACAAATACAAACTACAGAGTATAAACGATGACTTGGCCGAACTCAAAAGTTTCACAAAATACAGGGTAAGGGTAGCGAATGTTTGCACCATACAAGATTCAATTGACAAGCATAAACTATGCCTCCCTATCAAACTCTTAACATTCAATTTTGAAGAAGAGGCATCGATTATCCATGGTATAAATCGAAATCCCACCATAAAATGGGTTCTTTGAATCTTATAAGTTTGGAATTGCCAAAATAAAGAAATTAAATCAAATCTCTATCATATATTAAGACCATCAATTATCTTATTCACAACATATGCCAATTTCAAATGCCAATAATATGGCATATTTGCATCGACATGGAGGGAAATAAAAACATCAATTTACAAGAATCCAAACATTGAAACTATTGAAATAAATAAAGGTTGAATTAGAATCCAAGATGCAAGCAAGCGACATAGTTGCTGAGAGGAGGAAAGAAGGATTGGCTGCAGCTGAGACGAGCTGGCATCAAGCTTGGCTTACAAACCGACCATCGAAATGAACCATTGACCCAAAGACAAGGTGCGCTAATTATAGAGGAGTTAAAAAAAGAAACTTATGAGCCAACACAATCGGCTGGGGAGAAAGAAACGAGGCTACAGGGTATACACATAATGAATATATATTAAAAGAAAAACTATATAACACCATACCCTCATGTGTAGGAACGTGGCTTAAGCTTCTATAACTACTGCCCTGGTGACCTAGTATACAAATGCTATTGCATATGCATAAGGAGGACTTGCTGCCAGACTAAAGAAAATTTATAGAGAAAGTCAGAGTATTTGAATGGAAATGAATACATCGACACTTTTATGTGAAATGCAAACTTTCCAAATTCACAAAAAAATATATAGAAAAGAGCTATGAAATCCCCAGACAATGCTTTTACGAATTGCTTCATTCAAGAAATATACCAATAAATGTTCTGTTTCCAATAGCATATTCATTTAGACATTTATTTTCAAACATAGAGACAATTGAGATAAACAATGGAAGTTGGTTTCCCCTGCTTGCCAGAGGAAAGAATTGATGCCAAGCTCACCACGCCTAGCTTGCGGCTTTAACTCACTTCAAAAACTCAACAAACACTACAAAAACCCTCAATTCCAAACCACAATACCAAAAGAAAAGCCTTCAAGAACAAGAAAATTATTCACGGGAAGAGAAAACAAGATTAGTTTCCAGATATTGTGAAAAGCCCCCTTTTTTTAGCCAAAATAACCAATTTATTTACCACTTCCCTGATCTCCGTTGCTGCTTGCACTTCTTTAATTTAATTATTTTATTTTCGTTTCCAATTTCTCATTGATTCCACTCTTCAATATGTTTATTAATGAACTTATCTTCATTTATTTACACACAATAAATCCACCTTAGAATATTTAATTTATTAATTTTAATCATTCATTTTAATTTTGTTTGCACACACTATAGTTAATATATATTTATTTTAATATTTCAATATTAAGACATAGGCTTTATTTATTTAAACTTAATAAAGGCATTATCAATATTTTCATTTATCAATACCACAAACATATTAAAGCATTTATTTTTATTATCAAAATACTTTTAACTTTAATAACTTTATTTTAATATAATAATCAATCAAAGCACTAATTAACTAAATTAATCAAATGAACAAAATTCCAAGCAATACCTGACCTCATAGTGAATTAGAAAACAACACAAAAACAACATTGATAGACCAACCCGAACTGACGACATTGATGGGGTAGTACAAACATATACTCATCCTTGTCAAGGATGATGGCTAAACAAGGACCAAATGCTATCTCCATCAATGATTTCCATTGGGTTTAAGGCACACTCAAACCTAACATATCAGGTGGAGTCAATGCTTGGTACCTATAAGCTACAACAAACTACACAGTCAAGCATGTACATAGTCAAACAGTCACACACACCATGAAAGGAAAGTCGCAGCATCACAGGGCACTCACAAGTGAGTGATGCAACACTATTTCCCCTTCACCAAAATACATCAACGCACAATAATCAAATCCTAAAAATATGATAAGAACATACATCAAATAATCACATGGTGCTCATAGCAAGAATAATCCACATAATCAATTAAATTTATCTACCAAGCATAGCATAAGCATAAACATCAGTGGTAAAGTATCATCAAAACTGTGAATCCAACACCAAGAAAAGTATCATAATGTCCAAATACAACTAAGTAATTGTCAGTAACAAAAAGTAAACTAAGGGGCACTACATCCTCCCCCTAGAACCAGGCTTAATTCTAGAAGCCTAGAAATAGATATGGGTACAACTCTCGTATCTTGGATGCATCCTCCAAAGTAGCACAAGACTCATTGTTAGGATCCCACTGGATCCTCACCTGCTCAATGTCTTGATCCCTGAGGGTGAGTCTCCTGTGCTGTAGTATGCCCACAAACTCCAAAGCCAGCTACCCACCCTCTACCTATAAGGCATTCCAACCAAAAACATGAGAGATATCAGGATGATATGGCCTGAGAATAGAAATGTGAAACACATCATGAATGCGCGATAGACTGGGTGACAGAGCAAGATGGTACAATATAGGACCAATCATCTCCAACACCTCAAAAATCCCAACAAAGCACGATGCGAGCTTAGAGAATTTTCCATAATGAATCAGACTCTTTCGCAGATGCACATGTAGGAATACCCGCTCTCCAACTGAGAATTGTCGATCCTATTGCAAGTATGAGCTAGTTTTGGTGGTGTTGTCATTAATGTTGTCATTGATGTCAACATAGCTCAGTATGTTGCAAATTTTACATGTATAACTAAGATGTTGTGAGTACATGGAGCTATCTTTATAGTGTTACAAATGTGCTGGTTTGATAAGTTTCCAAGTGCTTTTGAGAAAATTAAATAAAAAAGAGAAGTCAGAATGATGAAAGTGTTCAGAATGTGCTTCGGTATGTGCTCTTCATTTCTCCTGTGTTGATCCTATACTTATGCAGATCTAAAGGTTTGTTAATGAGGATTTAGTGGTGATATATCTCGAGTTTTAGCTTCTGGCTTGATGGTACGTGAAAGTTGCGTTCACCAGTTTGTGAACTGTTCTGGTAGAGTTGGTCTTCTATGGACTGGGAGAAATATTATTGCTCTACAGTTCTTCTCTACTTTGTTTTAGATCTTGTGGATCTGGAATATGTCTTGTGAAGGTCTTTTCTATGCTATGGAAAAGTGGCTTGAAGATTGGTGATCTTGAAGTCATGTTTCAGTATTTCTGTGTGAGTTCATACAGTCCAAATAGACTGGTGAAAGGTGTTCAATGATTGAAGTTTGTTGTTTTGCTGAGGATGTATCTGGAATATTTTGAGATGTATTTTCATGCATAAGTATGCATGACTTGGCATCCACGTGTCATCTTCTTGTCGAGATACGTGTACATCAACGATCATTTGTGTTTTCATTAGGTTTGGCCGACCTGGTGTTTACACTTCATTCAAAGAATAAAATTAAATTAAGGAAGCGTGTGCTTGTTTCGAGATGTTATTATTATTATTTTTTATTGGTCTACTCTTATTCCTTTCCACTATGGGAATTTTGAGTTTTTGACCTAATTTGAATTTATGAAATAATGTTTTGTGGCCGACCTTGGAGAAAGTTTCTAAGGTTAAGGATGGTATAAAAGCAAGTTGAATTGTGAAGAGATGTATGACAGTGTGATGCAAAGTGATGAAAGTGTGCCACAAATCATAAGAGCAGAAGTGTGTGTATGAGTGAGTTGTGATAATAGTTTTTAGTGTGTTGAAGGAAGTGAGCTAAAGGTTTTTGAAATCCTGAGGATTTGCATTAATTGTAGTGGTGGATCTTTTCTTCTCTTTTGTATCTATAGATAGCGAGCCTCCCTGTTGGATAGTGAGTCCTTTCTGTAGGCAGTGAGCCTTTGTATTTTGTTTATAATATTTTATATTGTGAGTTAACCCTCACCGTGGTTTTTCCCTCATTGGGTTTTCAACGTAAAAAATATGGTGTTCATTGTGTTGATTTAATTTCTATTATTTGTGTTTCATGCTCTTACTTAATAATATAATAGTTAGGTTGTGGAATTAATAAGTGTTGAGTTTTAAGTTTGAATTTTGTGACAACTGATTCATGCCCCCCTCTCAGTTGTCCTATGCCTATTTAACAATTGGTATTAGAGATTTGGTTCCTTTTTGTTGAGCTTAATAGCTTGAGGAAGATTTGATGACACACAAGTTGGCGATCCCTATGTTCGATGGAACTAACTACAATGACTGGAAGGGACAGATGAAAGGATATATTATCTCCTTTCGTTGCAAGACCTAGAAGGCTATTGAGACAAAGTATATACACCCATTCAGTGGTCTTACTACTGCAGATGAGATCTCTACTTATGAAGAAAATAAGAAGGCAAAGTATGCTATTTGCAGTGGTTTATCTAAAAATGAGCGAGTGAAGGTTTCTTCTTTGGAAACTACATATGAAGTCTAGAAGAAGTTGGAAGATATGTATGAAGGAAATGAAAGAGTAAAATTGACAAAGAAACTGGCGGTGAAGCGCAAATTTGTGAATCTAAAGATGGAAGAAGGTGAAGAGTTTACAATTTTCTTTCAGAGGGTTGAAATGATTGCAAATGAAGTTAGAAATCAAGGAGTAAAACTATTAGATGAAGATATAATTGAGAAGATCCTGATAACCCTACCAGATTGCTCCAGTGAGAAGATCTCAGTTATTGAAGAAGTGTATGATCCTAAGAAGTATACTTTGGAACAATTGTTCGACACCTTGCAAGTATTTGAGTTGAGGAAGTTCCAGAAATAAGACAAGATAAAAGAAAAGACAGAAATGAAATTTAAAGCACTGAAGATTGAAGAGGAATCAAATAGTGATGGTGTTGATGAGTTGGAAGAAAACTTCACCAGGAAGTTGAAGAAAGGCATCAGAAAGTATAAAGGTATGCTTCCTTTTAAATGTTTTAGTTGTGGTAATATTGGTCATTATGCTTCAAGATGTTTGAATAGGGTTTTGTATAAGAAGAACAAGGATTATAAGGATAAAGATAAGGATAAGAAATACAAGAAGCTGTACTATGTTAAAGAAGAAGCAGGGATTTCTGATGATGAATCTGAAAATGAAGTTGATGATAGGGAATGCTTATTCTTAGCTTTGGAAAGTAAATCTATATCCACTAACCCTAGAAAATGTGTAAGAAAGAAAGTTCCAGAGAATAAGAGAAATAATATGGAAGGTATTTTGGTTACCGCTTTTCATGCAAGACATGATGAAGATTATTGGGTAATTGATAGTGGATGTTCTAATCACATGATCAGAGATAAGAGTAAGTTCACTAAACTTGAGAAATATGATGGTGGTTTAGTTATGTTTGGTGATGATTTAGGAGCTAAGATTTGTGGGAAATGATCAATTAGTTTTGATGGAGTGTACAGTACTAAAAATGTATATTATGTGAAGGGTTTGAGGCATAATCTTTTGAGTGTAGGTCAGATGTGTAACAATGGTTTTAAACTTGTGTTTCAGAACAATACCTGTGAAATCAGAAAAGGATCAAAAAATGGAAATATGATTGCTGCCGGAAGAACTCATGGAAACATCTACCAGCTGAAGGGAGTTGATGGTCATTGTCTTGTATCTCAAATCAGTGAAAGTTGGTTATGGCACCGGAGAATGGGACATGTAAATTTTGATAACTTGGTTAAGATTAATGCAAAAGGAGATTGTTTGAGAACTTCCTAGAATCACAAGACCTACTAATGCTATCTTTAGAAGTTTTCAATTGGGAAAAGAGCACTCTACTACCAGAATGTTGGAGTTAGTTCATATTGATCTCTATGGTCTAACTAGAACTAGAAGCCTGAATGGTGATAGATATTTCATATTACTTATTGATGATTATACTCAAATGACATGGGTTTCTTTTCTCATAGAAAAGACTCAGGCTCTGGATAGGTTTAAGGTATTCAAAGCAAGAGTAGAAAGTGAAGTGAATTTGAAAATCAAGTGTTTGAGATCTGATAGAGGTGGATAATTCACATCTAATGAATTTAATGCATTATGTGAACAACATGGAATAAGAAGATAGTTTTCTGCTCTGAGAACCCCTTAGCAAAATGGTGTTGTTGAAAGGAAAAATAGGACTGTATATGAAGCTACTAGAACTATGATGAAAGAATCAAATGTACCAGATTTGTATTGGAGAGAGGTGATACATATTGCTATTTATGTTCTTAATAGAGTTCAAATTAGATACAACACAAAGACTCCTTTTGAGTTATGGATTGGTAAGACTCCTACTATGAAGTATTTTAAAGTATTTGGAAGCAAATGCTATATTAAAAGAGATGATGAAAATTTTGGAAAGTTTAATGGTAGATGTGATGAAGGAATATTTTTTGGATACTCTACTACTAGCAAAGCATACAGATGCTTCAACAAAATATTGAGAAAGATTATTGAAAGTGCTAATGTGAAAGTTGATAAGGACATACGTAGACCTATTGAGATAAGTGAAGTTGAACTTGATGATGCTATCTATGGACATGTACTTGAAGAAAACAAGGAAGAAGAAGAGAAAGAAGAACAAGTGGAAGAAGAATAAGGAGAAGAATAAAATGAACCAGAACCTGTTGTTGTGACTCCTAAGTATGTACAAAAGAATGATCTAGAGGATTAGATAATTGGAGATAAAAGTGAAGGTGTGAAGACAAGAAGAAAAGTTGCAGCTAAGGTAAATTTGTGTCTTTTATCTAAAACTGAACCCAAGTCTATAAGTGAAGCATGTGAAGATGAGAGTTGGATGAGAGCTATGAAAGAAGAGTTGCAACAAATAGAAAAGAATCAGATATGGGAACTAGTCCCCAGGCCTATGAATAAAAATGTGATTGGTTCAAAATGGGTGTTCCAAAATAAGCTGAATGAAAGTGGAGAAGTCGTAAGGAATAAGGAAAGACTAGTATGCAAAGGATATTCACAAGTTTAAGGTATATATTTTGAAGAAACATTTTCCCTTGTGGCCAGAATGGAAGCTATTAGGATGTTTTTTGGCTTTTTCTACCCACAAGGACTTCAAAGTGTATTAGATGGATGTTAAGTCAACATTTCTGAATGGTGAGTTGGAGGAAGAGGTGTACATGGAGAAACCTGAAGGGTTTCAATTGTTTGACAAACTAGACATGGTTTGTAAGTTGAAGAATGCATTGTATGGATTGAAGAAAGCTCCCAGAGCTTGGTATGCAAGACTAGAAAAATATCTAACAAAGAAAGGATTCAACAAAGGTTCTGCTAACATCAATCTTTACTTCAAAGTGCAAGGTAACAAAATGTTGATAGTGGTTGTTTATGTTGATGATATCATTTTTGGTGGAAATGAAGGAATGTGTAAAACGTTTGCTGAAGAGATGCAGAAAGAATTTGAGATGTCTATGACGATGAATTGAATTTCCTCCTTGGTCTACAAGTGAATCAAACTGATAAAGGGATATTCATTTCACAATCTATGTATGTAAAGTAACTGTTGAAGAAGTTTGGGATGGATAATTCCAAACCGGTTTGTACCCCTATGGTAACTGGATGTAAACTAAGCAAAGATGATGAATCTGCTAAGACTGATAAGAACAAATATAGATCTATGATTGGTAGACTATTGTACCTTACTGCTACCATACCAGACATTATGCATGTAGTATGCTTAGTTGCTAGATTCCAAGTAGATCCCAGAGAACCACATGTCATAGCTGTAAAGAGGATATTTAGATATCTTAAAGGTACACCAGATTATGGAGTATGGTATCCTAAGAGTGATGATTTTACCTTGAGTTCTTATACAAATTTTGATTGGCCTGGATGTGTAGATGACCAAAAGAGTACCAGTGGTGGTGCTTTCTTTCTTGGTGGAAGATTAGTTTCATTGTTGAGTAAAAAGCAAGACTCAGTTTCTTTATCCACAATAGAGGTAGAATATATTGCTGCAACATCCTGCTACACACAAGTTTTATGGATGAAGCATACACTGAAGGACATTGGTATGGTATGTGATGAGCCTATTTCTATTTTCTATGACAACACAAGTGCAATAAAAATTTCATAGAACTTGGTTATGCATTGAAGAACAAAACATATGTCTTAGGGAACAAATTGCAGATATATTCACTAAGGCTCTTCCAAAGGATAATTTTAAGTATCTTAGGGAGATGTTGGGGGTCATTAGCCCTTCGAACTAAGTGCACATGAAGGTGCATTAGTCTAGTGAATTCACAGATTCTTCATTTATCTAGATTGATAAATGGGTCTACTCTATAGGGGGAGTAGAAAATGATTTTGCAGGATGGGTGTACTCCTAAGGGGGAGTAATCAATGTTGTTGATCTTTTCCATTGATGTCAAAGGGGTAGAGAAAGTCATGTGAAAAATAGGTGAAGAAGAAGAGAAGATGTTCTCCTGGGATAGTGTGTAAATTTTTGTCTTTGATGTTTTTTCACATCATGTGTTTCCATCAATGACAAAGGGGGAGATTTTTGCAGGTATGAGCTAGTTTTGGTGGTGTTGTCATTGATGTCAACACAGTTCAGTATGTTGCAGATTGTACATGTATAGATGAGATGTTGCTGAGATGTTGTGAGTACATGGAGCTATCTTTATAGTGTTGTAGATGTGTTGGTTCGATAAGTTTCCAAGTGCTTTTGAGAAAATTAAATAAAGAAGAGAAGTCAGAATGACAAAAGTGTTCAAAATGTGCTCCAGTATGTGCTCTGCATTTCTCCTGTGTTGATCCTATGTTTGTGCGGATCTGAAGGTTTATTAATGAGAATTTAGTGGTGATATCTCCTGAGTTTTAGCTTCTGGCTTGATGGTACATGAAAGTTGCATTCACCGGTTTGTGAACTATTCTGGTAGAGGTAGTCTTCTGTGGACTGGGAGAAATATTGTTGCTCTACAATTCTCTATTTTGTTTTAGATCTTGCAGATCTGGAATATGTTTTGTGAAGGTATTTTCTATGCTCTGGAAAAGTGGCTTGAAGATTGGTGATCCAGAAGTCATGTTTTAGTATTTCTATGTGAGTTCATACAGTTTAGATGGACTGGTGAAAGGTGTTCAATGATTGAAGTTTGTTGTTTTGCTACAAATGTGTCTAGAAGATTTTGAGATGTATTCTCTTGCATAAGGATGCGTGTCATGGCGTCTGCATGTCATCTTCTTGTCGAGATGTGTGTACATCAATGTTCATTTGTGTTTTCATTAGGTTTGGCCGACCTAGTGTTTACACTTAATTCAAAAAATTAAATTAAATTAAGGAATCGTGTGGTTGTTTCAAGATGTTATTTTTGAAAAATATTTTTATTGGTCCACTCTTATTCCTTTCCACCACGGGAATTTTAAGTTTTTGACCTAATTTGAATTTATGAAATAATGTTTTGTGGCTGACCTTGGAGAAAGTTTCTAAGGTTAAGGATGGTATGAAATCAAGTTGAATTGTGAAGAGATGTATGACTGTGATGAAAAGTGATGAAAGTGTGCCATAAATCATAAGAGAAGAAGTGTGTGTGTGAGTGAGTTATGATAGCAGTTTTTAGTGTGTTGAAGGTAGTGAGCAGAAGGTTTCTACAATCCTACGGATGTGCATTAATTGCAGTGGTGGATCTTTTGTTCTCTTTTGTATCTATAGGCATTGAGCCTCCGTATTGGACAGTGAGTCATTTATGTAGGTAGTGAGCCTTTGTATTTGGACAGTGAGTCCTCTTTTGGGCAGCGAGCCTTTGTATTCTGTTTATAATATTTTATATTGGGAGTTAACCCTCACCATGGTTTTTCCCTCATTGGGTTTTCCATGTAAAAAATTTGGTGTTCATTATGTTGATTTACTTTCTATTATTTGTGTTTCATGCTCTTACTTAATAACAAAATAGTGTGGTTGTGGAATTAATAAGTGTTGAGTTTTAAGTTTGAATTTTGTCACAACTGATTCACCCCCCCTCTCAGTTGTTCTATGCCTATTTAACAAATCCACCCTATGAGCATTTGCATATTTCTTTTGCCTATCCTGGGATGCCACCAAATGCTCCCTACTGTGAATCACCTATTGCTCCATCTCTTGAATGATCTCTAGACCAAGAAGTTATCTATCCTCAAGATGATCCTAGCTCAACGAGGTCTGACAGGGACAACTATATAATGCTTGTAAAGGAGGCATACTAATAGAACTGTGATATCCATTATTGTATGCAAACTCCACCAAGTACAAGTAATCCTCCCAATGAGACTATTGATCGATAATGTACATCCAAAGCATATCCTTGAGGACCTGATTAACCCTCTTAGTCTTCTCATCAGTCTTTGGATGATAAGCTGAACTAAAGTTCAACTGAGTCCCCAACACATGCTATAAGGATGTCCAAAGAGCTAAAGTGAACACTGGATCTCTATTTGAGATAATCCTATGAGGAATCCCGTGTAACCTGACAATATCCTCCATGAAAATTCTGGCCACTGATGAAGCATTATATGAGGATCAAATAGGAGAAAAGTGTGCCACCTTAGTCAACCTATCCATGGTGACCATGATGGTGTCATGCCAAATAGAAGACACTGGAAAACCGACAATAAAATCTAATGAAATGATGTCCCATTTCCATTCTGGGACTAGATGGGGCTGCAAAAGACCTGTAGGATGCTGATGTTCTGCCTTCACTCTCTAACACTCCAAACATATTGACACAAAATCAGAAATATCCTTGTTCATTCCAACCCAAAAGTATAGCTAACGAAGGTCTACATATATCTTCTTGACACCCAAATGAGCTGAATAAGGTGCCCGATGTGCCTCTGACATTATCAAAGTACGAAGATCTCTTAAGGAAGGAACATAAAGTGACCCAAGTGCTGCAAAAGGCCATCTGACTCAAGGGAATAACCTACAAATCTATCCTCTAAATATTTTCTTGACTCCATTTTAGACCTCACCTCCTGATACCAACTATCTAAAGGAAGCGCTATAAGGATTTGAATCCTCAAGTCTACTCCAAGAGTCATTGTTGAGAGCTCATGTCTCCACCAAATACGAGAATTCATCACCACATTTTCCTTACCCTGAATAAATTTCACCTCAA
The DNA here is from genome assembly GCA_007258455.2 of Sequoia sempervirens. Classification (NCBI taxonomy): domain Eukaryota; kingdom Viridiplantae; phylum Streptophyta; class Pinopsida; order Cupressales; family Cupressaceae; genus Sequoia; species Sequoia sempervirens. The sequence continues at coordinate 488,309,918 of VDFB02281492.1, forward strand.
AATCATACTCACATAGGAACTCCATCCACCATCTCTGCCTCACATTCAAATTAGGTTGTGTGAAAATATACTACAAACTACAGTGATCATTGTGCAGCTCAAACCGATGCCCCAATAGGAAATGCCTCCATCTCATGAAAGAATGAACCACAATGACCAACTCCAAATCATGTGTAGGATAGTTCAACTCATGATCCCTGAGGTTGTGAGACTCATAGGAAATCACGCGACCATCCTGCATCAACACTGCTCCTAAACCCTCCAAGGATGCATCTGTACAAACCACAAAATCCCTAGTAGGATAAGAAACTACCAAGATAGGTGCATTGGTCAACCTCTTCTCAAGAGTCCGTAAAGTGGCCTGACATTGCTCTGACCAAATAAACTTCTTCCCTTTCCTCTGAAGAGAAGTGATGGGGTGCGCTATCCTAAAAAAACCTTGTACAAACCGTCGGTAGTAACATGCTAAACCTATGAAACTATGAAAATATGCAACATTAGTTGGTGCAGGCCAATCAATAATGGCTTGGATCTTTGAAGGATCCATGACAATGTCCTCACCAAAAATAACATGACCCAAATACTTCACCTCTGTTTGGAAGAACTCACATTTTTCCAAATTTGCATACAACTGGTTCTCCCTCAGACACTGTAGCACCTAATGAAAATGCTCCTCATGTTCCTCCATAGTCCTCAAATAGATTAAAATGTCATCCAAAAACACTAGGAAAAACCTTTCAAGGTAAGTGCGGAACACACCAGTCATCAAACTTATGAATATAGATGACACATTTGTGAACCCGAACAACACAACGGTGAACTCATAGTGTCCATAACAAGTGCGAAATGTGGTCTTATGGATGTATGCATCAAAGATGCACAACTGATGGTACCATGACTTAAGATCAATTTTCAAGAATACCCTAGCTCCCTTGATCTAATCAAAAATATCATCAATCCTTAGTAAGGGGTATCTGTTCCTTACCATCACCTTATTCAACTATTGATAATCAATGCACAATCGAAGGGATCCATCCTTCTTCTTCACAAAAATAACTGGTGCTCCCTAAGGAGAGACACTAGTACAAATAAATCCCTTCACTAACAACTCCTCAAGCTACAACCAAAGCTCCTTAAGATCTTGAGTGGTCTTCTGATATGGAGCTTGGGAAATAGGCTCTACTCCAGGTACAAGGTTGATCTTGAAATCGATGTCACGCTTAGGTGGCATCCCTGGAATCTCACTAGGAAAGACATCTACATACTATCTAAGGATAGGATGATTGTTGAGGGACACCTCTCGACTCTTCTTTAACTCCAAATCATTAACTGTCATGATGAAAAATTGGCAACCCTATCATATACACATCTTCAACTGCATAAAAGAGATCACATGCAAGGAAATAGGCCTCTAAACACCAACTACCTCTACCTCATTGCCTAAATCATCTACACACTACACTAACATATGTCGATAGTCTATCACTACTAGGTGTGCATCTAGCCAATCCATTCCAACATAATATCATATGACCCAAGGGGTATAATAAAAAGGTCCACTATGGTACAGAGAGAACCAATACTAAAAAAACAACCATGAACAAGAGACTCAACTACTACTTTAGCACTAGAGGTTAATTCGACCTACCACTAGTCTACATCGTGCCACTACGGAAGGAGAAATAAAAGAATCTAAAGCACCAGAGTCAAAGAGGATAGAAATACTATGACCTTGCAACACACCTATCGTCTCAACCACTATACCCTAATGCTCGGCTTGGCAGTTATCAACCACTACAAAAACTCTACGAGATCTATTTGTATCCACTATTGTTAGCTCTAAAGCTGCTGACCTTTGACTAAATCTAAATGTTCCCTTCTGAGGACACTATCTAGCAATATGAACCTGCTGAATGCAAGAGAAACACCTTGTACCTCTTTCATAACCTATACCACCTGGAGGTGCACTAGACTGCTGAAAACTACATCTACTGGCTGCAGTTTGAGTGCTCTGTGCTGGCTACACTGAACGATCATGCTGAGCTCCCTACCAATTTTGATTCTTCTTATATTGAAATCTACCACCATGATGAGACCAAGAGTTCTTATGTTTGGACTGAGAATGCTACTGTTGCTGCTATTGACCACCCTTAGTGGGTGCATGGTGGTTCCTAGAAGATCCCGCTACCTGAGTTTGACCACCGCGACAACTAAAACCTGCTGGAGGTGCACTACCAATCTGCACATGTGTATGACCACCTAGTGCCATGGCCAAATTCTCCTCTACTATCTGAGCCTTCTCTACAACCACCTCCATAGTTTTTAGCTCAAACACATGAGCACCCCCACTGATACGGGCATTCAATCCCCTGATAAAATGCTGCACCAACATACCCTCATCATCACATATTCTTGTATATTGCTTAAACTCATAAAATCTACACTCATACCGATCAACTGACATGACCATCTTCCTCAGCTTATGAAATTCATTTGCATGATGCTTCCTCCAATGATCAAACAAGAAACAAGCTCTAAATCTATCAAGAAACATCTCCCATGAGACTAATCCTATATCCAAATGCCACCACGTGGAAGTGAAACCTCTAAGTTGTATGATAGCACACCTCACCTTAGTATTACTACCATACAGATGCATGGAAAAACACTTGTTCAGATAAATCAACCAAGTCTCTACCTCCAAACCACTATCAATCCCATAAAAAATAGGAGGAGGTTCCCTCAAAAGATCCCTCATATGACTAGCTAAGAAAGTCTCCTGCTCCACTATAACCTCTCTCCTCTTGGGAGACCTCTCTCTCTCTCCCTAACCACAAATTGATCACCATCCTATCTAGGACCTAGGCAGGAAAGAACCTCCTTAAGTAAATGATGCAACTGAGTGCCCTCCAACCTTGGCTAACCCAAATTTTGATCTCTTCCTCCCTAATTATTTTAGGAGCCCTGTTGTTCCTTACGATCACTCTCATGGTAACTCTAAGGAGGGGTTTCCTGGTGATTAGCCCCATGGCCACCACCATGACCTCTACCACATCCCCAACCTTGACCTCCACCTCTAGGAATTTTCCTACATAGACACCACCAAGGACAAGTTTTAGGGCATTAGGCGAGGATAACAAAAGGGAACATAAACATCAGAATCTACACAACTAAGACAACATAATGGGATCTTGTATATACCCAGAGTACCCATGTTAGAACTTGGGCTCTGCTACCATGTGTAATGCCCTTCCATAGAACCCTAGAGGAAAACACACAACCACACTTACAAAAATGGAAACATTTTTTTCTTTTGAAGTTTAACATACTAAAGATTGCAAATCAAATAATAACTTGAGTTCTAAACCTAAGTCCTCTTAGGTTCCATGACTATGCTACTAGAATCCCATTAACCAAACTAACAAGAATTAATCCATTAAACATGTTTTGTCTAACATTAAAGAGTACATTAAATCCATTGCATTATATGATCAACCAATGTGAACATCCATTAATATAACAACATCAAAAATCATTTAATTAACTAACATATGCAATAAACATCATTTTACTTTTTCATTACAAGGGAGAGTTCAATATTAATTACAACATTACATCATCACAACAGTGCTTTCCTAAGATCAATAGGGAAGAATATACATATGATTGTAATGCATAATACAACTGATTTATAGTACACTACAAGTACATGTAAGATATTCCACTCAAACTGGAACAAGTGTAGAAGTCCACATCACCATGAACTATCCCCAAAAACACGAATAAAATTAAGGGAACCCAATGGAGAAATAAGCACAATCCACCCGACCATGTGAAACCCTAAGGTCCACCCCCCATGCTAGGAGATAGCAATAAGGTCCCACCACAAAATAGTCAAGAAGACAAAAGAATGACACAAGGGATACCATGACTCCAATACAAAAGTACCTTATAACAACACAACAATAATACCACTTCCAGAGGCACACAAACATCAAAGGGAAATACAAGACAAGGGAATACTAGGTTGTAGTAGGGGAGAGTGTCATCTCATGGTCCTGGCATGTGTTATTATGGTTTCCTCACACTAGGTGTCAGCCCTATAGGGTAACACATGTGGAGCTAACTTCCTTTCATGAGGAAAATTAGGTTGATCTTGCCAACTAGGCCTTCTCAACCCATCCTTAGCCTAAACGAGCACTACAGGCATGTGTGAGGAATCCAATTATCTTAATTAGAGTTAAATCCTACCCAAACCTCTAGTTTATTAATTAGGTTATCACTTAGTTAAGAAATTCCCACATTGGTTATCCTGGTCGCCACTTTGTGCGTTCACCCCCATTGAGAGACACTCCCCCTACTAAAGACAAGAAGACCCAACCACATCCAACAGGGTAAGCCAACTTGCACAAATCACAAAACCTCATGAACATACACAAAAGGGTGAGGCATAAACCATCCCGCACACAAATCCTAATAATAGAGGTGAATAAACCGTGCAAGGCTAACAACCCTCGTGTACTCAATCAAGACATAAACAACCATATCAGAATGAATAATCATAGAACCCATCAAGAATAAAATTCCCCCTAGCCTTTGGAAGACTTCCAATATCCACCTCACACAATGACTTAAACATTTGAACAAAATATCACAATCATCCCCATTTCCATTACTCATTCACATCACTTCATACAACCAACATAATCCAATAATGTAATTATAGAATATAGGGTGAATTTACAATGCAACCAATTACATGTTTACTAAGCATTCATCTTAACCCAAAGAATAATCTTTTATTCCATATAAACTAATCTATCATTTATACATATACACCAATCCTTTCATATCTATATTTTCCTTTGTTTCATTTATTTTTTTGACATGATCAACTAATAATCAAGACAACAATGGTCTTTTATTGATCTCATAGCATATATACATACATGCATATGAATACCTTCATATAACACATATACAAAAATGTAATTTTATGTATATATATATATATACACACATGTTTCGACATATATATATATATATCTACATACATATGACTTTATATTATCTAAACAAGGTTCTATTTTTTTTAAATACAGAATATAGATTCTCAACCATATTGATATACACATATATATACTTATCTATATATTTATACTTATTATCAATCGTATATCTTTTAAAAACTTACTAATAAACTTTTATTGCAACGAATACAAACTACAGAGTAAAAGCGATGACTTGGCCAAAATCAGAAGTTTCACAAAATATAGAGTAAGGGCGGCGAATGTTTGCGCCATACAAAATTCAATTGACAAGCATAAACTACGCCTCCCTATCCAAACTCTTAGCATTCAATTTTGAAGAAGAGGCATCAAGTATCCATGGTCTAAATCGAAATACCACCATAAAATGGGTTCTTTGAATCTTATAAGTTCGGAATTACCAAAACAAAGTAGTTAAATCGAATCTCTATCATATATTAAGACCATCAATTAACTTATTCACAACATATGCTAATTTCAAATGCCAGTAATATGGAATATTTCCATCAACATGGAAGGCAATAAAAACATCAATTTACAAGGCTCCAAACATTGAAACTATTGAAATAAGTAAAGATCGAATTAGAATCCAAGATGCAAGCAAGAGACATAGCTGCTGAGAGGAGGAAAGAAGGATTGGCCGCAATTAAGACTAGCTGGTGTCAAGATTTTCTTACAAATTGGCCACTGAAATGAACCATTGACCCAAATACAAGGCACGCTGATTGTAGAGGAGGGAAAAAAAGAAACTTATGAGCCAACACAATTGGCTAGGGAGAAAGAAACGAGGCTACAAGGTATGCACATCATGAATATATATTAAAATAAAAATTGTATAATGCCATACCCTCGTGTGTAGGCGTGTGGATTAAGCTTCTATAAGTGTTGCCCTGGTGAGCCAGTATGCGAATGCTATTGCATACACATAAGGAAGACTTGCTACTAGACTAAAGAAAATTTACAAAGCAAGGTAGAGTATTCAAATGGAAAGGAATAAATTGACATTTTTATGTGAAATGTAAACTCGCCAAATTCACAAAACAATATAGAGAAAAGAGCTTTGATATCCTCATACAATGCTTTTATGAATTGCTCCATTCAAGTCAATATACCAATAAATGTTCTATTTCCAAGAACATATTCATTTAGACATTTATTTTCAAATAGAGAGATAATTGAGATAAACAATGAAACCTGGTTTCTCCCACTTGCCAGAGGAAAGACTTGATGCTGAGCTCACCACATCTAGCTTGCAGCTTCAAATCACTTCAAAAACTCAACAAACATTGCTAAAACCCCCAATTCCAAACCACAATACCAGAAAAAAAGCAAGATAAAAAAAAATTAGTTTCTAGATATTGTGAAAAGCCCCCTTTCTTTTAGCCAAAATAACCAATTTATTTACCACTTCCCCAATCTCCGTTGCTGCATGCACTTTTTTAATTTAATTATTTTCTTTTCTTTTCCAACTGCTCATTAATTCCACTCTTCAATATGTTTATTAATGAAATTATCTTCATTTATTTACACACATTAAATCCACCTTAGATTATTTAATTTATTAATTTTAATCTTTCGTTTTAATTTTGTTTGCACACACTATAGTTAATATATATTTATTTTAATATTTCAATATTAAGACACAAGCTTTATTTATTTAAACTTAATAAAGGAATTATTGATATTTTTATTTATCAATACCACAAACATATTAAAGCACTTATTTTAATTATCAAAATACTTTTAACTTTAATAACTTTATTTTAATATAATAATCAATCAAAGCACTAATCAACCAAATCAATCAAATGAACAAAATTCCAAGCAATACTTGACCTCACAACAAATCAGAAAACAACACAACAACAACACTGATAAACCAACAAAAATTGACCACATTGACGAGGTAGTACAAATGGATACTCATCCTTGTCAAGGATGATGACTAAACAAGGACCAAATTCTATCTCCATCAACAATTTCCATTGGGTTTAAGGCACACTCAAACCTGACATCTCAGGTGGAGTTGATGTCTAGTACCTGCAACCTGCAACAAACCACACAATTGAGCATGTACATAGTCAAATAGTCACACACATCATGAAAGGAAAGTCACAACATTGTAGGGTACTCACAAGTGAGTGATGCGACACTATTTCCCCTTCACCAAAATTCATCAACACACAATAATCAAATGCTAACAACATAATAAGAACATACATTAGATAATCACATGGTGCCCATAGAAAGAATAATCCACACAATCAATTAAATCAATCTACCAAGCATGACATTATCATAAACATCAGTGGTAAAGTATCATCAAAACTGTGAATCCAACACCAAGAAAAGTATCATAATGTCCAAATATATCCAACTAACTATCAGTAACAAAAAGAAAATTGAGGGGCACTACATGATGTAGGATAAAGGTGGGGAAGGATGGATTTAATTAAATAGATAATAAATATTTATTTAATTACTATTCCCATAAAAGATATTTTAAAAAGGCCGCTCTCTCATCTCTTTAAGTTTTTTTTATATAAAGAGAATTTTGAACCTAAATTCTCTCTCGTGATCTAGGTTTTCCAAATATGAGCTTTTAAGATTTTATTTTTTTAGTTATAGTTTTAACTATAATTAAATTTATGATACATTACCTCGCACCATGGAAAGGAATCTCCCTACCCATCATTTGTGATGAGTCCCAAGATCTGCCAAGCATTTGCATCTTGGGTGTGATTAACAAGAAATCACATGTTAGATTTTTACCCTTAAAAGAAGGCAACTCCACTACATTGTTTATACACATTAATATCATTTTCACTCTAGGATTCTTAAAATGGCGACCAATAGAAGAATGTTTTCCTAGGCCCTGCTAGATTATAGGCCAAGGAACTATATAGTGCTTGTTCCACTTCAAGCTTGGGAAGCCCCAATTTTGGGCCCATTTGAGCAGTGCTATATGCACCAAATCTTCAAAATATATTGCCTCAGTATAGAAGAGAGCATCTCAATTATCATAGGGAAAGGCATCCTCAATCCTTAGGTGACATGAATCATCTTCTCATCTCAAGTACTTTCAATTTTCCTCTCAAATTGCATCAACTTGCTACAATCTTTCCCTCTCCTAGCTCAAATAATTGAAAAATATGTTATTGTCGTGTTCTTAGAAGAAGAGGTGGTAGCAAATGCAATCAAGAAGTATGATATTTTCAAAGAAAAAAGATTTGTATGTGGCTTGTTCCTACAAAAATACCTCAAGCACAAGTTTTCCTTTGTCACAGTGTATGATGGTTTCAAAATGGCAGTGGAAATACAAAATGTAAATTTCCTCAACAAAGCAATTGACCACAACAACAAAGAAATGGGTGACTGCCTACCCAAAATAATTAAGGAGGTTTATACAACAATATCCTTCCTCCTAGCTCACAACCAACACACTCCAACTCCAAATATTCTTCCACCTTCCCCCATAGAACAACAAGGGTAAAATACAATTGATGTACACAAAAATTATGCTATAAAAGGATCCGCTTACTATTATGCTTTGGTAAATTTTTTCCAAGCATCCACAGCTTGAGCTTGTTGCTTACTATTATACTTTGGTAGATTTTTTCCAAGCATCCCTTGCTTGTTTGAAATTTTCCTATTTTAGGCTTTTAGCCATAGTAGCAAGGTAGTGAACTATTTGATAAAAATGCTTTGGTAGACATGTATGAAAAATGTGGTAGCATAGACAAGGCAATGAACTTTAGAAAAAAATGCCTCAAAGAAATGTGTTCTAATGCTAATGGAATGCCATGGCAAGTGAATTTTTATGGATTGTCATGGAATTCCATCACCATGAGACCACATTTCTTTGATACATTTTTTCAACCAGTTCACTGCCTTGTCTTTGCTATTGCTTACTATTATGCTTTGATATATTTTTTCCAAGCATCCATAGCTTGTTCGAAAGCACTTGTTTTAGGATTTTAGCCATAGCAAAAAAGGCAGTGAAATGTTTGATAAAATTCTTTGGTAGACAATATGTATGAAAAATATGGTAGCATAGACAAGGCAGTGAACTGTTTGAAAAAATGCCTCAAAGAAATGTGCTCTCATGGAATGCCATGACAAGAAAATGCAATAGGAAGTTGCTCCTAGTTATTAGGTATGCATTATGAAGTAATTGCATAATTGCTTAGGTTGACTTAGTAAAAACTATATTGTAATTGAAATTTTGTCATCTATCAACATCTAGTTATTAGTTATGCAATGTGAAGTAATGCTTTGAGTTTGAAAGATGTGCAACACAATGTAATCAACAATGCAGATAATTATGATGATTTTTTGTCATCTTAAGAGGTTAGCTTGTCACCTAAACATTGGTTATATGTATGGTGTAATTTATTAGTCAATGTAATTCATTCTTCTTAGTTTTCTTTGGTTGAAATTAACTTTGTTTATTTAGAATATAATTTCTTGTATTTCGTATATGTTTTCTAGATGCTAGACTTTTCTTGTATGTCCTAGGTGATAGCTTTAGTTTTTAATACAACTTCGAGCCTCCACATGCATTGAATATGCTTGTGTGAAGGAAAAAATAATGAACATCTATGATTTAATAATACATATAGATATCTAAACATTAGGTGAACTAAGCCTCCTCATTACAAAAAAATAAATGATATCTTAGGTCTGAATAATACTGAAAACTAAAACTAAGAGACTACAAAATTATAAAAAAAATCAATCTTTTCGATAAAATGATATCTAAAATACTACATTCATAATATACCCCTATATTCCCATCTAAAATACATAAAAAATCCAATACCGAAATTTGAGACCACAACTTATTATATCATACACAGTATTATGAAAAAATAATTGATACCAATTCATAATATACCCTTATATTCCAACCTAAAATACATAAAAATCCAATCATACATAGTATTATCAACAAATAATTGATACCAGAATTCGAGCACCAGATTAAATCTTCTTTTCCATTGATTGATTCAAATAGATATTACAATATAACATTAGTCTCCTCATATATGTTTCTATAAATTCCTATGATGATGATATCAAAATTCGGTCTTGGTTTCTCTTTTATAAGAGAAGTAACAAGCTTTAGACCATTACAAAATATGACATCTTTTCAAAATTCATGCTTCTTCATATAAACTAAACTAAACATTAGTTTCTTAAAACATAAAATAGAGAAAGTAAATAACTAATGAAGTCCATAGCACTCATGACACCATAGTACGCTAATCTCCATAAGGCACCCATGATCACTGAAGATCTGTTCAAGGTCCTTTCTCCATATTAGTGTATCTGAATGTCTAGTTCTTCCACTATGAAAGCCCCAAGGCCTACTATTCGAGAGGACCAAAATACTTTTTCTCCCACTCATACATTGTGTAATCATGTGCCGATTCTTGAATTTTCAATATATTTGCAAGGTGAATCTTCCATCGGCTATCTAGTAACACCCTGACATTCATGATAAACTTAGAATATCTAGCATCCAAAACTATTTCTCCATCCATGATTAACCTGAACCTGTCTATTAAAAGGTGTAGGAAAATTGAGAGGGGGGGGGTGAATCAGTTGTCACCAAATTCAAATTCAAAACTTCAAACATAGATCAACTTCACAACCACACTAATTTTTTATTAAGTATGAACATGAAATGCAAATAATAGAAAGCAAAATCAACACAATGAACACTAGATTTTATGTGGAAAACCCAATAAGGGAAAAACCATGGTGAGGATTAACTTTGTGGAATGCTTTTCCTAAACTTGATAAAACATGAACACAAAAGTGATCATTAGTCAATAAACAAGTTTAAACCAAACATTTCCCATTAAATTCATTCAAACACAAGAACAAGAAAACAAAGTGAAATATCAAATGAAAGCTAATGAAATATCATTCAAAATGCTCAAACTAGCATCCCATGGGGGAATTGGTGCTTATTTGATGTGGAAAGAATTCCTTTCCCAATTCCTTGATAAGCTTGATGATGATTGATTGATCCTTTGTGCAAAATTCCAATAACCTTGCTATGAATGATGAACTCTTATGCTAACATGGATGAAATGTGGATGAAAATGGATACTTTGAATTCAAATTGACTATAATAACCTTGCATAAAACTTGTGAGTGATTGTGGATTTAAATGAGCATGATGATCTTACATGGATTGTGGATGCCAAATCAAATAGAGAAGGCCTCTATTTATAATGAAGAAGAGTTGAAGAGTGGGGAATAGGATGAATGTGGGATTAACATTTGAAAAAATGACATTTTGCCACTTGTCAACATGCTAATGAAGGAGAGTGGAGCACATTTTGAACAATGTTGTTAAATGCATGTAGGTGGAATTTGAATTTGAAGAAGTGACTTGTGCAAGAGGGGATATAAGTGGCTTTAATGCCAAGTTGGCTCAAAGAGAGGACATGTAAGAGCCTTTAATGCCAAGTTGGAGGAAAAAAGTCCTTTGGGAGGGAGAATTCAAATAAGTGGAATATTCCAAGAATATGCCACATTTGAATGAAAATAGAGGAATTAATAAATCAAATAAATTGATTTACATGTGCAACTTGCAAAAGATAAAGGAATGGATGATTAGTGTTAGGAGTTAATTTTGATTAATTAACTTAGATGAAGTTAGTTTGATTTGAAATTTGATTTAGATATTTAGATTTATTTAAATCAAATGAGAGGATAGTTGGGAGATTAATAATTTAATTAAATAAATTTGATTTATTCAATTAAATGAAGAACATTAGGATTAAATTAAATAAAATTGATTTGTTTAATCAAAGAGGAATTATGATGGAATAATTTGATAAAGTGTATTATCTGATTAAGGAGTAAATTTAATGAATTTAATGAAATAAAGATTATTCAATTAAATGATTAGTAAAGAAGTGATCGAGGAAGAATCAAAGTTAGTGAATTAGAATCGAGTGTATGATATCAATTAGAATAATTTACGTGTCTACATTTTGCCCCTCTTTGAAGCAATGTACTTGTTGCATTGGTTCAAAGAATAACCTTGCTGAGATCAAAATTTAAAAAAATTATGATTTTTTTAGATGCCCCACTTCTGCCCCAATGAGAAGAATTATGCTAGTATACTGCCCCCTTGAGAGATTGGACGAAAAGTTGGATTTTTGGGTGATTTCTTGAAAAAAGATGACAAGCTTCCCAATGGGCCCAGAAAGGCTCTAGGATGTTGAAAATATGCCAAAATGTAAAAAAAAGATATGAAATGAGCTTTGATTGGGCAAAAATAGTGTTAGGGGTGTAAAACCCTAGTTTGACGGTTAAATTGGGGCAAAAAACCCTAATTTTCATGCTTAAATAGGCTTGGAGGGGTCACTTTCTATTCATTTTTGCATTCACACCTTGAGAATTCTATCTTTTTGAGCTCTGACCCTTCTGCAAAATGGCGCAAAGAGTGCTTCCCTGACACATTTTCGAGCGAGCTCGTGTGTACCAGAGACCTCCAGGCGCAGGACCATTGGTATGTGACCCAAACCTGACTTTGAAATTTGATTTTTAAGTGCATTTATTATGCTTCAAAGTGTTAGAGTCTCCAATGTCACTATATAGCAATGCTCCAAGTGCAAATTCGGCAACACTAAAGCTTAAACAACACTGCTTGTGTGAATTGCAATGCTAATCGTGATTTGAGATTAGGGTTCCAAACTCCAAATTGCATCGCCTTTGTGAATGGCAACGCTTAGCTCAATTTAGGATTAGGGTTTATGAGTCAAATGGAAACACCTATGTGCATGTTGACACTGAGGTCAATTTGGCATTTTCAAAGAGTCTAGCGTCACTATTTGGAGTTTGAAAAATAGCAACGCCATTGCATACTGTGACAAATTCATGATTTCAACGTCAAAAACTTCAAATGGGGTCAATTTTTTTATGAATTTTGATGTGGTGGCTTTATGGGTGCAGGAGGTGATCCAACTTGTGCATTAACATGAGCATCAACCCTCAGTCTTGCGAAGATTGGGTGATCTATCAGAGTTGCGATAGGAGCACTTGGGTGAGATCAGTCTATGGTATGTTACCTTTGCACCTGTTGTCCGGACCCATCTAGCAATGATGACTGTGTTGGCAGAGAGGTAGCACAGTGAGACCTCATCATTTCATCTTCTCACTGGTGAGGTGACCGTTACCTTGGAGGACATCTAGCACATCTTGTGGTTTCTAATTCATGGTGATCATGTGATTTATGATGTAGATTCTGACTCTAATGCATGCTTTGAGGTTATGGAGGTCGAGGAGCTTGCACTTTTTGAGGGCTAGATTGACTTGGACTATTACAAAGGTTGGGTGCTAACTTTTAGGCTAATTGTCACTGCCATTATATTAGGGCTAGTAGCTCTAGATTGACCAGGCAAACACTTCAGTTTGGGATGGGGCTTAGCCTAGGAGAGGATGCTTTTCAGGAGGAAACAATTCACTTGGGGACCAGTGATGTTGGCTTCATTATATCACAACCTACATGATTTTGCATATTGTGATAGCTAGGAAATTGGTTTCAAAGTGACACTGCTACACATTTGGGCCTAGGAGCCTATTTTCGTACTCCGTCCAATTGTTATTATGGGTGATACTGAGCTCAATGATCCTACGATTTGGTGATACAGGGGTACGATTACTTTGAGGCATATAGGATAGCTCAGGTTACCTCACTAGGGCCGTGTTTTGGATGAGATGACAGTGTTCTGCTGGCGTCCATGGTTACAAATTCCTACATGGTATGATAATGTTCAAAAACTATTCTATGCTCAGCAGGACAGACTGATGCAAGGGAGAGAGCACACCATCATAGAGTGCTACCTCCCAGATAGGGTGACCCGCTAGTTCAAAGATGTTTAGGATCAACCAGATGATCAGTACATGACCATCTTCGCCAGGTCATCCCAAGAGACCGCATGGGGATGAATGATTCTAGCGTCTAATGTTGTTGATAGCTTTCAACAATTGGTTGTGAGGCCATGGGCCTATGCTTATGGACTAGTAGATCCAAGAATGATTCGTGCATATGATGATTGGTTCAAGCCTTTGCATTGGTTGATGGATCTAGGTGTGGCACTCCCATAGGGGAAACGTCAGGGGAGGAGTGCTCAAAGAGCACAAATGGGACATGGCAGATAGGATCCTGGGGCACCACTTAGAGATGGGCTGCCTCCATAGCAGCCAGGTCAACAACTAGACTAGCAGCCACCCCAACAACCACACCAACCACAATAGCCAGATCAGCCACAACAACTAGATCTGAGGGATGGCTAGATCCAACAACTACAGACACAGATATAGGGACTACAGGGTAGTTGCAGGAAGTTATAGTGGAGAGGGACTAGGCTAGATAGTAGGTTCAGGACCTTACTACCAAGATGGATCATGAGCAGTAGTAGAGGCATACCACGAAGTTACAGTTGAATTAGGAGGTCGGCCAAAGGAAATAGTTAGAGAGTATGGATTCTACATCTTAGGGGAGGACTGCGCTAGCACAAATGTATCATGAGGCCGTTAGGGAGGTAGAGTATTATGGGATTCATTATTGGCAGGCTGTACCCACTACTGCTCGGGTGCCAGACTAATCTTAGCTAACAAGGCTTAGAAATATAGATGATTGGGCTGAGAGATAGGCAGGTGAGGGGAGAAGCCACCAGGGCTAGCGACTGTGTATATTTTTTTGATCAACGACCAATTCTTTTTGAGATGGACTCATAGGCTCCATTTTTGATAGTCCTATGGGCATTGTATCTTGATTGATATACATACACATGATTTAGATTTGTACCATGACAATGATGATTTTTTTATATATATATACGATATGGGTTCGATTGATTCATGATGTGATGTGTTTACTTTATTTATGCATTATGCATGGATGCTTTTGATATTCTATATGCGATGTGATTCTATATGATATGATGTGATGTATGATTATGCAGATGTTCATGGATGTTATGGATGTATTTCCTTTCTGTATTATTTCTATGTACTTTTATGGTGATGATGTTTGTAGTATGGATATATGGATGCAAATGATTCTAAAATGCTTAGACTAACAGATCTATATTATGCCCCTAATGATATTGGATGATGTGATACGTTATGATTATGAGATGTTATGATATGCACCTTTTCTTTTCAGTATCTTTTCTATGATGATGCATGTATGGATGTTATGATGATGTCTATATGATTATGCAATGGATTGCAAATGTATGGTTCATGATATGCTTAGAATAACCAATCTATATTATGATGCAAATGATGGAAATGTAATGTATGTGAAATGATCAATGTTTCCTATTATGTATGATATGTAGTGTGCCGACGATTTGTGGATGTAGGATGGATACATTGGTGATGTTTAGTTGACTGTCATGGTACCATGTTAGCACGACGAGAAGAAAGAAGAAATGAGATGATGAAAAGAGGATCCAACAAGTCGATGATCTACCAATACTTTATTAGAGATGATGATGATGATGTATTGCTTATTAGAAATTGGGATTTTAAAAGGGCTTACATATCTTATGTTTGATAACACACATAGGAATGATGCATCAAGGTATAAAGAGCCAAGATGGCGTTGTACTTAGTGTGATGGAATTTGACTTGACAATCAGATAAGAATATACCTATTCACACCTGGCTTATGAAACCTTATTTAAAATGTAGTTCAAATATTTCAAACATCTCGGACCAAAACATAAAAAAACAAGTCTTCCTATGTGGTCAACAAGATACCTAAAACACCCTCCCTACAAACCAAACAAGACACACATGACCAAAGTTATATTACAAGAATATACAACAAGAACAACAAACAAAAGATAATGATCATTTCTCCATTCCTTTCTCTCTAAATCTCTTTGTTTGGAAATCATCAAGAGGTCATTGGAATGAGTGCAATAAGATAAGTTAAAAAGACAAAGATCAAGTGAACAAACAAGATAATGTTCTTCATACCTCTAGCCAAGACTAAACTACGATGATGCCTGATGTTGATGTCCATTGTAGGAAGGATGCATCCTAGGACATGATGTTATCAGATGATTTTAGGACTAACTAGATGATGGGCTATTGATACTGAGAGTTAACCAACTTGTTTACCTACTGACCTAGACTTTAGACCCTGATGTTTGAGTTTTCACTTTTAAACCGTTAGACTTGTTTCCGATTGTTTTACCAAAGGTTGGGGGTGATGATCAATTTATTGTGAGTGGAAGTTTTATTGTGGGTGAACATGAAATGGGATGGATGATTTTTTTCAAATATTTGGATGTTTTTATTGTTTTGAAATGTTTTGAGGCTGTTTTTGGTATTTTCGAGATGTTTTACGAATGTTTTTATTTTCAAAATTTCCAATGTTTTTGTGTTTTCTGAGATTTTGACCAAGGACCTAACCTAAAGACCTATCCTAGGGGCCTAGGGGGCTGATCAAAGATTACCCTTGCCTACGTTATACACGCAGAAACCACGTAGTTTGACTGACACAAACTTGTTTATTGATGAGATATGAACAAATGGATTGCCAATTTATTATGAAAAACTCCTAAAGGACTCACCTAAGGTGTCTCGGGGAATGATCCAAGATCAACTTTTCCTATGTTTAGAGCTCAGAGACCCGTAGTTTGACAAGATGACTCTATTTTTTGACTTTTTTTGACTTTTTTGACCTGTTTTTGGATTTTGATGTGTTGAATGTTTTGGGTTTTCTAATTTTAAGGAAGACTTCAAGAATATACATGAATCTGATCCAATGTAGGTATAAGAACATGCCCCCAATGTGGTGCAATAGACTACTCATATATAGGTAGGAAAAACTAGCCTTAGGAATGGGTCGATTAGTACTAGGAGGGATCATGATATGAACACATGATCAAGCTATGACACAAACGCAGATGGGTGATGGATGGAGATATGGAAGTGTGATGGATGAATGATTCAGAATAAGTTGTAGAGATCATGGTGGATGGAAAGTGCTTATTTACACAAGGTGCTTGTTTGTCATGTTTTCACCAGGTACTTGCCCAAAGGGCCACCGAGGTGGTTTTCACTTAGAGGACGATTTTTTTCTTTACTGTTTTCAATCCTTTTTCTGATTTTTTTGAATTTTTATATTTTTGGATTTACACCTTGGAAATTTTAGGCATAAATATTTTTGAGATGGGAGCTATTCATGGGCTCCTACAGAGATTCACCTTTTGGTGTTGATAACTGATATGCTCCCAATTTGTAGCTCACTATGATGATGAAGGGTTCCAACCAATTGGGTTCAAAATTTCCCTTGTTGTCTGGATTTGGCACATTCTTCTGATTCTCTTTCAAAATGAGCTCTCCAACTTGAAAGGTTTGAATCCTGATCTTCTTATTGTAGCTTCGCTTGAGACAGCTTTGATAGACTTGCAAATGATTCAGAGAATCTATGCACCGCTCATCTAGTAGTTCCAACTCGTTCAATCATGACACCTGATATTCTTCATCAGTGATGAGATTTTGCAATGATATTCTTAAGGATGGAAGGTCGATCTCAATAGGAATGATGCCTTTTGATCCATAGACCAGGGAAAGAGGGGTTGCACTTGTAGGTGTGTGGATACTTGTTTGGTAGGCCCATAAGGCGAGATTCAACTATAGGTGACAGTAATGACCAGCTTCATTGACTGTTTTCTTTAGGATTTTCAAGATGGTTTTATTGGTAGCCTCACCTTGGCCATTTCCTTGGGGGTAGTATGGAGTGGAAAAGCGATGTTGGATTTTGAACTTTTGGCATAGGTCTCGAACATCCTAGTTTTTGAAAGGTGTCCTGTTATTTGAGATAATGACTTGAGGGACACTGTAGTAGAAAATTAGGTAGTTTAGGATGAACTTAGAAATCTAATTTCCTATGATATAGGTCATGGGGATGGCCTCTACCCACTTCATGAAGTACACTGTGGTGGTGATAATGAACTTATGTCCACTAGATGAGGTGGGAGTGATTTTACTAATGAGATCAAGTTCCCATTGTGAAAAGGGCCAAGGTGTAATGATTGGGTGGAGCTCTTGAGCTAGTGCATGGATGAGATCCCCATGCTGTTGGCACTATACACATCTTTGGACATAGTTGTGAGCTTCCATCTCCATTTTAGGCCAATAGTACCTAGTCCTCAACAGTTTCTTTGCCAAAGTCATACCAATCGAATGTGACCCAAAAATGCCATTGTGTACCTCGATTAAAGCAGTCAAACCTTCCTCAACATTTAGGAATTGTAAAAGGGTTCCTTCAATACTCCTATGGTATAGGGTGTCTCCTAAGATAATAAAGCGGGATGACTTTTTGACAAATGTTCTTTTAAGGTTCAGGGTTATATCAGTGGGGAGGACTCCTATTCTCAAGTAGGTGTATATATCATGATACTAGGGATCACCGGGACCAATGATTTTACACACAAATTTAGACTCTGGTACCTCAAATGTTGGTACGAGAAGCTACTCTACAAGGAATTCTTGCTTAGGGACATTATGTGGGATATCCAGTAGTAATCTGATTGTTGCCATAACATCTCCTGCTCTGTTGTTTGCCCTGGGTATTTGCTCAAACACGATGTTGATGAAGAACTCTTTGAGGCTTTCCACCAGTTTCTTGTATGGAGTCAATTTTTCATCCTTCATTTGGTAGTCATCATTGACTTGGTTGATGATTAGCTATGAATCTCCATAGAATTTGAGTGCCATGATCTGCCACTGTACTACTATTCTGAGTCCTATGACAAGGGCCTCATACTCTGCAATGTTGTTTGTGCAAGGAAAAGACAACTTATATGACTTGGGTATGCAATCTCCTTGTGGTTTCATGAAGAAGATTCCATATCCTGACCCATATTGTGTGTAGGATCCATCAAAATATACTTTCCAGTGATCTATTACACTTATGTTAAAGATGGACTCATCGGGGAACTCTAATACAAGTGGGTTCTCTGAATATATTGGTGCCTCTGCTAGCTAATATGCAATTACATATCCTTTAATGGCCTTTCATTCTACATACTCAATGTTGTGTTTTTTTAGGATCATAAACCATTTAGTTGTTCACCCTATGAGCGTTGCTTTAGAAAGCAAATACTTGAGAGGATATATCTTGGCAATGAGTTTTATCTGATGTGCTAACATATAGTGTCTGAATTTCTATGTGGTGAACACGACTGCTAAGAAAGCCTTCTTAATGGATGTGTAATTTAGTTTGTGTCCGACCATGGTTCTACTGATGTAGTAAATAGCTCTCTCCTTCCCATTTTCATCATGTTCAACTAAGAGAGTGCTGAGGGCTGCTGATGTTTCCGATATATATAGGATCAAGGGCTTGCTTGGAATTGGTGGCATGAGAACTAGTGGTGTGAGAAAGTACTCCTTGATCTTATTGAAAGCTTGGTCACATTTCTCATCCCATTTGTATGCTACCCCTTGTGGAGTAGATGAGAACATGGGATAGCCTTATCTGATAACTATGCTATAAACTAGCGAATGGATTGGAGCCTTCCCTGCAAACTCCTCAACTGCTTCAAGGTTCTTGGTGCCTCCATCTTGAGAATTGCTTTGACTTTGGTGGGGTCCATCTCAATTCCTCTCATAGATACAATGTACCCTAGTAACTTGCCTGATTGTACCCTGAAGACACACTTTTTTGGATTGATCCTAACCTTGTATTCTTCTAGCCTGTTGAAGATGAAGCTTAGTGCCGCTATGTGATCTCGATGCTTCTTTGATTTAGCCAATATGTCATCCACATAGTCTTCCATAGTTTTGTGAATCACATTATGGAAGATTAGCATCATGGCTCTTTGACAGGTAGCCCCTGCATTTTTCAACCCAAATGGAATCATGTTCCAATAGTATGTCCCCCATGGAAAAGCAAAATCTATCTTGTGTTGGTCATCCTTAGCTATCATGATTTTATTGTACACTGAGAATCCATCCATTAGTGATAGCATTTCATGCCCTGCCATCATATCCACATTCATGTCTATGTTTGGGAGAGGGAAATCATCCTTGGGACATGCTTTATTCAAATATCTGATGTTAGTGTAGATGTAGATGCCCCCAGTGGGGTTTAAAATAGGTACAATATTTGAAACCCACTCTGGATAATCAATTGGTCGTATGAAACCAGTATCAAGGAGATTTTGCAATTCCATCTTGACCAATAATGCTATTTCTTAGTTTTTGTCTTACTGGTTTTGCTTCTAGATAGACAGCTAGATGGTGAACCACAACTTTTGGATCAAGACCAAGCACATAAATGTAGGTCCATGCAAAGTTTACCTTTCTTTCTCTTAGAAAAGTAGCTAGGAGTTCTTATTCTTCTGTCAAAAGTGATTCTACATAGAAGGTGATATGTGGTGTATCTTCTGTTCCCAGGTTGACCAGATTGCACTTTTCTTCTAAGACTACCGACTTCTCCTGATGAATAACACTAAGGGGAAGATTGAATCCCTCATCCTATGGCATCTCAAAGAGGTTTTCACCATTGGATGTGTCCATTTTTTTTACTATTTTTGGGTTAGAGAGTGTCACAGTGTGGTTTTCACTCAAAGGCTTAGATATTATTCTTAAATTTTCACTTTTGTGACTGAGGGATTCAATTGTTTCCCCATAATATGCATGTGTGTCTATCTCAATGTCAAACCCAACTTTATGATCTCCACGTGGTATTGTATCCCACAATCCCATGAATTATAAGAGTTCCTCATCATTTTTGAATGTGTCTAGAATTAGTGGTCCTCGTTGGTCGTAATCGATGAGTTGGGGGTAGACAAATTTTAGCTCATTGGTTTGGTTGTTCAACTCAAAATATAGGGTACTAATCATGAGAAGGGAGGAATCCTCAAATATCATGGGTAGGTTAGTTATGTGGTCCTCATCACACACATTAATTATGCCAAAAGGTAAAGTTATCTAAAGGTAGACCTGTGGACACTGGTAACTGAAGAGGAGCTTTTACTTTTCTAATCGAGCCACTTTTTCCAAGTATGGTTATTTTCGGAGGGGTACATCCAAGGCCAAGATTTCTTATATGCTTATTAGGAATGATAGGTTTTAGAAGACCATTTCCATTTTGCCCAATTTTCTTATTTTTGTTATAGCCCATGCCAAGCATCATCTGTATCCTTTGTTGTTATCATCCATGGGAAGATTAGACATGGGACTTTCATCTTGGTATATTAAACTTGATATATCCCTTTCGTCTACCACTTCCCAACTTAGGTCTCCCCAACATCTGAATTTGGAGGGGTCTACCTTAAATTTTTGGATCGATGTTTCAATCGGTTGGGGCTGCCAATGAGACCTAGTAGATTGAGGTAGCTCTCCTATTACAAAGGAACTCTTCTTCATTTTAATATCCCCACATCCATTGTCTTGGATAATGACTTTGATATCAATGATGACTGGAATGGCGGGTGTCTTTGTCATAGAAATGGAGGCTAAGGTGGATGGGTCTACATATGGAGTTGTAGGGTCTTCATCATTCTTCAGGACTTGAGGGATCTTGTAGTACTTGGCTTCCAGATTCTTGCAATAATAAAATGGTTTAGGATGGACTGCGACCTCTTGATTTTGATAGGGAAACTTGACACATTGATGGAAGGTAGATGCAACAGCTTGCATTCCATGGATCCATGCCCTATATTTTCCATGATGGCTAGCCCTACTTGAAAAGGGAGTTGAATAGTTCCTTGAGACACTCTTTCCTGATCATCATTTGCCCTGATTGTAATACCTTTACCTTTTTCAATGACATCCTCAAAGAATCCCAGATTGTTTATCAGCTTGAGAGTACAAATATTCAGACCTGCACCCCCATCCACCAAGACTCTTTTGACTATATTCTTATGGACTAGGACTTCAAGATGGAGTGCGTATTTATGAGATGGTTGTGTTGGGAAGTCCTGATTAGAAAATGTTAGGATATGTGTTGTGGTGATGTGTTCGACCATAGCTTGGAACTGGTTTGCATCAATATTTGTGGGAATAGTGGATGAAGCCAATGCTTCCTCTAGGATTTTCCTATGTGCAGGTGATATTTTCAGCAACTCCATGATGGAGATCTAGGTGGGGGTTCTTTTCAGCTGGTCCAAGACATTATAACTATTGGGAATGGATTTTGGATTAGAGGCTAGTTCCTTTGATGGTTGGGATGGTCCAAAAATGGTAACCTTTCCACCACCTGTGGTGACTCCACAATTGGCTTTGGCTCCCTTGATGTTAACAATAGTGACCCATTCATCTAAGGATGCAACAACATGATTGTAAACATGGTTTACATTTCCATACTTTGTCTTTCCATTGTTGTTCCCTTTATTCTGATCTGGCATCAGATTTGTGTATATCTTAAGGTCTTGATTTCCTATAGGTTGTTCAACGTTTATGGTTCTGTCATCGATAAGGTCTTGGATTAAGTTTTTTAGTCTCATGTAATTGGTCGTTGTGTGTCCCTTGATTTTATGAATATCGCAAAGATGATTTTTGTTATACCATGGTGGTTTCACTTGGTGCTCTTGATAATTCTCATAAATAGGGATTTTAATGAGATTCTCTTGTACTAGTTTTTTCATGACAAATTAGATTGATTCCCATATGGGTGTGTATTTTCATTTGGGGGGATAATTGTTCCGTGGGGGTGGTCACCCTTGATTATTCAGATTATTGACCACTTGATTGTTGAGTTGTTGTCATACTATGTTGGCTTGTGTGTTGTTTTGGTTGTTGACTTGCGGTTGTTGATATGATTGTGCATTTTGCTTTGGGGCACTAATTATAACTTTGGCGTCAGCTACACCATCATTAGTAATGTTTTTGTTCTTCGCCCATGTGCGAGGATTGTTGTTGTAACTAGTTGATGGGTGGTTATCTTGATATTCTTGATGTGTGGGTGTCCCCCCTTGTGCAATAAGGGCTCTTTCAATGTTGAGCACCTTGGGGATAAATGGTCATATGTGGTGATGCATTGCATTTTTAGATGGAAGGACAAGGTTTTTATAGATTGGCAATGATAGTACAAATTTGTTGTTCTTCTGGCATGGTCCACTTACTCCTGTTGGCCTTAGATTTCCATCATTGTAAGAAGGATGATAATGTTTCCCTCTTAGCTTGTTTGAGAGTAGATAGTTCATCTAGACTCACATCCATGCCTATGTTGAATGTGTAGTTATGTATGAATGTGTCCATAATTTCTTGGAACTTTTTGATTCCAGGAAGAAGGTGAGAGAACCATTCCATTGCTAGTCTAGCCAAACTCTGAGGGAATAGTCGCATTAGATAAGTGTCATCGTATGCAACTTCCATACAATGTACCTAAAATTCCTTGATGTGATCTTCAGAATTACCCGTCCCACAATATTTGTCAAATTTAGGGATTTCAAATCCTTTTGGGAATGGAACCATCACAATGCTTTTGTCAAATGGATAGGGGCACAAATTTCTTGGTGTTTTCATTGTTTTTCTAGATTGGAGGTCTAGTACTTGTTGTGAGAGCAATTTGATTTGTGCAGACACATCATTTTGCTGATCGGGTGGTGGGATGAATGTGTTTTGGGGTGGTTTGATCGTTTGAGTGGTAGGTGGGGTGTTTTGCATGTTTTTGGGAGGTTTTTTCAGGATTTTTTGTGCGATCAATGCTTGTTGGTATGCTTGCAAGTGCTATTGTTCCAAAAATGCTTGTTGTTGGTCTAGTTGTTGAGCTACTTCTTGTTGTGCTTGGTATTGTTGCAAAGCTTGCTAATATGTTTGTTGTTGAGCTGCTTGGTATTATGCTTTTGCTTGTGATTGTTGAGCTTGATATTGGGCTTGTACCTGAGTTTGAGCTTGTTGGATGACCTGGGCGGCTTGTGTAGCTTGAGCTACTTGTGTAGCTTGGGTGGCTTGTTGTTGTTACAACAAAGCTGGAGCTTGTGCTTGGGTAGCTTGTTGTGCTTGTTTTGCGGCTTGTTGTGCTTGTGCTTGTTGAGCTTGAAATTGCTAAAATTTGTTTTGATAGGCTTGTTGATCTGATTGCAATGTGATGCTATATTGATTTTCCATGTTTGGTCTTGGTGGTAGAGGTGGAGTATTCAGAATGGTGTGAGATGTTTTCATGGGAGTTTGTTGAGGTGGTTTTTGAGGTGTTGTTGGATTGATGATAGGAGGTTGCATGGTAGATGGTGTGATTGATATGTTAGGTCCTTGGGAGACCATGTTTTGAGATATTTGAGGTGTTGTAGATGGTGTAGTGATTGATTGTGTTGTTTGGATTAGTGCCACCTGGTGTTGTGATATCGGTAGCATGATTAGAGGATTTGGTATGTTGATTTGATTCATGATTGGTGGATTGTTTTGATTTTTTTGATTGAGGATTGGTAAAGGGGGCTGCCTTAAACTGAGGATTGGTGTGGATGTTAGTGGTAGAGGGGGAAATGGTGGGAAGATGGGTGGTGTGTTTCCTTGAGAAAGTGATGATGATGAGGGATCAAAGATTCCCCCTTGTCCAAATAGTCCACCTTCTCCTTGTGAAGTCATGAGGAGGGAGACATGTGTGGTAAGAGAATATGTCGGTGATGCGAAGAGAGAGGATGGGTTGTTGGGGTCATGAAAGAAGAGTGAAATGTATGGGTGTTTCAGATTTTGGGGAATGGTTTTTGGTTGACCCAAGATGGTTTTTGCATCCAAGTCTTGGTTATTCACAAGGGGATATGTTTGAAGAGCATGAAGCAAGGAACTCCCCTTGGTAACTATGGGTTGACTTGAAGCATGAGATGATATTCATTGTGGGATGGTTTGAATGATGTTTTGGAAGGAAGGTGTGAATGAGACTGGTGGAATAATCCCAAGAGATTTCTCCATAATACTGCTTACATCATAATTAGAAGGGAGTTTATCCCCTTCATTTGCTAGTTCTAACATGTATTGTGAAGGATTAAGCCTCATCATTGTGTTGACAATTTTGTGATTTTTAGGGTTTTGGACCATTTCTATGATTTTATCTTGAGTCATTCCTAGGACATTTTCGGTGATATCCTCCACTTGGAAACCTCCCTCTTGAAGATCTTGTGGTATTAGAGAAAGATTGAGTGGGGGATTGCTAGATCCAATGGGGTTGATTTTGGGTGTAAGTCACTTGAAGTGGATGTTTCTTTGTTTGTTTCCATGTTCTTGTTGTCAAAGAAGGTTTGCACCCTTGCTAGGCTATGAACTGTAGCAACCTCTTGAAACATGGGAACACTTCGAGGTTGTGGGTGACTTGGGAATGAAGTGGACCTCCAGATTATGGGTTGGTTCCCCTTAAATGTATTACACAATACTTCTGGTATCTTATATCTGTCTGATAAAGGAATTCCTTATGAAGTAAATACAGTGTATTGTAATTGCCTATGATTGTTGCTGTGAATGCTTCTATCTCCTTGGTAATGGAAATTGCTTTTACTGCTATACAAATCCACTATTCTCTTTTATACAAAAAACACCCTTGACTTCATTATAGTAGTCTTTATGCACCTTTATGATTGTTGTACTCTAGTTACTATTATATATGCCTTTCAGATTGGCATTATCATGTTTAGGTTCCGATAATATTGATCCTGAATAAAAAAATTTCATACTGCCATAGTATAAGTTACACTAGAGACATGCATACAAAAGCCTTTGTTGCTCACTGTAATCTTCCTTATGTATGCATAGATTCACTGTTTTCCTTTTGAAGAAACAACATATTTATCAAATACTTTGCAAATGTATATTTAACAAAGACTTAACAAAACATTTTGAAAAATATGAACTTTGAACTCCATTTGTAGCAAACATTGCTTATGAAATATTATGCTGACGATGGCACCTTATGCTATTGTTACGAGTTGAGCTCCACCCTTGTGGGAGCCACATTTAACCCCACTCATTTCGAAATTCAATAATCTGTAACATTACATTTCATTTTTCTGCACATGAAACAAACCAATTAGTAAAAACAATAGATTCAATGGCTCCTTTTGATTTGTTTTCTTTATTTGCACATGACACAAACAATGTTAATAAAAAGTGAATCATATGATATATTTTCTGGTGTTCTGCTTTTCTTTTTGAGTGTTGACTGATTGCTAGGATGTACGTTCCATTTCTATTGGTAATGCAGGGATAAGATGAAATGTGATTCCTCATTACTCTAACATCACCCCTCACAATTTTGTAGGTAAACTTTGGAGTTGGAGTTGAAATTGGTGCTGGAGTTGAAAAATATCAACACAACTA
The DNA here is from genome assembly GCA_007258455.2 of Sequoia sempervirens. Classification (NCBI taxonomy): domain Eukaryota; kingdom Viridiplantae; phylum Streptophyta; class Pinopsida; order Cupressales; family Cupressaceae; genus Sequoia; species Sequoia sempervirens. The sequence goes on from VDFB02281492.1 coordinate 488,336,272, forward strand.
CGACAATGATTCGTCATTCGAGGAAATGACGAATCACCTTCTCACCTTATTTTTACATTACTTCCAGTTGTGTAATGCATGTTTTCTTTCATTCATCATTTGATTAGGAATCAAAACAGGCTACTCCCACGACTTGTGTGGGATTACATAATATTTTTCTCAATAAATGAAATATTCATGGCATGCAATGGCTTCCGTTATTTTTCTAAATTTATTATGTCTTGTACAATGCAACAATGCAATTGCAATTGCTCTAAAACATATATTCTGTAATCGAGAATGATTTTCCTGCATTCTGTTCTTAAATCTGCAATTCCTTATACAAAAAAATTGCTACAGTTGAATGGTTCAGTCTGAACATTGTTTTCTTCAAGGAAATTTGTTTATTTTCTGCTTTGTTGAACTGTTGAATGATTTTGCAAATCATTCCTAAACAAACCTTCATTCTGAGAACAAAAATTTCATTTGATGACTTGTAATAAATTTTTTTGTACCCCAACAAATAATTTCTTTTATGATCACTAATTTTAAGCAAGACGCTAAAAATTGGTAACATTTCAGAAATTATTTAAGAAATGTTACCAATTTTTAGCGTCTTGCTTAAAATTAGTGATCATAAAAGCAATTATTTGCTGGGGTACAAAATTTTTATATTATAAGTCATCAAATGAAATTTTTGTTCTCAGAATGAAGGTTTGTTTAGGAATGATTTGCAAAATCATTCAACAGTTTAGACTAAACTAGTTGAACAGTTCAACAAAGCAGAAAATAAACAAATTTCATTGAAGAAAACAATGTTCAGACTAAACCATTCAACTGTAGCAATTGTTTTGTATAAGGAATTGCAGATTTAGGAACATAATGCAAGAAAATCATTCTCGATTACAAAATATATGTTTTAGAGAAATTGCAATTGCATTGTTGCATTGTGCAAGACAAAATAAATTCAGAAAAATAATGAAAGCCATTGCATGCCATAAATAATTCATTTATTGAGAAAAATGTTCTGTAATCCCACACAAGCCGTGGGAGTAGCCTGTTTTGATTCCTAATCAAATGATGAATGAAAGAAAACATGAATTATACAACTGGAAGTAATGTAACAATAAGGTGAGAAGGCGATTCATCATTGCCTGGAATGGCGAATCATTGTCGTAGTTGTGTTGATCTTTTTCAGCTGCAGCACCAATTTCAACTCCAGCTCCAAATTTTACCTACAAAATTGTGAGGGGTGATGTTAGAGCAATGAGGAATCACATTTCATCTCATCCCTACATTACCAATAGAAATGGAACGTACATCCTATGAATCAATCACCACTCAAAAAGAAAAGAACACCAAAAAAGATATCATATGATTCACTTTTTATTAACATTGTTTGTGTCATGTGCAAATAAAGAAAACAAATCAAAAGGAGCCATTGAATCTATTATTTTTACTAACTGGTTTGTTTCATGTGCAAAAATAGGAAATGTAATGTTACAGATTATTGAATTTCAAAATGAGTGGGGTTAAATGTGGCTCCCACAAGGGTGGAGCTCAGCTCATAACAATAGCATAAGGTGCCATCGTCAGCATAATATTTCATACGCAATGTTTGCTTACAAATGGAGTTCAAAGTTCATATTTTTCAAAATGTTTTGTTAAGTCTTTGTTAAATATACATTTGCAAAGTATTTGATAAATAGGATGTTTCTTCAAAAGGAAAATAGTGAAGCTATGCATACATAAGGAAGATTACAGTGAGTAGCAAAGACTTTTGTATGCATGTCTCTAGTGTAACTTATACTATGGCAGCATGAAAAAAGTTTATTCAGGATCAATACTATGGGAACTAAAACATGATAGTGCCAATCTGAAAGGCATATATAATAGTAACTGGAGTACAACAATCATAAAGGTGCATAAAGACTGCTATAGTGAATTCAAGGGTGTTTGTTGCATAAAAGAGAACAGCGGATTTGTATAGCAGCAAAAGCAATTTCCATTACCAAGGAGATAGAAGCATTCACAACAACAATCACAGGAAATTACAATACACTGTATTTACTTCATAAGGAAGTCCTTTATCAGATAGATATAAGATACCTGAAGTATTGTGTAATACATTTAAGGGGAACCAACCCATAATTTGGAGGTCCACTTCATTCCTAGGTCACCCACAACCTCGAAGTGTTCCCATGTGTCAATAGGTTGCTACAGTTCATAGCTTAGCAAGGGTACAAACCTTATTTGACAGTAGTTTTTGGGACGCCCGGTGGGACAGAGAGTTTTTTTCAGTCTTAAACCAGAATTATTATACTACTGTGTATGTGCAACAAAAATTGCAGTCTTTAAGAGACAAATCTTAGCAAACTTGACGACTTCGAGCTCAGATTTAGCAAAACTAGTGCATTGCTGCTCATGAGAAGAGTGCAAACTAGGAGTAACTCAATTGTTTTTGAGTATTTGCAGTTGTCCCCGCCTAGAAGAAGGGGGAGGGAAGTCTAGAAAGTTCAAAAGAAAGTTATTTATTCTAGAAGATCCAAGTCAAATCCTCCTGTTGAGGAAAATCATACCACTACTCGAGTTGTTTATGCTGTAATAATCCTTATGGCCCGACCACCACCCATAAATCAGCCATTTGTTGCTTTTAACCAAGGCAACCCACTGAATTTGGCCCAACATGACAAAATTCCTGTTGCTGCCTTGAAAAGTTTGCCATATTTTCATGGATCATAGCACTCCAACAAAGCATATAAAAGATGTTGCTAACCTGTGTGTTTTTCATCATGTGACTGAAGAAAATGTTGCACTCATATTGCTGGCAGTGTCATTTAAAGGAAAAGCCTTACAATGGTTCAGAGGCCTGCCTGTCAACTCCATAGCAACATGGGATGAGTTAGGCAGCCAGTTGTGCAAGTTTTTTGAGGATAAATCAGACCATTTGTCATTGGTGGAGCAGTTGTCTACAATCAAAAGAGCTCCTCATGAAGTTATGTCAGATTTCAACCATCATTTCTAAAGAACATGGGATAGAATTCCACAAATGGTAAGGCATACTGCTAATCATGCATTTTTATACTATTTAAGAGCTTTAAATAGTGATATTTCCATAATGATTCAATCGATGGGATAGGATACACTTCCTACAACATATGTTGTAGTTGTTAGAGCTGAAAATAGCCTCATATAGGCTGGTAAAATCTCCCCAAGACCACCTATGCCAATATTTCCTGCTATTCAGCCTCCAATCCCTATGCATTTACCTCCTTTGGCTATTATTCCAAGTGCACCAACATTTTCAGCACCTGATATCCAGCCTAACATCCAGGAAAATGCATTTCCAGTTCAGTCTAATGAACTGCAAGAGATTAAAGGCCTTCTGAGAACCTTTGGCAATGAGATGATTAATCTCAAAAAGCAGCAAAATCAAGGTTTCAGGCCTTATCATCCCTCATTTCAATCTAATTACCAGCAAAATTAGACCAACAGACCATCTTATTAGCCTTATAATCAAGGCCAAAGATCTACTCCTAACCCAAGGCCATATCAAGCTTATGACTCCAATGCTGCAAGTACTTCCAAAGAGCTTGCACCTATCCAGAACAATTTAGTTCAAGATTATGAGTGGTGCTTTCCGTGTAGTCAGCCCCATAATTAGAGTACTTGTGTAAATGGGATGCTTAATCAAGCCTTGATGGTTTAGAATAGTCCAACAATGCAGTCTAATGTTCCTGTAGCAACTGAAGTACAACAATAAGAGCAACAGACACATGAGTCTATATTACTAAACTGGCAAGGGGAAGAATTTTGTGGAGTGAACCACGCTCGTTCTTCAATTGCAGACAACACACGCAGTAAAAAGAGGGCAATAGATGAAGGACATCGACCTGATACAGTTCAAACTCAATCAAAACAAGGGCTGAACCAGAATCAGAATGCTCCTGGCTCATCAAAAGCTGACCAAATTTGAATGCTACCAAGAGGGCAGCCTTTGGTAGGCAAGCAACAGCCTGATTCATCAGTCTAGGCACCTTCAGTTAAAGGTGATGTTTTTCCTCTTAAAAGTCAAGTTAAACCTGCTACATATTTTAATATACTTGAGCATATGAAGAAAATTAATGTTCCCATGTCAATATGGGATTCTTTGAGTATTCTGGATCAAAAGGACTTGCTTCAATATGCTTTATCAGGTTTAAGTGTCTTAGATGAGCCTAGTGTAGAAAAGGAGAAGGTTGTGTTGACTAGTATTACTATTAATGATAAAGAACAACAAGCTGCTAAAGCCAAGCCACCTCCTTTTTATCTGTCATTGATCATAGAAGATCATCTTGTTCACAATTGTATGATTGACTCAGGGGCTAATAGTTCAGTTATGCCCAAAAAAATTGTTGATAAGTTGGGAATTGAATATGAGCCACTAGAAAAGGGGGTAGTACAATTGGATGGTACTGTTGTTAACACAGTAGGGGTTATTAAAAATATGAGCTTAACTTTACATGCCTGTCCAAATTTTGCAATACCATAGGATATCTACATTATAGAGTTTCCCCCGCACTTTGCTCTTTGTTTATCTAGGTATTTTATGGCCAAGATAGGTGGTTACCTATCTTCTGATTGGTCTCATATGTTGTTCAGAACCAGATATGGTACTAGAGTCAATTTTAAATCAAAACCCATAGACAAAGTTCATATTGAACCTTAAAATCCATCTCCTATCAATTCCAACTTGTTTACAAATGTATTAGTGGAGCAGCCTACTGTTCAAGAGGCTGAAATTCAAACAGAAAGAACATCAGATATTCTTCCTAAAGAATGGGCATCTCAAACTCATGAAGTTGATACAGGTAAGCAGTTGGATGAGGTTGACATTGGTGTTTATATGATGCATGAGACTGACTCTTTTATGCCTAATATTGAAAAAGACAAAGAACAACATAGTGAACAACATGAAAATGATGTGTGGGAGCTGTATTTTGATGGCTCAAGGAGTAGGGTAGGTGCTGGTGGTGGATGTATGCTGGTATCACCAGAAGGTCAGAAGCATTATTTAGCTTTCATATTCTGTTTCAGCTGTTCTAATAATTCTGCTGAATATGAAGCTCTAATCCAAGGCTTGGAGTGGGCAAGACAAAGAGGTATTAGCTGCCTAAAGGTTTACGGGGACAACGAGTTGGTTGTTAATTAGGTAAGAAAGCTTAATGTTGTAAAGAATGATGCACTCAGATCTTATCGGAATAGAGTATGGGACCTCTTAGAGGGATTTGATGCATTTAATCTGATTTCCATACCTAGAACTCAAAATAAACATGTTGATAGATTAGCTGCTGTAGGAGCTGAACATGATATTCCAAAAGAGATTTGCAGTGATAAAAATAATCAACATATTAAGATTGTAGTTAGGCCTGCTATGCTAGATAACAATATACACTGGCAATTTTTTGAAAATGACCAGCAGATTGTCAGCTTTTTAAGAGAAGAAGCTGAGTTCTCACAAACCAATCAGGAAAAGTTACAACACCATTATAGTGACCAGATTATTCAGCTCAAAAACAAGAAGTTTCCAAAAGGCTTGGTCACTTTAGAATATGTTTTTAATACAAATGATGAAGCTAGAAGACCTAAGAGCAGTATTCAAGTTTAGCAAGATCACTACGAAGAAGTTGAAGTTTTCAAAGAGAAACTTCTTAAATTAGGCAAGGTATGTACAACTAAAGAGAAGCATGTTTTTATTTAGCTTTGTCAAGAATTTAATGATATCTTTTCCTAGAAATATATTGATTTAAAGGGATTTAATCCCCAGCTTGCTCAACATACCATTGAACTTGAACCTAATGTCAAACCTATTAGGCAAAAAAAGAGGCCCTTGAATCCTAAGTTAGAGCCTTTGATGAAAAAGGAACTAGATAAGTTGATTGAAAGCAACATTATTTTCCCCATTAAGCATACCTCATGGGTTTCAAACCTAGTACCAGTAAGAAGAAAAATGGTGAAATAAGATTGTGTGTAGATTTTCGTGACTTAAATAGGGCCTCCTTAAAAGATTGTCATCCTTTACCCTCTATGGAACAAATACTTCAGGTAGTTTCAGGGTCTGAAAGGTTTTCCTTATTAGATGGCTATTCTGGTTACAACCGGATATTAGTGAAAAAAGAAGATCAGTACAAAACAACCTTCACCACAAAATGGGGAACTATGGCCTATCAGAAAATTCCCTTTGGTTTATCTAATGCTGGGGAAACCTTTCAAAAAGCCATGGATATGGCCTTTCAGGGTTTAATGTACAAGATTGTATTAGTCCATCTTGATGATATCACTATTTTTTCTAAGGAGGCTAAGGATCATTTGAATCATTTGAGGCAGATTTTTGAGAAATGCAGGGAATTTGGGATATCACTTAATCCCAAAAAGTGTGTATTTGTTGTTCACGAAGGCAGATTTCTTGGTTATGTGGTGTCTAAATAGGGTATTACTATTGACCCTGAGAGAATAAGTGCTATCTTAGTTCTTCCTTTACCAGCACACAAAAAAGGTTTGCAGAGTTTTATTGGTAGGATTAAATTTGTTAGGAGGTTTATCCCTGACATTGCTGATTTATTAAGTCCACTAACTCATGCTGAGAAAGAATGTACCTTTCAGCTAGACTAAGGATGGGAAAAGAAGTTTTGAGCTTATGAAAGAGGCATTAGTAGCTGCACCTACACTTCTGAATCCTGATTTTTCTAAAGATTTCATTTTATATGCCTATGGAAATATTGATTCACTTTCAACCATGCTTGTACAATGAAATGATGAAGGATCTGAACAACTTGTGGCGTTCTTTAGTTAGGGACTCAAAGATTACGAGCTCAAGTATAATTTTGTAGAGAAACATGTTCTCGCTGTTATAAGAAGCTTAAAGAAGTTTAGGCACATGCTTTCCAATAACAAGATTATACTGATGGTTGCTCATCCAAGTGTGAAAGAGTTTTTACTAAACAAAGATTTGAGTGATAGAGGAGCTGGTTGGGTCACTAAGGTGATGGAGTATGACCTTGAAATAAAGGTTACCAAACTGATAAGAGGGAGAGGTCTCTGTGAAAAACTTACAAAGGACAACAACAACAATATAAAGGAGGAGGAAAGTTTTGTTTTAGCACTTCAAGATGGACAACAAGTTGCTATACTTGCTCCTACAGGGTGGATTGCAGAAATGACACATTTTTTATTGATTGGTGAATGCCCTCCTGATCTAACTAAATCCAGAAGAAGGTATTATCGATTGCAATCCATACCTTATGTTCTTTTAAATGGTTTACTATTTAGAAGAGATTTTCATGGTGTCCTATTGAGATTTATTGAAGTTGATCAGGTTGATAGAATATTGCATGAATTCCATCAAGGGTCAGCTGGTGGACACTTTTCTCCAAGAGCTACAACTCTTAAAATAATGAAAAGAGGATATTACTGGCCTACCTTATTTAGAGATGCTCATGCATGGGTAAGGAAGTGTAAGGAATGTGCCATTTTTGCTAGAAAAGAGAAGTTGGCAACCCTTCCACTGCAACCAATTCAAATTGATTAGCCCTTCATGAAATGGGGTTTGGATTTCATTGGGGTTATAACCCGCCATCAAGTGCAAGCCACAAGTGGGTGCTCATAGCCATTGATTATTTTTCAAAATGGACTGAGACTGTGGCACTCAAAGAGGCTAATGAATCTGCTATTCTGAATTTCTATGAAGAGTTAGTTACCATATTTGGTATCCCAGATTCTATTGTTTTAGGCAATGCCCTTGCTTTTGTGAGTGTTAAAATTTCTGACTGGGCTATCAAGAATGGTATATATTTGAATACGTCCTCTAATTACTATCCGCAGAGAAATGGACAGGTTGAGTCCACTAACAAGAATCTCCTGAAGATCATTAAGAGAACTATGGAAGGCAATCAAAGAGCCTGGCACACCAAGCTGAAATCAGCTTTGTGGGCTGATAGGATTACGTCAAAAAGGTCTATAGGACTTTCTCCATACATGTTGGTGTACAGAAAAGAGGCAAGACTACCCATTTTAGTTGAACTCCTAGCCCTTGATCTGGTAAACTAGCTTGATATAATTGAGGAAGAACCTATGACAACAAGGTTAGCTCAGTTAATTGAACTTGAAGAACTCAGAGCTGAAGCAGTGAAAAAGATTAAGCAACATTAGGCTCAAATGAAAAGGTCATTCGATAAAAAGGAATCTCCAAGAGTGTTCCAGGAAGGTGACATAGTGCTAAAGTGGGATGAATTGAAAAGTAGGCCTAGAAAGCACTCCAAATTTGATTCATTATGGAGTGGACCTTTCATTGTTACTGAGAAGAAACAACACAATGCCTTCCAATTGTCAAAATTGGATGGTGAAGTTGAACCAATCCTAGCAAATGGGATTCACCTCAAGCATTGCTTTTGAGGTATTGATCTAAATCTGTACATAGCTGAGTAGTTTCTAGATATCAATAAGTGCTTCTGCACATAGATTAGTTGCATATGAAGTTTTCCCTAAGTGCTGTTTTGCACAATTGTTAGTTTAATTTGAGTATTGTTGAGGAGTCAAAGTGAAGCTCAAATCTGTCATTACTAGTTATAATTACATCGGATATATGCTTCTTATTCATAAAATTGAATAAAGCTTCAACGTCATCAACAACAAACAGATATCCCATGGGACTGTAATTAGTAACAACAAACTTACAAGCAGTTACAAAAAAAAAAGGAACTCTGTGCAAGGTTTTATGAGTCAAAAAGAGACATAAATATACTCCATACCCAATGGATAAGCAAAGCACTGGCCTTTTTTTTTTAGCAGGAAAACACCCCCGGGAGGTCACCAGAAATGTTACCAATTTTTAGCGTCCTGCTTAAAATTAGTGATCATAAAAGCAATTATTTGCTGGGGTACAAATTTTTTTATTACAAGTCATCAAATGAAATTTTTGTTCTTAGAATGAAGGTTTGTTTAGGAATGATTTGCAAAATCATTCAACAGTTTAGACTAAACTAGTTGAACAAGTCAACAAAGAAGAAAATAAACAAATTTCATTGAAGAAAATAATGTTCAGACTGAACCATTCAATTGTAGCAATTGTTTTGTATAAGGCATTGTAGATTTAAGAACATAATGCAAGAAAATCATTCTTGATTACAGAATATATGTTTTAGAGCAATTGCAATTGCATTGTTGCATTGTGCAAGACAAAATAAATTCAGAAAAATAACGAAAGCCATTGCATGCCATGAATAATTCATTTATTGAGAAAAATGTTCTGTAATCCCACACAAGCCGTGGGAGTAGCCTGTTTTGATTCCTAATCAAATGATGAATGAAAGAAAACATGCATTACACAACCGAAAGTAATGTAACAATAAGGTGAGAAGGTGATTCGTCATTACCTGGAATGGTGAATCATTGTCATAGTTGTGTTGATCTTTTTCAGCTCCAGCACCAATTTCAACTCGAGCTCCAAATTTTACCTACAAAATTGTGAGGGGTGATGTTAGAGCAATGAGGAATCACATTTCATCTTATCCCTACATTACCAACAGAAATGGAACGTACATCCTATCAATCAGTCACCACTCAAAAAGAAAAGCAGAACACCAAAAAAGCTATCATATGATTCACTTTTTATTAACATTGTTTGTGTCATGTGCAGATAAAGAAAACAAATCAAAAGGAGCCATTGAATCTATTGTTTTTACTAACTGGTTTGTTTCATGTGCAGAAACAGGAAATGTAATGTTACAGATTATTGAATTTCAAAATGAGTGGGGTTAAATGTGGCTCCCACAAGGGTGGAGCTCAGCACATAACAATAGCATAAGGTGCCATCGTCAGCATAATATTTCATAAGCAATGTTTGCTTACAAATGGAGTTCAAAGTTCATATTTTTCAAAATGTTTTGTTAAGTCTTTGTTAAATATACATTTGCAAAGTATTTGATAAATAGGTTGTTTCTTCAAAAGGAAAACAGTGAAACTATGCATACATAAGGAAGATTACAGTGAGTAACAAAGGATTTTGTATGCATGTCTCTAGTGTAACTTATACTATGGAAGCATGAAAAAAGTTTATTCAAGATCAATACTATGGGAACTAAAACATGATAGTGCTAATCTGAAAGGCTTATATAATAGTAATTGGAGTACAACAATCATAAAGGTGCATAAAGACTGCTATAATGAAGTCAAGGGTGTTTGTTGCATAAAAGAGGAAAGTGGATTTGTATAGCAGTAAAAGCAATTTCCATTACCAAGGAGATAGAAGCATTCACAGCAACAATCACAGGAAATTACAATACATTGTATTTACTTCATAAGGAAGTCCTTTATCAGACAGATATAAGATACCTGAAGTATTGTGTAATACATTTAAGGGGAACCAACCCATAATTTGGAGGTCCACTTCATTCCTAGGTCACCCACAACCTCAAAGTGTTCCCATGTGTCAATAGGTTGCTACAGTTCATAGCTTAGCAAGGGTGCAAACCTTATTTGACAATAGTTCTTTTGTTGAGATCTAGTTTGGACCATAAAATAAGGATCAATTTTCAGGAATATAGGAGGTGAACCTCTAACTCCTTAGGTTAATCTAAAATTTAGGTACAAAAAAGAAAATATAAGATGTTAAGGATTAAAGGATGGTGACGAGATAATGAAAAATGGATGATGTGGATGATTTGAACTCTTAAGAAAACTTGAAGGAGATACTAGACTTTAGGACTTTTTGATTTTTTGATTTTAGATTTGATTTGGTTTTGACTTGGATTTGATTTTGGATTTGATAATGAAATCATAAACTCCAAGAGGTTAGATGTTGTCTTGGAATAAAATTTTCCACAAGATGATAATTTAACTAAGTGTATGAGGAAGGATGCATCCAAACAAACTCAATCAAACAAGATGGTTTTGATTTTGATTTGGAAGGATTTTCCAAAAGTCTAGTATGAATGATTTTTCCCAAGATTCTAAGAGTTGTTTGTGAGATGGGTTTTGTTTGATGTTTGAGGATGGATGGAAGTGTTGATTTTGATCCTAAGTGAACTTAGAGATACTTTTGTTTACAAGACCTAGGTATTGAAGAACATGCTATACTTCTAAGAACTTGTTAACCCTGCAAAGTGAGATACTCAAAACATTGAAAAAGACTTGGATTTTGACAATAATAGAATGAATACAAATTGGGTTTGTCCTTTGAAGCACGTTTGTAAAAGTTATAGACCAATATTTCCCTAACTTTGTAAAGCATAGACTGAAATTTCTTGAGATTCCTTGGACTAAGACATTTGTTTCGATTGATGGACTTTGGCTTTGGAACTTTGATCTTGTGGGAAATCATTTGAGAAAACACATGTAGGGTTCAATTTGTCTTTTATCTTTGCTTAATGAGTCCTTTTTACCATAAACACTTTCTTGCTTAGCTTTTGAACTAAATGTCTATGTATCAATTTCTTTTCATCCCAAAAGGTCCATTATGTGGAAATCAAGGAAAGTAAGGAAAAAGTTCCATAATGTTGACTTTAGCGAGCAAATTGGGATATAAATCCAAATATTTAGAAGCCTCTAAGGATGAAATCCCTAGGGACAAGTAGTAGCACTTGGATTTTTCAAAGGTATTTGCTTCTTCTAAAGGTTTGAAGTTTGATTTCCTTGTTGAATGTTTGTTTTCAAGGTGTTGGATCCAAACAATGTGTTTAACTGACTCAAAATTGCACAATCCTAGGATGGAAAAGAAAATATTTGTTGAATTCCACTTGGATAAACCTAGTTGCACTTATTCAGAGCGGATGCTAGAAGGTTGACCACACTAGCTCCCCTCTATGACACTCACTTCTATAGGTCAGTCAAGCTTTAGTTCCCATGAATCTCCCATGAAAAAATTTTCATCTCTACAAAGAATTGCAAGTATGTGGGACGGCTCTGGAGGTTTGACCTCCTAACATCGACAAATATTGGGATTTTGGATTCTAAACAAAGGTTCATAGTAAGGGAATCCAATTTAAGGGGTGCAATTATAAAATCCTTGTGAGAGATCTCCCAACCCTTAGAACAAGGGCTTTACACATCATAAAGACACTGGGGGAGAGTTATCATCCACCACTTCCCATTGTTTACAATTTTCATCCCAACCACAAATTTATATAGCGGTTTGGAAGAGCTTGGCTTATGCTTGTTATTGCTTGGGTCTTTCCCTTGGGGTGAGTACTTTTTCCAACCAAGGAAGGCACTATAAAGGTAAACAAAAGAAAGTAGGTACATTCATAGTTCGATCAATCTTTGTTTATGTGAACAAAGAGAGAACACACACAATGTCCTTTCCCACACTAGCAAGATTTGTTCAATTTTTAAGATCCCAAATTCAAAATGTGGAGGCAATCTTTTAGACAAGCTAATATCACCAAAATGATTTTGATTCTCAAGGTCGCCGTGAAGTGTGAGAATAGTGCATACGCATTTCGATGGTATTAGTTTGTAAAAAATATTACAAAACAAGATAAGCACATGCTCATTTTAAATCCCCAAAGAAAATAGTGAGCTCTTTTTATAGCACCAAAATCAAGTGTTTGAAGTTGCTTCAATTTTAAAAACCCAAAATCCAACCTAGTGAGTGTCTAAGGTTCTTTTTAACCAACTTTGAGAAAAAAGAAAGATTTTGTATTGTTCTTTTCAAAACCCAAATGAAATGTAGTTAGTACTAAAGCTGAAGATAACAATATCCAATGATACGATTATAAATTTTCCCAAAGTGTTTAAAAACACTTGTTACAATTGTGAAATAGTGCCATAAGAGAAACCTTCTTCTTTGTTTCCTTCTTTCCTTCTTGATCACCAAACTTGCAAAAGTTGATTAGCCTATAGGAAAAAGAGCCACAAAACAAGTTAAAAGTCAAAGGAGGTCAAAAAAAAAAGCACATGTTAAAATAAATTTGAAAATTGACCCTTTACCCTAACCTTGCATCGCAATCCATGAAGGTGCCGCTATTTGAAGCTTTCAGCATTGCTCTGTGGAAACCAACATCGCTTTGTGGAAAAATAGAGACCATGATTGCACTGATATGTTGACCAACATCACCTTTTGAAATTTGGATGACTCGACCCTTTGGAAAATTAATGTAGCATCACCCTTTGATTGCAGAGTCAACGTCGCTATATAATGACGTTGGACTGATAGCGTCGTTGTTTTTCCTCTTTAGCATCGCTGTATCATGAGAAGAAACAAAAAAGAGAAAACAACAAAATTGACTAAAAAATGTGTTAAATGTGAGATTTTTTCCCTCCTTTTAGTGCCAAATGTGGAATGATTTTCCTAAACCTTCTCAAACATAAACAAACAAGTGATCATTAGTCAATAAAAATGTTTAAACCAAATATTCCCCATGAAATTCATTCAAACACAAGAACAAGAAAACAAAGGGAAATATCAAATGAAAGCTAATGAAATATCATTCAAAATTCTCAAACCAGCGTCCCATGGGGGAATTGATGCTTCTTTGATGTGGAAAGAAGCCCTTTCCCAATTCCTTGATAAGCTTGATGATGATTGATTGATCTTTGGTGCAAAATCCCAATAACCTTGCTATGAATGATGAACTCTTATGCTAACATGGATGAAAATGGATACTTTGAATTCAAAATGACTATAATAACCTTGCATAAAACGTGTGAGTGATTGTGGATTCAAATGAGCGTGATGATTTTACATGGATTGTGGATGCCAAATCAAATAGAGAAGGCCTCTATTTATAATGAAGAAGAGTTGAAGAATGAGGAATAGGATGAATGTGGGATTAACATTTGAACCAATGGCATTGTGCTACTTGTCAACATGCCAATGAAGGAGAGTGGAGCATATTTTGAACAATGTGCATGTTAAATGCATGTAGGTGGAATTTGAATTTGAAGTGACTTGTGCAAGAGGGGATGTAAGTTCCTTTAATGCCAAGTTGGCTCAAGGAGAGGACATGTAAGAGCCTTTAATGCCAAGTTGGAGGAAAAAAGTCCTTTGGGAGGGAGAATTCAAATAAGTGGAATATTCCAAGAATATGCCACAATTGAATGAAAATAGAGGAATTAATAAATCAAATAAATTGATTTACATGTGCAACTTGCAAAAGCTAGAGGAATGGAGGATTAGTGTTAGGAGTTAATTAGGATTAATTAACTTAGATGAAGTTAGTTTGATTTGACATTTGATTTATATATTTAGATTTATTTAAATCAAATGAGAGGATAGTTGGGAGATTAATAATTTAATTAAATAAATTTGATTTATTCAATTAAATGAAGAACATTAGGATTAAATTAAATAAAATTGATTTATTTAATCAAAGAGGAATTATGATGGAATAATCTGATAAAGTGTATTATGTGATTAAGGAGGAAATTTAATGAATTTAATTAAATAAAGATAATTGAATTAAATGATTAGTAAAAAAGTGATCAAGGAAGAATCAAAGTTAGTGAATTAGAATCGAGTGTATGATATCAATCATGATAATTTACGTGTCTACAAACTCATAATATAAAGTGATAGCAAAACAAAATACAAGAGGCTCACTACCAAGGGTTCACTGCCCTAATAAAAAGGATCACTACCTACATAAAGGACTCATTGTCCAATAGGGAGGCACACTACCTATAGATACAAAAGGTAAAAGAAAGATACACCACAACAATTTACACACATCCATAGCTTGGACTAGAAGATTCCAGAAACCTTCAACTCACTGCTTTAAAGAATCTAACACAATAAAGTACTACTACCTCAACTCACTTTCATACAAATATTCTCTTCACTTGTGGCTTACTTCATTATTTTCTATTATTTAATCTTTCGTAACTTGACTTGCATTTATACCATCTTCAACCTTAGAAACTTTCTCCAAGGTTGGCCACATACGCTTCATTTCATAAATTCAAATTAGGTCGGCAACTCAACATTCCCATGGTGGAAAGGAATGAGAGTGGACCAGTTAACCACTTAATCAAGACCAAAAGCAAAATATTGGATTGACCACATGCTTCCTTAATTAAATTTTAATTCTTCATATGAAGTCTAAACACGAGGTCAGCCAAACCTAATGAAAACATAAATGAACATTGAAGTACACACTTTCCAATAAGAAGTTAACATACAGATGGTGCAACATGCTTTATCATGCACAAGAACACATCTCAGATACCTTCAGATACATCCACAACAAGTGTAACCACTTTCAAACATAGAACATCTTCCACCAGTCCATCCAGATTGTGCAAAGACATACAACAATTCTGAAACTTAACTTCTGGAACACCAAACCACACACATCTCTGCCAAAACCTAGAGAACATTATTACAAGGAATATTATAGATCCACAAGACCTAAAACAAAACAATAGAGGATTGCAGAGCAGAAACATTTCTCCTAGTCCATAGAGAAGCAATTCTGCCAAACCATTTCACACACCGGTGAACACAACTTTCACACTCTATCAAACCAAAAGCTACAAATCAGAAGATGACGTCAATAGATCTCCAACAAAAACCCTTTAGATCTACACAAGCATAGGATCAACATAGAATAAATGTGGAGCACAAACTAGAGCACATTTTGAATACATACATACTTCTAACTTCACTCTTTATTAATTTTCTCAAAATCACTTGGTAACTCATCATTTCAGCACATCTACAACATCATAAGGATAGGTCCATGTACTCACAACATCTCAATAAAATTTCAACTATACATGGACAATCTGCAACATTTTGAACTATGTTGACATCAATGAAAAATTTAATGACAAAACCACCAAACTTGCTCATACTTACAACAATCTCCCCCTTTGTCATTGACGACAACACATTATGTGAAAAACCATCAAAGACAAAACTCTCCTTTATTTTTAGAATAGACATTTTGCACAACATTCCTGCATTCTTAACATTCCACAAAAATACCTTCTCTTCCTCTTCTACTATTTTCACATGAATCTTTCTCCCCCTTTGACAACAATGGCAAATATCAAAAGCTCTTTTCACTCCCCCTTAAGAGTGCACACATGCAACTCATACTGCAACAATGAAAAATTTCTACTCCCCCTATGGAGTAGACCCATTCATCAATCTAGATAAATGAAGAATTTGTGGATCCACTGGACTGATGCACCTCCATGTGCACCTAGTTTGGAGGGCCAGTGACCCCCAATATCTCCCTGAGATACTTAAAAGTATCCTTCGAAAGAGCCTTAGTAAATATATCTACAATCTGTTCCTTTGTAGACACATACTCCAACCCAACTTTATTCTCTAATACCTTCTCTCTCAGGAAATGATATCTGATAGATATATGTTTTGTTCTTGAGTGCATTACCAAATTATTTGAAATGTTTATAGCACTTGTATTGTCACAAAAGATAGGAATAGGCTCATCACATGTCACTCCAATATCCTTCAATGTTTGCTTCATCCACAAAACCTATGTGCAATAAGATGCTGCAACAGTATACTTTACTTCTGTAGTGGATAAAGAAACAGAGTCCTATTTCTTACTTAACCATGCAACCAATCTTCCACCAAGAAAGAAAGCACCTCCATTGGTACTCTTTTGGTCATCCACACAACCAATCTACATTGGTATAAGAAGTTAAGGTGAAATCAATATCCTTAGGATACCATAAGAAAAAATCTGGCGTGCCTTTAAGATATCTGAATATCCTCTTTACAACTATAACATGTGCTTCTTTAGGATCTACTTGAAATCTGGCAACTAAACATATTGCATGCATGATATCTGATCTAGTAGCAATAAGATACAGTAGTCCACCAATCATAGATTTGTATTTTATCTGATCAAGTTTAGCAGATTCATCATCTTTACTCAACTTACATTTGGTCACTATAGGAGTACTAACTGGTTTGGAGTCATCCATTCCAAACTTCTTTAACAAATCTTTCACATACTGAGATTGTGAAATGAATATCCCCTTATTAGTTTGATTTACTTGAATACCAAGAAATAAATTCAACTCACCAATCATGGACATTTCAAATTATTTTTGCATTTCCTCTACAAATCTCTTGCACATACTTTCATTTCCTCCAAAGATGATATCATCAACACATACTACCACTATCAATATTTTGTTATTTTGCACTTTGAAGTAAAGATTGTTGTCAGTAGAGCCTTTGTTGAATCCTTGCTGTGTCAGATATCTATCCAATCTTGTGTACCATGCTCTAGGAGCTTGCTTCAATCCAAACAATGCTTTCTTCAACTTACAAACCATATTTCATTTGTCTGATAATTGAAATCCTTCAGGATGTTCCATGTATACTTCTTCTTCTAGTTCACCATTCAGAAATGCATACTTGAAATCCATCTAATATACCTTGAAGTCCTTGTGGGTAGAAAATGCCAAAAACATCCTAATAGATTCCATTATTTCCACTAGGGAAAATGTCTCTTCAAAGTCTATGCCTTCAACTTGTGAATATCCCTTGCATACAAGTCTTGCTTGTTTCTTATAACTTCACCATTTTCATTCAACTTATTCCTAAACACCCACTTTGAACCAATTACATTCTTATTCATAGGTCTAGGAACCAATTCCCATGCCTAATTCTTCTCTATTTGCTGCAACTCTTCTTTCATAGCTCTAACCCAACTTTCATCTTCACATGCTTCAAATATAGTCTTAGGTTCTATTTTAGAAAGTAAACACAAATTTACCTCAACTGCAACTTTAATTCTTGTCTTCACACCTTCACTCTTATCTCCAATTATTTATTCCTCTGGATGATTCTTCTAGACATACTTAGGAGTCTTAGGAAAAAGTTCTGATTCATTTTCTTCTTCTTCTTCAGTCTATTCTTCTTTCTCTTCCTTGTTCTCTTCTGGTACTGGTGCACCAATAGGATCATCTAGTTCAACTCCACTTATCTCAATATGTCTGTGCATTTCCTCATCAACCTTCACATTAGTACTCTCAACAATATTCCTCAATATTTTATTAAAGCATCTATATGCTTTGTTGGTAGTTGAATATCGAAGGAAAATCCCTTCATCACATCTAGCATCAAACTTCCCAAGATTTTCATCATCTCTTTTAATGTAACATCTACTTCCAAACACCTTAAAGTATTTCACAGTAGGAGCCTTACCAATCCATAACTCATAAAGAGTCTTTGTGCTATTGCCTTTGATATGAACTCTATTAAGAACATAAACAATAGTGTGTATTGCCTCTCTCTAGTGCACATTAGGTACAGTTGCTTCTTTCATCATGGTTATTGTAGCTTCCTGTACAGTATGGTTCTTTCTCTCAACCACTCCATTCTGTTGAGGGGTTGAAAAGTGTCTATTTATGCCATGCTCTTCACAAAATGTATTAAACTCAATAGAGTGAATTCTCCACCTCTATTAGATCTCAAAAATTTGATTCTTAAGCTCACTTCATTTTATACTCTTGCTTTGAACACTTTAAACCTATCTAGAGCCCGAGTCTTTTCTCTAAGAAAAGCAACCCATGTCATTCAAGAATAATCATCAATAAGAATCATGAAATCTTACCACCATTTGGGCTTCCTGCTCTAGTAGGACCACAAAGGTCTGTATGAATTAATTCCAACATTCTACTAGTAGTTTTCTCTTTTCCTTTGAAACTGCATCTTGTTTGTTTCCCTATCTGACAACTTCTGCAAATAGTATTAGCAAGCTTTATGATTTTAGGAAGACCTCGAACAACATCTCTTGAACTGATCCTGACCAGATTATCAAAGTTTACATGTCCCATTCTTTGGTGCCATAGCCAAATTTAATTAACTTGAGATACCAGGCACTAACCATCAACACCCTTAAGCTAATAGATATTTCCATGTGTTCTCCTTCCTACAACAACCATAGCTCTAGATCCTTTTCTGATCTCACAGGTATTATCCTGAAATACAAGTTTGAAACCTTTGCTACAAATCTATCTGGAAAGTTCAAAATATTATGCCTTAGGACCTTTACATAATATACATCATCAATACTGTGAATTCCATCAAAACTAATTGTACCTTTCCCAACAATCTTTGCTCTAGAATCATCACCAAACATGACCAAACCGCCATCATACTTTTCAAGTTTAGAAAACTTAATTTTATCTCTAGTCATGTGATTAGAACATCCACTGTCAATCACCCAATAGTCTTCATCTTGTCTAGTATGAAATGCAGTGACCAAAGTACCTTCCATCTCATCCTTCTTGTTCTTTGAATCACTTTTTCTTGCACATTTTCTAGAGTTAGCAGTAACAGATTTACTCTCCAAAGCTAAGAACAAGCATTCATTATCATCACCCTCATAATCAAATTCATCATTAAAGGTTCCAAATTCTTCTCTAAGTACAAATTTTTGTATTTCTTATCCTTTCTATCTTTATGATCTCTATTCTTATTCAGGAATCTTGAAGCATAATGACCAATATTACCACATCTGAAGCATTTAAAAGGAGACATAACTTTATACTTACCGATACCTTTCTTCAACTTCCTGGTAAAGTTCACTTCCAACTCATCTAAACCATCACTATTTGGACCATCTTCAATCTTTGTTGCTTTAAATGTCATTTCTGTCTTTTCCTCCTTTCCAAACTTTCTCATCTCAAATCTAGTAGAGGTGCTAAATAGCTCTTCTTTAGTATATTTATTAGGATCATATGTTTCCTCAATAACTAAAACCTTGTCACTGTAACACTTTGGTAGGGTCATTAGAATCTTCTCAATTATATCTTCATTAGTCAAAGTACCCCCTTAATTTCTAACTTCATTTGCTGCCAGATCAATCCTATGAAAATGGCTTACAATGTATTCTCCTTCTTCCATTTTCATATTCTCATATCTACGCTTTGCCGTCAACTTCTTTTTTAATTTCACTCTATCATTTCCTTCATAAAGATCTTCCAACTTCTTCCAAAATTCGTAAGCAGTGCCTAGAGAGACAACTTTTGTTCACTCAGTCTTGGATAAAGCATTGTAAATAGCATACCTCATTTTTTCATTCTCCTCATTAGCAGAAACCTCATCTGTAGTAGTAGGACCACTCGCCAGTGCAATATACTTCATCTCAATAGCCTTCTAGGTCTTGTAACCAAGAGAGATAATATATCCTCTCATCTCCACTTTCTAGTCACTATAATCAGATCCATCAAACATAGGGATCACCAACTTATGCACCATCGTATCTTCCTTAAGCAGTTAAGATCTACACCAAGGAACCAAAGCTCTGATACCAATTGTTAAAAGGCATAGGACAACTGAGAGGGGGGGTGAATCAATTGTCACCAAATTCAAATTCAAAACTTCAGACACAAATAAACTTCACAACCACACTAATTTGTTATTAAGTATGAACATGAAATGCAAATAACAGAAAGAAAAATAAACACAATGAGCACCATATTTTACATGGAAAACCCAATAAGGGAAAAACCACGGTGAGGATTAACTCACAATATAAAGTGATAGAAAAACCAAATACAAGAGGCTCACTGCTAAGGGCTCACCACCCTAATACAAAGGCTCACTTCCTATAGAAAGGACTCACTGTCCAACAGGGAGGCTCACTACCTAAAGATACAAAAGATAATAGAAAGATCCACCACAACAATTTACACACATCTGCAGCCTGGATTAGAAGATTGCAGAAACCTTTAGCTCACTACTTTCAAGAATCTAACACAATAAAGTACTATTGCCTCAACTCACTTTCGCACAACTATTCTCTTCACTTGCGGCTTACTTCGTTATTTTGTATGATTTAATCTTTCACAACTTGACTTGCATTTATACCATCTTCAATCTTAGAAAATTTCTCCAATGTCAGCCATATATGTTTCATTTCATAAATTCAAATTAGGTCAGCAACTCAACATTCCCGCAGTGGAGAGGAATGAGAATGGACTATTTAACCACTTAACCAAGACCAAAAGCAATGTCTTGGATTGACAACACACTTCCTTAATTAAATTTTAATTCTTCATATGAAGTGTAAACACTAGGCTAGCCAAACCTAATGAAAACACAAATGAACATTGAAGTACACACTTTCCAATAAGAAGTTAACACTCAGACAATGTAACATGCTTTATCATGCATGAGAACACATCTCAAATACCTTCAAATACATCCACAACAAGTGTAACCACTTTTGAACACAAAACATCTTCCACCAGTCCATCTGAACTGTGCAAACACATACAACTCTGAAACTTAACTTATAGAAAACTAAACCACACACATCTATTCCAAAACCCAAATAACATTATTACAAGGCATATTCCAGATCCGCAAGACCTGAAATGAAACAACAGAGGACTGTGAAGTAGAAACATTTCTCCCAGTCCTTAGACAAGCAATTCTGCTAAACTAGTTCACACACCGGTGAACACAACTTTCACACTCCATCAAACTAGAAGCTACAAATAAGAAGATGACACAAATAGATCTCCAACAACAACCCTTTAGATCGGCACAAGCATAGGATCAACATATAAGAAACATGGAGCACAATTCAGAGCACATACGTACTTCTAACTTCACTCTTTATTAATTTTCTCAAAAGCACTTGGTAACTCATCATTTCAGCACATTTGCAACATCACAAGGATAGCTGCATGTACTCACAACATCTCAACAACATCTCAACTATACATGCACAATCTAAAACATTCTAAACTATGTTAACATCAATGACAACATTAATGACAACACCACCAAACTTGCTCATACTTGCAACACTATCAAGAATCAACTCACCATCCTTTATATGTGAGTGATACAATGTGAAACAATTTAGCCAAATTCACTCTTCCATTCATTGAGGTCCTTCAATTGATCATCATCTTTCAATATTTTTGAAACAAAACACTACTTCAAAGTATGAAATGAATCTATTCTTGTTCCGATCTTTTGGTCCTCTCTTTGTATATATTGGAATTCATCTATAACTATTTTGGCCATCTTCTTTGTAGGTTTTAATGCTACAGGAGCCTCAATACTCCTCTTTAAGACTTTGCACAAGGTTTCCAATGTGTGGTGTATGGGCTTCCAGTTCTTAAAAAGGGGATCCAATATGGGTACATGTGTTTTCATTTGATCAATTTCCTATGTCAGTGAGTTGTAGCAATCATACACACTTTCCAACTTATCCAAAATTAGCTTTATCCTATGGCTGAGGACCTTCTCTAAAACATTGTAGATTTTATTTTTCACTCCTTCCTTACCCTCATTGTTGGCTTTCTTTAACTCTTCAATCCCCTGTCTAAGAATGCTCACTTGTTCAGTAGAATTACTTTCTATATCAACTGGTGGAGCAGGAGGAGACTAGTATAACATTATTTCCTTGTTTTGTGAGGGGCCTGCTCCTTTCATTTGTTCCTTCAACTTCACATTTTCCATGAACAATTTATCGACTTCATCATTTAATTTTTTTTATTCCTTTTTGTACTCTCCCAATCTAGCTTCCATCTTCTTAATCGGAGCTAGGGTGAACATAGCTGAATGCATTGTCATGGTTGCAACTTCTAGATAGATGTATCTTTTAATGTTTTCACCATAGCTATCCCTTTCATTTCCTATACTACATCTAGTAACCTTGGTTTTTGTGTACTCTTTTGTTTGGCCTAGAATGCCAAGTTTTCAATCTTAGGGTTATACCCTGTGCCACTTACCCCTTCATCTAAGTCAAACTCAACAACCAACATTGGGTCTTCTTGTGTTCTCACTTGATCAAGTAAAAACATTTTATTTAATACCATACCAAGGACAACAAGAATATTACTTTTCAAAATAATCTCTTTAGCCACTTATGGGCTGACATCAATATTATCAAATCCTTAAATCATTAAAAGTTTGGGCTACTATATGGTCATGTTGGGATTCCTCAGCTCCCATCTTATTTATTTCAACCCTTGCTTCAAAATCTCTCATTTTCATCTTAATCCAAAAGTCTTTTAATTCAAGGGTTTTGATAAATTCATCATCTTCCAAGAACCTGAGAGTTGCAATTACCCTCTCATCCTCATGCATTTCTCTTTCTCCTTGTACCTAAATATCAACTCTAGCTTCAGGCCTATGGTCTTTAGTTTTAGTCATAGGTTGGTCCACTTCAACATCATCCTTAAAATGTCTTAACACATTAACTGCTTCTTCTATGTCTCCAACCTCCTCACTTATTTCATAGGAAACAAGTGGGTCTATCTCTTGTGTCTTTTGTTTTTTAGAAGGTGGTTGTTCAAGAGGTGATCCAAAGCTGGTTTTGTAATTACAATACCACTCGACCTTTTAGGAGATAATTTGGGAAGTCTCCCCATCCCCATCTCTGCTACAATCTTATATAATTTATGAAACTTATCAATCATCATTTCAATCCTCTTGAGAGGATCTGCTTCATCTATGAAATACCCTAAGAAATCATTGTGCTTCATCTTTCTTTCTTCCTCAAGCCTTTTGATAATTCCCCATTTTCTCCTACTCTCATATACCTCTTGAGGAGTGAAACAATTTCTGATTACATCTTCTTCATAATCAACCTGGTGAGTAACCATAGCCTTGGTAAGGATGGTGTGTCTTACAAAATTCATGTGACCCTCAGGGTCAAAAGCTCTTTCCTTTCCAGACTCTAAAGAGTACCTTGTTTTTAGATAATTTTGCAACTCAAGTGTATCAAATTGATGTAGAGTAGGGAGGATTTTGAAAAAACAACACAATTCAAGTTGTATCAATGAACTCTTTAATCCACAAAACCATAACTAGGGTGATTCCCTTCACAACTTCACTATTTTCCTAATAGGACTACAAACATAATTTCTTGGACCTATCTCTTAGATCCAACCTCAAACCCACTAACCATTTATATTTTTAGACACTCTTTATCTCATTACAAAACATATCTCAAAAGAACCTTAAGTCACTTTGGACCAACACTCTCAATTCAATGCTTCTACGCTGCCCCAATAGGCCAATTAGGCCACATTTACAAAGCATCTACCCTTCAATCTTCCTTCCAGACCTAAAAACCTATTGGGAAATCACAACTAGGTTGTCCAAGAATTGAATCAACAACTTGCATTAAGAGAAACACCCATTAACACCCCAAAACACAAAACCATCATTTTTAGCAAGTTACAAGGGGTTTATTGAAAATCCCACTTCCCAACTTCTTTACACTTTACCAATGCATTAAAAATGATTCAAATGGTTTGCACATGCTTAATCAACCTCCAAAATTTTCTGCCCCAAGAGTTTTCCACACTTACCTACCCTTAACCACCAATTTTCACCCAAAACACACAAATTTAACTAGGGCATCATACCCAAACCCACAAATGGCCTCCCCTTCTCTCAAAAACCATTCCAACCCCTAACCTTATCATATTGGACCCATTCCACCAAGCCACAAGATGACACAATTGGTGGAATGGGCCATTAGTCCATTTTATGTCTACAAAGCCTTAAACTTGATTGTACAAACCCATTGATAGAAAAATTGTCACCAAACACTTAAAACTTGATGGATTTCAATCCCACAAAAACCAAATTGATGTTAACTCACATGCCCATCAAGTTCAATACAACTTGGATCAAAATGACACTGTACAGATCATACAAATTCTCTGCAATAGAAAGATTGAATGAGAAACACATAGAATTTTAATGAAAACAAGAATTTTATTACTTTCCTTTCTCAAAATCATCAAAAACCTCCTTCCTTCGAGTTCCTCAAGTATTTATAAACTTGAAACCAACTATCAAAACTAAAAAAACTGACTTTTAAACTTCAAGTGATTGTTTGTCTTCCAAGTTTGTATTTTTGCAACTTTACAACATTGCATATGATAACTTTTGAAAATGACATTCAATTTTGAGAAAAATGACTCCTAAATGACTTATAACACTAGAGATGGTCTATTATGACCTTATTGATGAAAAAATAAGACTCCACACATTTAAACCTATTAAAATATCAGATTTACATAAAATTACTTGGTGCTCCTACACCATACACCTGGCCAAAAGAAAACCTCAAGTCCCTTGAGGACTGTATGGTACTTAAAACATGCTGCCTTTTATCCTTGAATGTTCTCAAATCTACCTTTTCCCCTGGTGACTTATTCCAATGAATCAAGTATTGGAACCATGCACTACCTCTGCCCTTTGATCTGTTCCCTTCTTGGTTATGTTGTCCTCCACTTAATGTATGTTGTCCAACTATCCTTTGATTTGGAAATGTTGCCAAACTAGTCCTTACACCTACAAATATATCTTCATCAATGTTGTCTTTGACTATCCTCTCCTGCATTCTTGTTACATTCCTAAATTCACTCATTTTTTTCCCCCTTAAACTTGTTTCATTCCTCTTTTCCCCCTTACCTCTTTCATCAGGTTCTCTGCCTTAGTAATCTCTTCCTTACCAGACTTAGAAACCTCTTCCTTAACAATATTTAACTACCCACTGACCTCTTTTGAAATGATAGGACAAAGTACTATCCCCACCATGATGTTATCATGCTCTTTTAAGCAATTTTGCACTCCACCCAACAATTCATCCTTGACCTTCTCTTGAACTATCTTAGTCACCTTTTCATCTTCTTTTCCCAACAAAATTAGATTATTGTTTACCTCTGCCATCTCAGTACTTTCAAGCCTTTAAGTGGTTTCCACCTTTTCATGCCTTTCTTCCTCTATGTTTACAATCTCCTTCTTTCCAAACATGATGCATTTTTCTACCTTACCCTTTACCTTATCATCCTCCTACAATGGTGTTAGTGTGAAAGTAATACCATCCTTTTCAATCTGATGTGTTATTTCTTCCATCATAAAGTGAATTCCTATCAAACTGCCATGGCCTTCCAAGTAGTAAATGACAACAATCCATTGGTAAAATATCGCAAAGAACCCTATCCTTATAGCCACCAATACTAAACTAGACTAATGCTTGTTTATTCACCAAAATTGACTGATTATCATTTACCCAAGATGCTTTATATGGTGTTTCATGAGGTATTATTTCTAACTTCATTTTATCTACCATCTCAGTTGACACCATGTTATTATTAGAACCATAATATATCACTACCCTACATACCTTGCCTTTGCATTTGCAGGTGGTCTTGAATAATTGTCTTCTTTGTGTCATCTCCTTCTCCTTGGATGCTTTGAGGAGTTTTCTTCTCACCATCAAAGTTTCCCCAACTTCTGGAGCAACAAGTTGATTAGGAGAATTCACACTTTCACAATCATCCTCATGCACCAACTAATTCCTTCTTTCACCTCCACTTAAACTAGACCCTGTCCTTTCATGAGACTGAAATGCTGGGTGCCCAAACTAATTACAATTATAAAACCTTCTTGAAAATGTATTTGAACTTCTACCTCCACCATACCTTCCTCTGAAACATCTGAATCCACCCCTTTGATCAACAACTTGTTCTTGTACCTTGCTTGAGTGTTCTTGAATTTCTCATGACTTCCTTGAAGTGGAAAATGTACCTCTTCCCCTTGAATTGCTGCCTCTACCTCTTATTTGTTTATCTTTCCTTCTTTTTAGTTTCTCTTCATCCCTTATTTCCATTTGGTAGCACTCTTCAATCGTCCTTGGATTGTGCAAACTCAACTCATCCTGGATGTTAAACCTTAGCCCATTGAGATATTTAGCCACCTTTTCTACATCATCATCCATGTGACATGCTCTTATGCTCAAATTAGTATAAGTTTTAACATCCATTTCCCTTTGTTTTAACATCATCATCATTAGTATAAGTTTTAACATCCATTTCCCTTTGTTTCAAATCTTGAAGCTTCTTAGACATTTGAATTGCATAATCACTTGGTAAGAATTTACCTTTTAATTTGGCCACCATTTTGTCCCAAGAAACAATTCTCACCTTACCTTTCCTTCTCCTTTTAACTTGTTCATAATCCCACCATACTAGTGCATGCCCCTTCAATCTAGTTTTTGCTATCTTCACCTTCTGTTCATTAGGTACATCCTCACATTTAAAGTAGTTATCCAAGGCTGCAATCCAATCTAGCAATTCTTCATCATTAAGGTTTCCTCCATACATAGGAAAATAAATTTTTACCTTATTTTTATCTCCTTTAACTGCCTTCAGTAGCCTTGCCATCTTTTTCTCTTCAGGATCCAATTCTTTATCCACATCTTCATACTCTTCTTCTTCTTCCTCTTCAGAGTCACTTTCATCACTTACAAGCACACCTCTCTTCTGACCTATTTCGACACTTTCTAGCCTTTCTACCACCCTATTTTTTAGTTCCTTCAGCTTCCTAATCTCTCTCTCAGTCTTCTCTTCCATCTCTTGCATCTTCCTATCCATATTGATACCCTTAGGAGGCATCTTGTCCACTTTTCCTCACACCTTTCCTTCCAAAAGATCTACAACCTGTGCTCTGATACCAAGTGATGTAGAGTAGGGAGGATTTTGAAAAAACAACACAATTCATTTTTTCTCAAATAACTCTTTAATCCATAAAACCCTAACTAGTGTGATTCCCTTCACAACTTCACTATTTGCCTTGTAGGTCTATAGACCTAATTTCTTGGACCTATCTCTCAGATCCAACCCCAAACCCACTAAACATTTATATTTTTAGACACCGTTTATCTACTTACAAAACATATCTCAAAAGCACCTTAGGTCACTTTGGACCAACACTCTCAATTCAATACTTCTACACTACCCCAATAGGCCAATTAGGCCACATTTACAAAGCATCTACCCTTTAATCTTCCTTCCAGACCTAAAACCTTATTAGATAGTCACAACCAGGTTGTCCAAGCACTGAATCAACAACTTGCATTAAGAGAAACACCCATTAACACCCTAGAACACAAAAACCTCATTTTTAGAAAGTTATAAGGGGTTTATTAAAAATCCCACTTCCCAACTTCTTTACACTTTACCAATGCATCAAACATGCTTCAAATGGTCTGAAAATGCTTAATAAACCTCCAAAATTTTCTGCCCCAAGATTTTTCCACACTTACCTACCCTTAACCACTAATTTTCACCCAAAACACATAAATCTAACAACTAGGGCATCATGCCCAAACCCACAAATGGCCTCCCCTACTCTCAAAAACCACTCCAAACCCTAACCATATCATATTGGACCCATTCCACCAAGCCACATAAGATACAATCGGTGGAATGGGCCATTAGTCCATTTTATGTCTACAAAGCCTTAAACTTGACTGTATAGACTCGTTGACAGAAACTTTGTCACCAAACACTTAAAACTTGATAGATTTCAATCCCATAAAAACCAAAATGATGTTAATTCATATTCCCATGAAGTTCAATACAACTTGGATCAAAAGGACACTACGGATCATACAAATTCTCTGCAACAACAAGATTGAATGAGAAACACATAGAATTTTAATGAAAATGGGGAATTTTATTGCTTTCCTTTCTCAAAATCATCAACAACCTCCTTCCTTCGAGTTACTCAAGTATTTATAAACTTGAAACCAACTATCAAAACTAACAAAACTAAATTTTAAACTTCAAGTGACTGCTTGTCTTCCAAGTTTGCATTTTTGCATCTTTACAATGTTGCATATGACAACTTTTGAAAATAACATTCAAATTTGAGCAAAATGACTCCTAAATAACTTATAACACTAGAGATGGTCTATTATGACCTTATTGATTAAAAAATAAGACTCCACACATTTAAACCTATTAAAATACCATATTTACATAAAATGACTTGGTGCTCCTGCACCACTAATCCCACTGGTAGTTCCCCACATGTCAAATCGAGTAGAAATGTGCCCTTCCTTTGTTTATGCATGATATCCTTTTCCATCCATAGAATATTCCACATGAAATCTAAAAAGGATAATTAAAGGGGAACAAACTTTGGTAGTATATGTGGGGCCTGTGGGAATCCATAAATCCTGATTATTGTGATATTTGGTAGAAAAAACCAATCACCGAAGTTATGAGTATGGCCTTGCTCAGGTTTCAAAGCCAAAGGTATTAATAGTTGTAGTAAAATAATGTGTAGTTTTGGTGGTGGGTGGACAAGAAATATCATAATTATGTACACAAAGTCATCATGGAATATCGCACAATTTGAATTCTTACATCTGTTGTCCCATATATAACACCATTGTTGCACTGGTAGGAAATTCCCCTGCTGGTCAATCTTACCCAAACACATCCTTTTGCTCCATCATCTTTATTCTAGTATAATATTAGGTGGAACAACAAAAAATATTGTTTGAATGTTATGGGGGCTATATTTTCCCTAACTTTCAGAAATCCTTCATGTAATGCTTTCTCAAGATATGAGGAAAAATTGTATTCAATGTTTGTCTCAGGGTTTTGGATCCTCATAGCCATCATAATTAAACTATATGGAATTTGATCTTGTGCATCTATCCCAAGTACTTGATAGAGATTAAAGTAGGTTTTCTTGAAATAGAACTGGAAATATGTGACAACAAATGGTTTAGTAGCATAAGAGAATATAGAAATCATCCTATTGTTCACACCCCTTTTCATGTAAATGGGGAGTTCATCACTTTTATAGGTTCTCCTCAATCTAGCATATTCTTCTCCACTTCTTTGCAAATCAATTTTAGTCAGGTCCATTTTTTTTAGGTGAAAACATTCAATGATTGATGCAAGTACAAAGAAAGATAACTTACTTTCACAATCTTATTTAACAGTACTCAAAACCTCCTTGACTGTCCTTTCAATTAGGACTCATTTCCCTTCATATAATCATTGATTTCAAATACTCAAACTGCAAGCAAGGCCCAAAACCACTTCTTGATTCCACAAAACACATTAGATATCATCAAAAGGATTATCCCAAATGCATTTCTACAACATGAACAACTTCAACATAAGGACTTCCAAAAGTATACTACCCAAATACAATACTAGATTAGTCTAGACCACATAAGAAAATCTAGAGTTCCCAAGAAAAATATCTTTACCAACTTACCCAAACAAGTATAAATCAGCCTACACAATCATAAAATACTATTTCCCATCCTCTTTTCATGTTAATTCATCAAACACCCAACCTAAGCCTTCATTCTTGATCCAAAAGTTGACTGTCATAAATCTACTTAACATGTTAGTCAATACACAAAGGCCTCAACTCCATAAAATCACCAAACCTTGACTTGTAATGGATCCTCAAGGTACCTATGCATATTTTGTAAACATATTAGTACAAGAAAGGATTCAAAAACCCCAAATCATAACTCAGTTTCTTGACATATCAATATTCCTAGTAGCCATGCCTTCATTAACTGTCAAGCATATCTCTTAATCTAGACCACCTTTCATGATTGTAAAAAAAATTTCAGACATCCTTTTAAGAGTAATAAAACATACCAAAATATCAACATGGGTTACTTTGAAAAAATAGCTTCAAAAGTATGACTGTCCATGTTGCAAGAAGGCTTAATTATGCTTGAATACAACCAAGGTTTATTGATTTTGATGTCTCCACATTCAAACAATCTCAACCAACAATTGGAATAGGTTATAATAAACCTACACATGCTTTTAAAAATGAAATAAGTCCATATAAAAAGATATTGATACAAACCCTAAGCTTTATTCCTCCAAACTGTTTGCAAATGCTCTATTAGATAGTCTGTGCAATCATAAACTTTAAATCTCCACACATAAAACCTGTGCCACTTGATTTATAACCCTTTAAATATGAAAAGACATGAAAAAAAGAGTATCTCTACCAAATATTAGTGAACTCCATAGGATAAAATGAGGGAAACATAATATTTACAAGCCACTTGTTACCCTAATCAGGGTTTTAGCAGTCCATAGTAAAACTTCAATATCTTGCACAAATATTAACCAAAATGCATGAAATTTTTTTATAAAGGAAGATGATTGATGCCACTACCTTTGAAAAACAATTGGAAACCATTATTTTCCTATATAGGGCTGTACAACATAAAAAACTAGTAGATTTCTGTGATAAAATGTAGAAAAAGTGTCTTTTATTCATTCAAATCAAATGTTCAATCACCCATGAGTTCTCAACTATCTACAAGGTTTTTTAAAGGCATTTTACCCCTGTCTTTTCAGTTTCTACCTAACTCCTATCAACCTAGACTCCCATGACCTTTCATCTTCCATTTGCACTTATTTACATCTTTTACCTCTTTTGAATAACAACTTTGAGTGTATTTTTCATTCTTGGAAAGTTGACATAAATGACCTAAAGACCTTAAATATATGAAAAAAATGACTCTAATAACCTCATTACAAGGTGAGGACATCAAAACTTGAATCAAATTTCAAAATTTCCACATGGAAGCTTGATTTTTTTAGGGTGTTCCTGCACCAATGATGGTTGCTTTAGTCAACACAACTAATGGTGAACCATCTAGAAATCTCATAGACCTAGTAGCAAGATGATAACTCTGAGCCAACACTTTGATGAACTCTACATCTATAAATTTTTTTGGGAGAATTAACTTGGCTAAATCTAATGCCCATGGATTTGACACCAGAATCTTGTCCTCCCTTTTTTCATAAAAGTATTAGAACAATTCCCACTTGGAGACAGGGATAAGGGAATCTCTACAACCATGAGCCACATCTTTAAAAACTTTCTTAAATCCTCTATCATTTGATTAAAGGAGTATATCCAGGATAGATTGTTGTAAGGACCTCATTGTAACCTTAGATTCTTCCTTTTTAGTTTCAGGTTCTTTCTTCTTGGGTGGCATGATGTCCTTTTTAGTTCCAGGTTCTTTCTTCTTGGGAAACATGATGTTTAACTATCTTACTTCTCCTATACTTCTGAAATACAAAATTCTAAACAATCTTGTAGTCGTAAAACTTAATTCACAGTTTAACTATCTTACTTCTCCTATACTTCTGAAATGCAGAATTCCAAACAATCTTGTATTCATAAAACTTAATTCACAATGAGTTATGTGCACTTACTTTGGTTATGATGGTTGTAGAGATTAACCTCCTTGAACTCCCAGCTCCTCGTACGATAATTTTTACAAATGAGTGCAAAGAAAATGTCAAATTATTAGTTTAATGGCTTCTAGGCTCAATCATGTCAACATTAATATCAACCTTATGTCAAATATTTTTCTTGTAGTTTGAGTTTGAACATGCACCATTGATTTTACAAGATTGAAGGGTTGATGTGATTTTTGCATTTAATACTTCTTTATCGCCACCACTTTCTATAACTGTCATGGGATAGAGGGGTATACATCGCTATACCGCATGCTTCTTTGCATTTCTTCGTGGGGTAGTGGGATCCTTACCTCTATACCACAAGCTTGACTTGTTTAACCCATGGTACTACTGTTTACATTAATGGTCACATATGGCTTACTGCCATACCACATGCTTCATCACATTCTTTCGTGGTATATTGGTTCATACAACCCTACCACATGCCTTTATGATCTTCCTCACGGGATGGCGGGTTACCCAGCTATACCCTACCCTTCATTTTCCCTTCTCGTAGTATGGTAGTTTATGATGTATTTAAATTATCTCATACTGACCAACCATGTCCTCATCATAATACTTCCACGGTATGGTGGTAAATATCTTCATGTTGTCTGTTAAACACCGTCAACCTACCAAGGGTTTAGATTATTGATGAGGGATCATACAGACTATTAAGGGATTTGGAATCTTTTTAGCTAGTCATATTTTTGCTTAAGTATACATGATGAATTTTTGGCTTTGTATAGGTCTTTCAGTGTCATTCAGACCTAAAAAATTTATATGTTTGTTTATAGTAGGGAGGCTTAGTAAAAAATAAAAAGGAATATAAGGGTCAAGGCTCAGGTCATGGAGCTTAAGGTTAATTGTGATGATGGAACTAGGAATTTTTTTAAGGTTCTAACACACCTCATGATGAACTAGACTATTTTTTTCCTTCATCCTGCTTGTGTTATGTTTTTATGAGCTCTTTTCTTGTGAATATATCCTTAAAGAAAATTTTTCTAATACC
This sequence comes from Sequoia sempervirens, assembly GCA_007258455.2. Taxonomy (NCBI): domain Eukaryota; kingdom Viridiplantae; phylum Streptophyta; class Pinopsida; order Cupressales; family Cupressaceae; genus Sequoia; species Sequoia sempervirens. The sequence continues at coordinate 488,369,300 of VDFB02281492.1, forward strand.
TATAATTGTAAACATCTTCTTGGTTTTTGACTGCAAATTATTTTTAACCTATAAACTAAATTTTATTTTAAGTTTCCATTTGCAATTATCAATGGATTGGAAAGTCAATAGTTATCAACTTATGAACTCAATAAATTTTTACTAATTCAAGTTGTTGATTTATACATTATTGTTTATTTGGACTTCAAGAAATGAAGACAAAGACTATAAGGTACAAATTAGATGATAGTGTTCATAATGTTGAAATTCAAGTGATAGAATATGAGCATGTGTGTAGTGAAAAAGTGGCCAAGAATAATGAATATTTATTGAGTCTTGGTTTGACAAGCAGGAAAGATGTAAATCCACTAAGTAGTATATTATTTGTTTAATAATATTTAATAAAATTTTATAGGCAAGATCTTTATGTATATAAGACATAATATGATATTTTTTTGTGTTGTAGGCAACAAAAAGAGTGCAAAGAAAATGTGGAGAAAAAACAAAAGGAAAGAAAAGATACGGTGCCACCATCTTGTAGAAGTTGACACTTTTTTGATCCAACAAATGCAGTTGGTAAAAAAAATAGTTATGATGATGTGCAAACTAGTATAGCACATGGTCATGTGCAGCCTAATATAGCACATGGTCATGTGCAACCTCATATAGCACATGGTGATGTGCAGCCTGATATAGAACATGGTGATGTACAACGTTGTGATGATCTCTTAGAACTAAGTCTAAGAGAGATTATTGAAAAATATCAGGGCAAAGGAACAACAGGTCTATTTATGCTTTATTCAACATTAAGGGATGTGCTTGATGTGAAATCTATAAAGAATGGTACTGATCTACCTACTCATGCAACACCTGATGTGGCCAAGGAGCATGAAGTTCTGATTAATGAAAGTCATGAAGAGAGACTGCTTCAATTTGTTGTGCCTCAGAGTGCACCTGTTGCATCTAGAACTTTTGATAGAACTAGTGGATCAGCCATAAATATTGGTAGTGGTAATTTAATAGAAGATGTGGATGCTTTTGTCAAAATAGAAAGATTGAGTCAAGATTTGTACAAATCTACATAGAGGAATGCAAAAGAAAGAAAAATAGAAGGAAAAAATCCATTCTTGTTTGAGGTATCGAGAGATGGTAGGCCCATTGGGCCAAATGCTACAAAGTGGTCCACCGAGTTGGGTGTAAGATGTAGGGCCCATTTGGATATTTGTAAATCAAGTTTGGCAGAGAAAGATCTATGAGCTATGGAAAATTTTATACAAAAAATGGAAAATTCTTTTGAGACTACTGTTGGACAAATATCTAGAAAATATTCAAAGCAAAGGATGAGAATTTAATGAAAAATTATAGATACAGTTGCAAAAATAAATAAATGGAGGGAAAAGAGAGGTTAGAATCCACTCTATCTCTCAAAGAGTGGGAGGCATTAAGAGAAAGTTAGCATTTCGAAGAATATTTGGGAAAGAGTAACGGAGGCAAGAGATCAAGAGATAATGTGAGGGCTGGATATGCATTTGGCCGAGAAGGGTTGCACACCAAAATGGAAAAATTTGTAGTAAGTGTATGGCTTTTTGGTTCAATTTACATTGTGTTATTTATTTTTATTTTTTATTGAACTAACTATATGTTTAAATTGACATTGCATTTTAGGTGGAAAATAGCAATAGAGAAGCAAGTGCAGAAGATATTGTTAATTATATGGCAGCACTAGATGCTAGTAAATCTAAGAGTAGGATGAAGTGGAAATCTAGTTTGTCAACAGAGATTTCACAGCCATATGTTCAATGCCTAGTAGGAGCCTCTATAGATCATGTCAACTCAAATGAACTAGGGTACCAAAAGGTAATGAGTTGCATATTCAGTCTTACTCAGCAAGTTACATAATTGGTTGAATCAGTTAACCCTATAGTTTCTACATGGAATGAGCATAAATCCATGGATTTAAATGAGGTAAGAGGCTTTATTGATCTCATTTCTTCTTGTTTGGAAATTCTATATACAAATGCCTCTTAATATGTAGATTATTGAAATCTGAGCGTAGGAGAATCCAACCTAGTTTCTTTATTGTTGGAGTAATCTAGAAAAATGTTCTTTTGGAAAAATTTATAGCTTGCATTCTTTACTTGACTATTGAATGCTTTGTATTTTTTTTGTATGATGGTTAAAACACATGCAGAGAAATTTTATCAAAGCAATAGGAAAACAAAAATTCCTTCATGATGTCAACAAAGTTTCTGATATTGATAGTGATGAAGTGGACAAGAATGTGTAGCATAGTCATCTTAGCTGTCTTGAAGTTGAGGTAATTAATATAATAGTTCTTAGTTATCTATCCCAATGTTTTGTCATTCTTCATACTTAAAATGTTCTTTTGGGAAAAAAATTATAGCTTTTGCATTCTTTAAGTTGTAAGTTAATTTTTCCCAATGTTTTGTCATTCTTATTTTGGAAAAAATTTATAGCTTTTGCATTCTTTAAGTTGTAAGTTAATCTATCCCAATGTTTCATCATTCTTCTTTTGGACAAAAAATTATAGATTATGCATTCTTTAAGTTGTAAGTTAATCTGTCCCAATGTTTTGTCATTCTTCACGCTTAAAATGTTCTTTTGGATAGAAATTTATAGCTTTTGCATTCTTTACTTGACTTATATTAATTTTTGTATGATGATTAAACCACATGATGTAGAGCAATTATATGAAAATGGGACAAAAAAAAGGCCCTATCAATAGAACTCTTTGTAAAGCTGTACAACATCATGTATGCAATGCCATTGATAGTGTAGATTATGATGATGAACTCAACAAGCATGCGCATGATATTCATAGTGGTAGTTGTGTTGAACTTGAGGTGGGTGCTATGAAACCACATGCAAGTAAGTACTATTCATGTACTATTCAAGTAAGTAATGGTTGTTTTATTATGTAAATAAGGGTAATCATTACCTATTTGATAGAAGTTGGTTATAATAGTAGTGAAGTGTAATTAGATAGTTTACATAGATTATGGAAATAAGGAAGAACATATAACTTACATATGGAAGCTAAGAGCTTAGTTGTAATAGAGTGTTTTAAAAAAACACATACAAAAACTGATTTGTTCCAAGACATAAGAAATTACATGCAATTTTCAAAAACAATATAATGTGTGTTTTATTTCTCAATATAATGTGTATTTTTTTTGTTTTTGTAGATATTTATTGATAAAATCCAAGAAGGGGATAAAGCTAAGGTGTTGGATCCATTTGATGGTGTTGCTACAAGCATTGGGAAGATTCACTCATTGTCTATTGTACATGGAGTCAAATTGAAAGGAACAGGAGATGCAAATGTAAGTATTTTACAAGTCACAAGTAACATACCCCTTCCTTATCTAGAAAAAATAGATGGAGATGTTTGTCTGCAAGAGAAAGAAGGGACCTTCACATTGTAGCCACTAAAATATTTGAAAAAAATGACAAAGTGCTAGTCATAAATGCAAAAGAGAAAAAGAAGGGTTAGCAACAATAGAGTGTGGAGAGTGAAGTTGCAAACAAAGAATGTACTGAGCTTGAATAAGTTGAACCCAAAAAAAAACTAGAGAATCTAATTTGAGTGTACATTCTATGAGCAAAACATAGAATGTTCTATCTTACTACACCTGTAATGTAAAACCCCTTGATTATGTTTTTCTCTTTTTGTTTGGGTTCTGCTCATTTAAACTGGTGCATTATAGAAGAGGGGATATGTTGCTATGTAAGTAGAAGACACAGAGAACATGGGTACAGAAAATAAGTAAATACAAAGCAGATAAAGAGGTGTAGAGAAGAGGAAAATTTGCAAAGAGTGCAACATACATGTATGTGCAGTTGCAAATAAGTTGCAACATAGAATTGTCATCAAAATTGTAATATCTTGCATAAGAAAAAAAAGGCATTGTAACTTAGATTTATCAGTCACATTACTGAGAAACACACTTTGTAATAGTACATTTTTCAAAGAAAAGACACATTTTTGTCTTGTATCTATTGTAAGAACACATTTTCTCAATAAAATTTTAGTATTTGTCCTTCTTAATAGCCATTTTATTATGTGCAAATGAATGATTGATTATGTTTTTCTGTGTTTTTATATGTTTAAACCTCAATTAAAGCATTGTCTCATTTCCAACACTTATAGGCAGAAATCAGTGAACAAAAAAATAAAATAAACTACCAACTGACTAAATATACTACCAACTAACAAAAATCAGTGAATAAATATGACTAAATATAATGATTATGCAATTAATAAAAAATGTATCAATATACGTACCAATTGACATAAATCAGTGAACAAAAACAATTAAATAAACTACCAAATTGATCAAAATGATGATTAAAATTAAATACACTACCAATGGGAAAAAATCAATGAATAAAAATGACTAAATAAGTGACCAATTAACAAAAATCAATTACTAAATTAACGACTAAATATACCAGTGAATAAAAAATGATTGAATAAGTGACTAGTTTAAAACAATCAATGACTAAACACACTACCAAATTGATCAAATTAATGACTAAATTAATGTCCAAATCGATCAATCAGATGACTAAAACAATGACCAAATCAATCAATCAGATGACTAAATTAATGACCAAATCAATCAATCAAATGACTAAAAATGGTTTAGTCATCAATTCAATTGCATTATAAATGACTGGAAATAAACTACTACTGGTCACATGACCATGTTCAATCATTTATAAGTAGTTTATAGTAGTTTTTTTAGTTGTTTATTGTTGTTTCTATACTATTGATATGAAGCCCCCACACCACACCAACGGTTTATAGCCAGTTTCATGGACTACATGCACATAACCTTCATGAGGGAATTTTAAACATTTATAAACCATAAAGGTGACACCATTCACAAAGGTCAGTCAGGGGATACCCAGCCTAACTTGGAATAGGTTAGACTTTGGAATGATAATGAATGAAGCTTCAACATTCTTAGGTCTTACCAATAGTGAAAAAGAAATAGAGCCCAAAGGGGCAATAGAGAATCCATCATACATATAGAGGGTGGTCTCTGAATCTTTGTACCTCTACCTTTGTAAGCCATTTATGAACAAAGTCTCCTCCATTATCACATTAACATAACTCATTGAATCAACTAAGATGCCAATTATGACATTTCCATTGATTCAAGTGGGGATGTATAAAGTGGAGAGCTCCTTATTAAGAGGCTCATCATGTGAGGTAAATGTTATGTCAGGCGTAGCACTTATATTTTTGGGAGGAGAGATACACATGAATGAAACCATGTTCATGTACTTAGATGGAACTAACTCAAATGAAGTAGAATATTGTGTTTAACAAACAATGACCTACTTGGATTCCATTTCCAAATATCCAAGAGTCCTAACTATGTATCTAGGGGTCATAGATTGGGTCGCAAAGATGCACACTTCGTGACATACAAATCTACAACACACCTAGGGCACGAGAGAAAGATTCTCCAATACCAAGAAACAAAAACAATGAGTTCACATTAGGTTTACCAAAAATATAGAGAACAAGGATTCATCACCCTCAAGGCTCTAGGTCATGAGAGAGCCCCAAGGAATGAATTTCCCTAAACTACCTTAGGTTGTTTGATGGGTTGAGAGAGAGGCTGAAAAGGAAGGGAAAACAGTGCACTATTTCTCTTCTGCTAAAAATAGGTATATCCAAAACCAAGTGAGTTGGCTGTAAAGGTTTTAGATTGTGGACTAGATATCTCACTGTCTAAGGATGGTAGCATGGGAACTAGACTTCAGCATGAAACACTAGTTTCTTAGTGATGCGCTAGTGTCCTGTATGGATAGGGGTTTGGCAAATAGATAGAAAACATAAAGGGCCTACTTATGACCCGACTGACAAAGTTTTACAATTTGACAAAGAGAATGCAAGAAATAGAAAGTACAAAAAGAAGAATATTGTAAACTACTCTAATGTGGAAATGAAAAATAAAGAGAAGGAAAAGATACCACTCCACCCATGCTTCGATTCTTCAACTTTAACTTCGAAAGGATGAACCAACACCTGCACACATGAAAATGAGAAAAATGGTGGGTTGCATTTCAAGGTCTACCTCAATCAGACCCCTGGTTTGGTGTTCCCACCTCCACAAACAACCAAATATGCAATGAGATAGAAAAATTGATAAATAAGAGAAAGGAAAGTACACTATCAAATAAAGTGTAAAGACAACTTGAATGCTACTCTATAAGACACAATGATGCAAACAAAATAAAAATATCAATATCACCTCCTCTTCTGCTAGCACTCAAGGATGAGAGGATAAGATGACACTACACTGAGATGGTGTAGTTACAACAAGAACATGCTGTAGAAGCCAAGTAGAGAGAAATAATCATCAAGAAGAGAGAAAGAGTGAGCTTGAGAGAGTTGAAGAATGATCAAGAAGTTGCAAGAATGAATGAGAGAATGAGAGAATTTCCTGGAGTGAAAGAATAAGTTTGAATGATTGAAATGGGGGTAAAAGGAAAATTTTATTTAGTCAAGGGAGGGCAGAAGATGTTACCTTAACATGCAACTGAAGACGTAACAGTTCTATAGATTCTAGAGGAAAGAATCCTATCAGGATGTAAGCACGACATATAAATGTCCACACGCCAATCAAAATTCCTCCACTGACACAAAAATACAAGGCCACATGGAAGGAATAAGCTGATGATGGCGGGTTTGCATCATTTGACTTATGGTTTCTAAAGTAAAGGTAAAATAAATGGGGAATCTGCCTAGGGTGCAAATTCAAGCCATTAAGGGTTAATGATAATATGTTTAATGTTTGATATAGGAAAAAAAATAATGAAGTGGTAATTCTTGTTTAAAGGAACCTCTTTTCACATTCCTTGTTGTAATTAAAAAATATATTCTCTTTTTAGAGTAAATATAAATTGGTGCCTAAAATGCTTTATGCCTTGCTTTTCATTTAAGTGCATGTTATGTGTGAACTATCCTTGTACAAGCATAAGAGAAATGTTGAATTGTATAGAATAAATCATTTGGGTGAGTGACTTAGGCCCCCAAATTATATTCTTCTCTTAGGATTCTTGTGGGAACCTAGATATGGTGTTGAAGTGCATTAATTAAAATTTGGAGAAAAGGGGTATAATGGGGTCATATGCATGGTAATTATAATAAATCTCATATAAAGGTAATATATATACATTAGTGAACCTTGTATTGTTAAATCTAAAAATATAATCTCCTTCATATGGTATAGTGTGCATGTTGAAGGTTAAAATAGATTATGCATTGTAGGAGCATTGTGTTAGTGAGACTTAGATCCCCCAACTACATTATTGTTTATGTAGATGTACACGAATGCTATTTTTTATATAATAAATAAAGATGCATATAGTGTTGAATGCATGTGTTTGGATGGTTGGTAGTTTCTTGTGTAATTGAAAGGTTGTGCCTATGGTGTTAACCAAGTTGATTATGTTCTCATTGTGGAGATTAAAATAATTGAATGTTTTTGATTGAGAGATAATTTTATTATGAATTATGCATACAACCTAGTAGAATAAAATATTGTGCATGATCATGGTAGAACATTGGGTAAGGACTTAAGTCCCCAATTGAATTAATTTTGATGTGTGTCATTAGTTAATAAATTTTAGTATTAAATGAGTAGGATTATTGCATCATATTATGTTTTAGTGCAATATTAATTTAAAATAAAATTTTCTCATGCATGTGTTGTGTTACAATGTACTTCCTATCAAATGGAAATACGAGGTATTTTTTTAATTAGGGTACTTTATTATTCTATATATGGATTTTTGTCTATTTACATGTATCATTGAACTTATTTGGATGCATTAGGATACTTTTAATTGTGAAATTGTGAATAAATTATGTTTGTACCTTAGAATGGTTAATTCTAAGTGATGTTTGGGGTAAATTATAGAAATTTTAATGTCATTATGATATAATTATATGTAAGAGAGTTGTTTTTCCATACTATGTAATGAATTGGAAAAGGAATTTGTATCTGTATACTCTCTTGTGGATGCAAATACCCCATAACAATTCTTATATCATGTGTTGTGAACATCCTGTACTTGAATTTGTGTACCCATGGGATTGTGGTACCACGTACCCATCCATGAATGGTGTGTTTGGATACTGTTGGGATTTGGGTGTCTCAAGCTTAGAGTCCTAGAATTTAAATGTTATTATTTGATGTTAATTATTTATTTCCTAAGTTAATTTTATTACGAAATATGTTGTCACTTTGTAGGACCCACCAGTGAGGTAGCATCCTACATGGAAGGTGACATGTAAAAGATGTAAGCTATTTTTACGGAGGTAGGAATCCACTTTGGAGGACCTATATTCTAGGCTAGATTGATGTACTCTATCATAAGTTTCTATGTCATGCACTATTATAGACTATGGAAACTTGTCATGACATTTTATGATAGCCATAAGAATCAACTATGACAAATACCTTATGAAGATTAGTGAGTAATTGACTGTTGTTGATCTTGCATTTTGTAGGAAACTTACATGATGAGGATGTAAGGAAGCTAAGGTAGAGGAACAACTTCCTACACTAATCTTGAGAGGAGAATTATGCAAAAGTTTTACAGATATTTAACAGTTACAAAAACTTAAATAAAAATAAACACAAATATCATGCATACCACAACACAATGATTTATGTGGGGAAAACCATTTCAAGAGAAAAAACCCCACACTCCAAAAGCCACCCAATATATTATTTAGAAATCACAAAGATTAAAATATACTTGCAGAGTAGGATTCTCACAGGAGTATCACCAATCAAAGATCCAGACATAACACAACTGCTATTAGACTCTTAGAATGCATCACAATACATAGATGTAATACAACGCCCTCATAAAATAGGGTTGCCTTCTAGGGAAAGTCAAGCCAACAAAAATATCAACTGTTAGATATGAGACACAATGATGAATGGTCTAGATTTATAATAATAAAGCATACATAAAGTTTGGCTTCTAGAGGCATTGTCCCCAAGTCTCTGCCGGGGTGCACTACCGCTTGGAACCCCAGCCATAGGGGGGGATCCCCTTGCACCACCCCATCATCGTCAGATGAAAAATACCTTATGTATCAATAGTACCTTATGTAATTGCAAGGTTGAGACACATTTTCCCAACAAAGGAGAATCTATTGCATGAAGTCTCATGCCCTGCATGTTGAGAGGGCTGATTTTGTTGCATAGTAATTTTATTGAGAAAATGTGTCTCAACCTTGCAATTACATAAGGTATTGTTCATTTGACGACAATGGGGGGGTGTGGGGGGGATCCCCCCCCTATGAGGGGGCATTGGGGGATTTTTGAATAATATATTGGGAAACTTTTGGAGTGGGGTTTTTCTCCCGAAAGGGTTTTCCCCACGTAAATCACTGTGTTGTGGTATGCATGATATATATGTCTATTTCTATTTAATTTTTTGTAATTTTTAAATATCTATAAAATTTTTGCATTATTCTCCTCTCAAGATTAGTGTAGGAAGTTGGTCCACTACCTTCACTTCCTTACAAATTTATGACAAATGCCTTGCATGTTGAGCATTTATGATAGTTTCATAGGTAAGTAAAGTTGGACGCCTTACATGTTCTCCATCTTTTTTTGCATGCATGTAGTGATTGTGGAGGCGACACATGGAAGTTTTGGTTTCCCATATTGCACATATTCAAATTGGTGTTGAGTTAGTAAATTTTTATGAGGACATGTTAAATATCATTGCCATATCATTTTATTGTCAGAATTACTCCAGATTCTTACTGTAGTGTGAAGAATCATGAGGGGAATTTCTTTGAGATTGTATTGTAACTATGTTGTTGATAATACAATTAAGCTACATATTTTGAGTGTGGTTTTTTTCTCAAAAGTATTTTCCCATGTAATCATTGTGTTATGGTTTGCATATTTTATCTATTTTATATATTTTGAATGTGTATTTGTAACTTTAGTTGTTTAAGGTGTTTAAAATAAATTTTGTAACTCTCCCCTACTTAGATTAGTGTAGGAAGCTGCTTTTTCTCACCTGGCTTCCTTTCAGTTGATATTAGAGACTATCCAACCTTTTTTTTTTTGGTTGGGTTTGAAGGGTTTTTTTAGTTTAACTTTGTTTCAATGGAAATTTTACATAAGAACATTTTTTAACCTTTTTATAGGAAAAAGATGGCAAGAATATTCAAAAGAATCAAAATAGAGAAGTTTAATGGTAGAAAATTTGAGTTATGGAAGTAAAAAATGGAGGATATGCTCATGGATAAAGTTCTATGGGCTGCAATATCTAGAAACCAACTACCACAACCTAGGAAGATTGGGATTTGATGGATTGGAAAGCCAAGGGTTCAATGATAAGACTCTACTTGGTTGATTTTATACTCTTGAATTACCATTAAGAGAAAATTACTACATATTTATGGAAGAAACTTGGAGATGTTTATTAGGCTAAATCCCTAGTAAATAAGTTATTCTTGTAGAATAAATTGTATTCTCTAAAGATGGAAGATGGGGGATCTGTTGCAGATCACTTGAATGCATTTAAAATGTTGATAACTCAAGTGGGTTTTGTTGGAGATAAGATTGAATACCATGATCATTGTATGCTTCTATTGTTCTCTTTGATGGACTGGTGGGATCACCTAGTAATGGCCATTGGGAGTACTACCACCAATTTCAAGATGGATGAGGTGGTTGCTTCACTATTGTTTAAAGAGATGTGGAGGAAATATTACAAGATGGATAAGGAGGACCTTTTTTTTTGTGGTAGATCGAAAGAGAAATGAAAGAAGAAGGATAATAATTCAAAATACAAATCTATAGGGAGATCTAATTCTCCTAGCAAGTCCAAGGAAAAATATTGGAACTGTGGAAAATTTGGTCATTTTAAAAAGAGTGCAATGAAGAGAAGAAGAAGAAATGAAAAAGGTTTCTCAGATTCTAAAAAATCCTCTCAAGATGATGTAGATGCATTTTTCGCAACCTTGTAAACCCATGCATCAGAAGATGTTTGGTTGATAGACTCAAGTAATTCTTTCTACATCACCTTGCAGAGAGATTGATTCTCTAATTATGAAGAATATGACAGTGGGAAGGTGTATCTAGGCGATGACTCTCATTTGAAGATTGTTGTTTTTGGAAGAGTCAAAATCAAATTCCCTAATGGAAGAGTGAAGGGGATTGATGGTGTCTCGTATATTCCATTTTTGGCATGAAACCTACTCTCTGTGAGTAAACTAAATGATTCAATGGTACAAGTTGTTTTCTCAAGTTGAGGATGTAAGATGATGAGAGGATCTATGGTGTTGGCTAAGGGTGTTTATATTTGTACCTTGTACAAGATAAATGTATGCATAATTTAGTTCAATAGTTCCTATGATACACTAAAGAAAAGAACTTTGGATTCTTCATCCTAACCTTTAGATCATGTAGAGAAGAAGTCTATAGTAGCTACATCCGATGGTCATGCATTTTGGGTGCCTAAGAGTGCTCATTCCTTGGAAATGAAGCTTCCTACTAAGAAGATACTATTATAACACCAAAAAATTGGACACATTGGTGAGAAGAGTCTTAGAGCCATGAAAAATAAGAGCCTTATTGAAGGAATTGATTATTGTAATATTGAGTTCAATTTTTGTAAACATTTTGTGTATGGAAAGAAACACCATGTTTCTTTTTATTCTAGTTCTCATAAGTATTTTGTAGTTTTTTACTATGTTCACGTAGATGTGTTTGGTCCTATGATGTAGAGAAGGGTGGAGTTTTTCAACACAATCACAACTAAACAAACTTTGCAACTTTGAAACCCTAACTTGGTGGTTTTCTCACAAAACTTCTTATTCTCCTAGTAGTACTTGAAACAGGGTTTTTCCCACAAAACTTTCAGAGAAGACCCAATAACCAAAATGAAAACACCATTCCTGATACCCTTTATGTCACTTGAAAACATATCAAAATTGTAGATATGGTTATTTTGGAACATAAGCCTCAAATCTTGACTGCTACACTGCAATTAGATCTAATTAGGCTTGTTTTACAAAGAAACCTTGGGGATTACAATCTCCACTCTTCAATTATTCATTCCACATATTTTCCCATGTCATATGGTGATGCAATGATAGGGAGGTAAACCAATTATAAACATAATTTGATCAAACTCCAACCAACCTTTTTCCCTTACAACTCTATTTCATCCACTCTTCACTATTCAATCTAGTTTCCTTGTAGGTATCCAAATTGATGATTTCACAAATATGTTTTAGAGAATTCCCTCAATCATCAAACTCCTCACCTTTTCACACCCTCATTTTTCTCTCACAAAAAATAACTCAAAAAATCAATAGGTCCCTTTGGACCAACTTCACCAAAATCAGGTTTCTATGTTGTCTAGATCCCAAACTAGGTCTCTTTTACAAAGGACCACTCCTCTAAACCTTCTAACAAGTACAAAAAACTATTGAAAGAAAATTTTCAGGTCTCAAAACCATCAGATCACTAACTCCTAAGAATTGGAACACACCCTAATGCTCTGATCCACCAAACCCTAGCTTTAGGCCTTTCTAGGCTAGGAACAAGGAGGGTTATTGAAAACTAATGCTACATACCTTCTCTCAACCTTCCAATACTTCAATCACACTACAATATACCTATACAAGCTTAAAAATCCATTACCTAGCCTTTGGTAACACTATTTCATCAAACACTCACCCTAAATCACCATTTTCAATCTAAAATACACAAAATTATTAACTAGGGCATCAAACCTAGACCCTAAAATGTCCACCCTTGATATCTCAACCATGCACATGCTTAATTACTACTATATAGGTCTCATTTCACTAAGATACAAAAGGTACAGTTAGTGGAATGGCCCTTCAATACATCTTAAAGACTTTCAAACCCTTAAACAAGGTTATTCTGACCTATTTCAAAAAAATGAATCAAACACCCTCCAAATTCAATAAAAAGTGCTCAAACCAAATGTAAATAGAAGTTAACTTAACTCATGCCTCAAAAAAATTCAAAATATTTTAGAACAAGATTTCTTCTGTACGTTACCATATAGGCCAGGAAATAGCAAAATTACATTGAAAATCACAAAAATAGGGGGTAAGTTTTAATGATTCTTCACTTCCAATCTGTCAAGAGAGCTTTACAATGATATTTTTCACATATTTATTCTTTTTCCCTCCAAAAAAAACTGCCCCAACCTAAAAAAACTTCCTTTTGAAATAATTGACCATTGGCATTCCAAAATCTGCCTTTTTGCAACTTTTGACAATAGCAATTTTTTACAATTTTAGCAATTTTGTATTTTTCAAGTGACAACTTTTGGAAACTTTGCAAAATTTTACCCAATGAACCCAAATGAACCTCCTAGTTAACTTAAACACCACAAATGGTCTATATTGACCTTATTTGATGAAAAAACCTCAAAAATCTAGAGACCTATCACATAATCAAACTTGCAAAATTGGAACTACATGGTGCCCCTGCACCATATGGGGTCTGAAAATACAATTTTCATTAACTAGAACAATCACCAAAATGTTTTTTCACTAAACCCTATGTCTACCTAATCACCTAAGCCTGATACATGGTGATATTAGGCTAGGGTTACATCAAACTAGGCTCTAACTCCATCCCTTGCTTTTGCAAACACCAAAAAATTAAAAATGACCTATCTGCCTCCATTCTATTGATTATCAGGTTTTTCCACTGGTGGAATGGTTCAAAATCTCATTTTCTTCAATCAAACCCTCAAAACTAGGGTTTCTTGGTTGTTTGCAGTAAATTGACTCTAGCTCACTCAAATTTTAATGAAAATAGATGAAACCACTTGCAAATGAGAGTTAACTCATTCCATCATCAATTCAAATCCAATTTAGCACATTTATAGACCATACAAAGCCATACTCCATTTTGTAGCAGCAAAAAATCAATAGAGAACATAGAAAATAGAGTATGCTTTTTTGTTTTTTCTCCAAAATCAACACCAAAAGATTGCCTCGATATTTTCAAGGAATATTTAAAAATTTTCCACCAAAAACAACCATTGGATTATTGCCATTTGAATCTCCAATGGTTCAACTTCCACAAAAGCCAAAAATGCAAAAGTTGCTTGAGCAACTTTGCAAATTTTTGCAACAAATGACATCTTTTAACAAAATTGACCCCACATGACCCAAAACATGAAACCTAGTCTTAATAGACCTTATTACAACCAAAATTGACTCAACATCCCAAAAAATTAACATTTGACCCTTATTTACAAAAAGACCTAGGTGCCCCTACACCATACTCTCGGGGAAAAAAGAATCTCAAGTTCCACTTGAGAGAAGATCTTGAATTGTTGTACCATGCTTTTTGATGTCTTCCTCTAGTATCCAAGTGGCATCCTCCATAGGAAGGCCTTGCCACTTCACTAGGTACTCATAGTACACCTTGTGCCTTTTTCTTTTGGCTTCTTTGGTATCCAAGATGCACTCTAGCTTCAATGGTTGACTTGGTGGAAAATATTTGATACAATCTTCAACTAGAACCTTTGAGCTACCTACACCTGTACTTGTAATCACAACTGATTTAAAGGGGTATAGTTCAGAAACATTAAAAATTGGAGAGATAGCAACTCCAAGAGGGAATTCTATCTCATAGGCATTTGCTCCAAATTTGTGGACCACCCTACATGGCCCTATCTTCTTCATTTGCAACTTTGAATACTTCCCTTTAGATAGCCTTTCCTTCCTCAAACGAGCTAAGACTAAGTCTCCCACTTTAAAATGAGCCTCTCTCCTTTTTAAATCTGTATGTTTGTGTTTATCAACACTCTTTTGAAGGTTCTCTTTGACCCACTGATGTATATCTTTCATGGTAACTGCAAAATCTTCTCCTTTAACACTCCTTCTCTCCATGCCACTCAAATATCTAAGTTCAAACACTCCTCTAGGATTCAATCCATACATAATCTCAAATGGTCTTTTTTCCAACACTTCGGTTCACATAGTCATTATATACAAACTTGCTTGGGGTAGGATCAAATCCCATTGTGTTGAGTGTGTTTTTTGTCAATCATCTCAGGAAATTTCCAAAACTTCTATTGACTACTTCAGTTTGCCCATCTGTTTGTGGATGATAAGTAGAGCTAAAAGTTAAATTGGTGCCTAGCTTCTTCCAAAGAGTTCTCCAAAAGTGACCCACCAATTTACTGTCCCTGTCTAAAATAATTGTTAATGGCAATCCATGAATCCTGACCACCTCCTTGAAAAACAACCCTGCAATGTATAAGGCACCATTTGTGCTTTTACATGGTATAAAATGTTCCATTTTACTAAACCGGTCCACTACAACAAACATTGAATCAAAGCCTCTTTGAGTTTTGGGAAACCCCAACAAAAAATCCATGTTGATGGACTCCCATGGTCTATTTGGGATTGGAAATGGTTGGTATAGACCTGCATTTGTACTACAACCCTTGGCCTTTTGACAAACAACACACTTTTTCACAAATTTTCTGACATCACTTTGCATCTTTGGCCAATAGTAATACCTTATTACCTATTCCAAAGTTTTGTCCACACCAAAGTGACTTGCCAAGCTGCCACTATGCTTCTCCCTAATCAAATTATCTCTCATAGAGCATTTGGGAATGCAAATTTGATCACCCTTAAATTGTAAACCTTCTTGAATCAATAAATCAAAGTTCTCTTCATGAAAAGTGCCATTGAATTGACTACAAGAAGCATAAATTTCTTTGAAATCATCATCCTCTACATACATACCTTTCAAAGCATCAATACCAACACTCTGTAATTGAACTTCTTGAACCAACAATGTCCTTCTGCTCAAAGCATCTTCCACCTTGTTTGACTATCCCTTTTTATGTTTGATGGTAAAGGTGAAGCTTTGTAGGTACTCCACCCACTTCACATGTTTGTGGCTGAGTTTATCTTGGCTGTTAAGGAACTACAAAGCATGATTGTTAGTAGAAACAATGAAATTTTTAGGAGATAGTGTCTCCACTTCTTTAAGGATTGCACCATAGCATATAAATCCAAGTCATAAGAGGAATACTTTTTCTTTTCCTCCTTTAGCTTCTCACTAAAGAAAGCAACAGGCCTACCCTCTTGGCTCAATACTGCCCTAATTGCATACCCACTTGCATCACATTCTATGGTGAAAACTTTGTTAAAGTCAGGCAATGCTAAGATAGGTTGTCGTGCCACCCTTTGTCTCAAATATTGAAAACTTTTTTCTGCCTCATCAGACCATACAAATTTCTTCCTTTTATCCCCTTTTATTGTGTCAATGATTGGAGAGCATATATGACTGAAATTCTTAACAAATTTTCTATAAAAACTAGCTAGGTCATGTAAACTTCTTACATCACTTATTGATGTTGGAGTAGGCCAATTGAGAATTGCTTCCACCTTGCTAGGGTCCATCTTAAAAGAACCTTTTGAGATCACAAATCCAAGATAGACTAACTCTTCCTTCATGAATTCATACTTCTTCAAATTGATCATCAACTTTTCTTCATTCAACCTCTTCAAGACCAAGTCTAGATGCTGCGAGTGTTCCTCTTTAGTCTTACTAAAAACAAGAATATCATCCAAATAGATAGCCACAAACTTACCTATGAAGGGTTTCAAAAATCCATTCATTAATCTCATAAAGGTACTTGGTGCATTTGAAAGCCCAAAAGGCATGAAAATCCATTCATACAACCCCTCATTTATTTTGAAGGTAGTTTTCCACTCATCCCCCTCTCTAATTCTAATTTGGTGGTAGCCACTTTTGAGGTCTATCTTAGAAAAATAACATGCCCCTCCTAAACAATCCATCAAGTCTTCCATTCTTAGTATGGGGAACCTATACCTTATGGTAATCTTGTTAATTTCCCTTGAGTCAATAAAAATTCTCCAATCTCCTCCCTTCTTTTGTGCCAAAATAGTAGGAACAACACATGGGCTAAGACTCTCTTATTAGGCCTTTTTCAACTAACTCTTGGATTTGTCTCCTAATCTCTTCATTATGTTTTAGAGTCATTTTATATGCAAATTTGTTAAGTAGGTTTTCCCCTGGTATGAAATCTATATGGTGACTCACATCTCTATTTGGTGGCAAAGAGCTAGGAAGTTCATGTACCACAATATCTTTATACTTGTTCAATAAGGCTTGGACCTGTTTAGGCGCATCATCAACCTTTGTTGTTGTCATGATAGATTTTGGTCTGATTACAATGGCATAACCTTCTCCACCTTCTTCTTTCATGGTTTTCAAAAACTCTTTTTCCCCAACCAACATCACACTAGACCCAACTTGTGTATCTAGACCTTCATCTTGCAATGGAGTGAGGGTGAATGAGATTCCATCCTTTTCTATCACATAGGTGTTCTTTTTCCCATCATGTTTAGCCTTTTTTGTCATATTTCTAGGGTCTCCCTAAAAGAAGATGACAAACATTCATTGGGATGATGTCACAGAGAATCTTATCTGTGTACCATCCTATGTTAAATTCCACCCACGTTTGTTCATTTACTAGGACCTATTGTCCCTTGTTCAACTAGGAGACCTTGTAACGAGTGGGATGTGGTATCCTCTTCATTTCAACTTTTCAACCATCTCTAAAGAAACTAAATTATTTGTGGAGCCCGAATCAACAAGTTTGCAAAACTTGAGATTTGTAGATGGTTCTAAAGAGGGATTTTCTTTATGGAGGCTCCTTCACCACATGAAATTTGAGTAATGTTCTCATCATCAGAGATTCTCCAATTTTTGGAGTAGCATGCTGTGATGGAGAGTTGACACTCTCATTGTCTTCCTCTTGCACTAAGTGAGTTCTTTCACCACCATGTGAAGTGGAAGGTTGCTTATCTGAACATTGCCAAGCTTGATAGCCAATCTTGTTACACTGATAACACCTTCCTGATAATGTATTTGATCCTTTTCCTTGACCACCAAATATGCCTCTACTATTTGATCTCCTACCTCTGAAACTCCATCTTGATTTTGAGCTTTGTTCTTGATGACTACTTGTTTCTCCTTGTGGTTTTTGGGACTCTCCTCTTCTTCCAAATGTTCCTCTAGCTCTAAAACTTTTTCCTCTCCCTCTACTTTGTTTCTCTTGCCTTCTCTTTAAATTTTCTTTTTCCTTGACCGCTAATTGAAAACATTCTTCTCCCATTCTAGGGGTGGTAAGACTTAACTCATCTTGTATATTGAACCTCAAACCATTCATGTACCTTTCTACTTTCACCACCTCATCCTCAACATGACCATCTCTTATACTTAACTTGTGAAACTCCTCTGTATAATCCATAGCATCCATCTCCTTTTGTTTGAGGTTTTGTAACCTTGTAAATGTTTGAATTGCATAATCATTAGGTAGAAATTGGCTCTTGATTTTAGCCACCATTTTGTCCCATGAATCAATTTTTGACTTTCCCTTGTTCACCCTCTCTTCTTGCACATAATTCCACCAAGTTAAGGTAGGTCCTTTCAAATTTTTTTTGGAAAATTTCACCTTTTGATCATCTGCTACTTCTTCATACTCAAAATAGTTATCAAGTGCATTAATCCAACCTAGCACCTCTTCACTATCCATATTCCCACCGTACATGGGTAAGTCCATACTCACCTTAGGAGTGTCTCCTTTGACAACCTTCAACAACTTAGCCATTCTCAATTCATTAGGGCCCAACTCATCAACACCTTGGACTCCTCCTTGAGGGTTTTCATTCTCACCCTCTTCCTCATCCTCTTGGTCACTTTGGTCTGTAGTGACCACACCTCTCTTTTGATTTGATTCAAGTGCTGCAAGTCTGGCTAAGACAGCTTGTTGAGACTCCTTTACTTGTCTCAACTCCTTGGCATGCTTTTCTTTCAACTCTCTCACTTCTCTAGTAGTTGGATTTCTTTTAGGAGGCATCTTTGCTTTTTCAAACTTCAAAATTTTTCCCTTATTGACCAAAACCTATGCTCTGATACTGATTTTTTGTAGAGTAGGGTTGAGGTTGTCAACACAATCACAACTAAACAAACTTTGTAACTTTGAAACCCTAACTTGGTTTTCTCACAAAACTTCTTATTCTCTTAGTAGTACTTGAAACAGGGTTTCTCCCACAAAATTTTTAGAGAAGAACCAATACACAAAATGTGAACACCATTCCTGATACCCTTTATGTCACTTGAAAACATATCAAAATTGTAGATATGGTTATTTTGGAACAAAACCCTTAAATCTTGACTTCTATGTTGTAATTAGGTCTAATTAGGCTTCTTTTACAAAGAAAATTTGGGGATTACAATCTCCACTCTTCAATTATTCATTCCACAACTTTTCCCATGTTATATGGGGTATATAAATACAATTTTAATCAATTTGAATAATCACCAAAATGTTCTTTCACTAAACCCTATGTCTACCTAATCACCTAAGCCTAATACATGGTGATATTAGGCTAGGGTTGCATCAAACTCGACCCTAACTCCATTCCTTGCTTCTAAAAACACCAAAAACATTAAAAAAAAACCTATTTACCTCCATTCCATTGATTATCAAGTTCTTCCATTAGTGGAATGGTTCAAAATCTCATTTTCTTCAATCAAACCCTCAAAACTAGGGTTTCCTGGCTGTTTGCAGTAAATTGACTCTAACTCACTCAAATTTTAATGAAAATAGTTGAAACCAATTGAAAATGAGATTTAATTCAGTCCATTATCAATTCAAATCCAATTTATCACATTTACAAACTATACGAAGCCATACTCCCTTTTGTAGCAGCAAAAAATCAATAGAGAATGTAGAAAATATAGTATGCTTTATTGTTTTTTCTCCAAAATCAACACCAGAAGATTGCCTCAAGATTTTCAAGGCATATTTAAACATTTTCAACCAAAAAAACCATTGGATAACTATCATTTGAATCTCCAACGGTTCAACTTCCACAAAATCCAAAAATGCAAAAGTTGGTTGAGCAACTTTGCAACTTTTTGCAACAAATGGAATCTTTTAACAAAATTGACCCCACATGACCCAAAACATGAAACTTAGTCTTAATAGACCTTATTACAACCAAAATTGACTCAGCATCGCAAAAACTTAACATTTTTCCCTTATTTACAAAAAGACCCAATTGCCCTTGCACCATCCTATAAGTATTGCTTTGATAACAAAATTTATATATTTTATTTCTTTCATAGATGATTACAGTAGAAGGACATTTGTTTATTTCCTCATGAGTAAATTTGAAGTCTTTAATCCATTTATGGAGTTTAAATCCTTGGTTAAAAATTAAACTAGTAGAAAGATTAAACTTTTGAGGATTGAGAATGGTAGTGAGTTTTGTTTAGAAAATTTGATAGGTTCTATAAAGAGCATAGGATTGAGAAACATAAAATATGTCCATACACCCCACAAAAAAATGGAGTTGTGGAGTTAATGAACACAATGTTGATGGAGAGGTCTAGGAGTATGCTAAGTGGTGTTGGCCTTGAGTATAAGTTCTAGGCTGAAGTTGTTGCCGCAACATGTTATTTAATCAATAGATCTCCTACATCTTGTTAAAAAGACACTCATGGAGGCATGGTCTAGTAAAAAGCCTTCGATGAGACATATCAAAGTTTTTGGTTGTGAAGCTTATGATCATATTTTGATTGAGAAGAGGTATAAATTAAAGAATAAGGTAGTTAAATGTCTCTTCATCGGCTATAGTGTCAGTGTGAAGGGGTAAAAGCTTTAAAATCTAGTGGCCTAGAAGGTTCTTTATAGCAGAAGTGTAATTTTTACAGAGATGAAACCTTCCACTATTGCATTGCAACTAGAGAAAGAGGAGAAATAGGAGAAAATTTAGATTCCATTTAATATAATAAAATGTGAACTATGCACTCTCGATGGACCTGATGATGAGGAGATATCGATAATATCTTAATGTTCTAAAGAAGAATAACCTCAACCTTAGCAATTGAAGAGGTCTATGCATGTTAGGCAATAATTGAAAAGGTTTGGTTATTCCTTTTTGGATTCTAATTTTACTTTTTCTTTGATTGTTAACACTGATGAGCCTAGTAATTTTAGAGAGGCTATGGGTATGAGTGATGTGAATTTCTAGATGAAATCCATGGATGAAGATATGGTTTCATTGAATAAGAATAATACTTGGGATTTGGTACCCTTACTTGATGGACATAAAGCAATTGATTGTAAATGGGTGTTCAATAAGAAGTGTGATCTTGATGGTAGTGTTAAGAATCATAAGACACGATTGATGGCTAAGGGATATTGTCAAGCAAAGGGAATTGACTATGGTGATATATTCTCTTCTATTATGAAGCTGACATCTAACTAGTTCTTGTTATCACTTGTAGAAACATATGATATAGAAGTGGAATAAATGGATGTGAAGACTATTGGACTCAAGGAACACTAAGAGGGGGGGTGAATCAGAGTTCCACAAATTTAAACTTTAAATTTAGATCTTAAACCATTAACAACACATAAACAAAAATAAAGATGCAAGCACATGAACAAGATAATCAAAGCACCATAATACCAATATTTTTAGATGGAAACCCTGCTAAGGGAAAAACCACGATGGAGATTAACCCACAATTTATATACTCTGTTAAAAGTATGAAGAAAAGGGAACACACATGCATTCAAGAACACTAACTAGAGATCACTACTCAAAACAAGGAAGGCTCACTACCTTACAAAATGTTAGAGTTTACAACAAAAGTTTGAACTGAGAAGATAGCATCTACAAATGCCTGGTTTCAGTTCCGGTGAAGCTCATAAATCAAGTTATGAACCTTTTGTCAGACTTTGCATTTCACTTCTGCTATGTCACCAAATTCTCTTCTGTACCAACAAAATTCTCATAGTTGATCTTCTGATATTCACATACCCAACTTCTCTACTCTACAACTATTCTCATATATCTCATGCAAACAAAATGAATTTCCCTAACTCGCATAAATACTCGCTATCAAGAATTCAAACACTATATGTCAGCTTCACACAAAATATAATATTCTCTACATGTCGGCTTCAAATCATAAATAATTTTTGATGTGTGCCCACACACATCATCCAAACCATACCTAGGACCCAAAACAAAACTCTCAAACATAGAGACAATTAAACAATCATCCCTTATACATCCGCAACATGCTTCATTGATTAGGTCAGCCATAATGAACAAATAGATAGAAAATAATTATGTCGGATCTCTTTACTCATGCACGGATTAATGCAACATCACAAAACTTACCAATAAGTTACCATACATGCTTAACAACCTGTCCTAGGAATTCACAACACAAGATGATGATCCGGTGAAGCATACAAATTGACATACTAACCGGATACCCTGTTCATCATGTTCTCTGCTGGTAATACACTATACTTGACTTTAGTTGTCGGTATGACGAGGTTTGGATCTACGGACCACAATAGTGACTTCAGTTTCCATCAATGACAACATTAGAAGCCATACCAATAACCTCCTCGAGCCATATGCCAACAATCTCCCCCTTTAGCATTGATGGCAACACTTAGTGAAAAATAACTATGTTAAAACCATAGGTACGCTGCCAAACTCCAAAATTTCAAAACAAAAAAAAACACTACTCCCCCAAAAGGATGTCAAGGCATTTTTCACTGCATTCTCTCCCCCTTTGACATCAATGACAAAAATTTACTGCTTTTTCTCCCCTTTTTCTAGTATTCTTACTGCACTTCTTCCTTTTTATTTGCTAAAACAAAATTTTACTGCTCTCTCTCTCTCCCTTTGCTAAATAGAAATTTGATTAAAAATTGGAAAACTACGGTTGCTACACAAATTAGAAAATTATTTTATACTTATTTTTCATCTCCAAAAGGAATTTCTTCCAAGAATCTACAACAATCCCAATAATTATTATCAGACTCTTATTTTCTAATGTCCGGTTAATGACTTGAATGAGGGATTCTAGAATTGTAATTGCTTCTTCCAACTTCTCTCCTTTCCTCAGGACTTCAATCAGCTACTCAAATTTGCATTCAGTTTGATACTTTACTTTCCAGAAGATGTCCATGATAGCGCTTCTGGAAAAGTGAATCTTTGCATTCTCAACCACAAACTCATGAATTTTGTTCTTTACTACTCCATCCTGGTCCTAAACTATATTGTAGTCCTAACCAATTTTATTCAATTCACTTTCAATTTTCTCTAGCTTGACTTTTTATTTTCCAACAACATGAGGCCAACATAGACAATAATTGTAGATGTTGTTAGCTGAATTGATGCATTGTCTCAAAAAATTCATTTATTTTTTAGTTTTGTAAGGGATAGCCTGAAATGCTCCTTCAAGTGTAGGATTACTTCCTCCTCTTTCTTATCCTAAGAGCTAGAGGCAACAACTTCCTTAATACACTCAATCAACTCTTTAGGGAATACATTCTGCAAACTTTCCAATTCAATGTTATTCTACACAAAGTATCTATCCAGAGTAATCTCAATCAGATCTTGCTCATATGAGGGTTGATCTAACCACATGTCAACAATATTTTGCATTCCATCTTTCTCCTAAACTATTTGTAGTATCTCTATTTTGAATAAAGTGCCTTCTTCATTTCCTTCAGCCATTGTTTCATCCGGTTCAACTAATTTTGGTTCATCTCTTGGGGTGTATTCATTAGAGTCTTCATCAAGTATGTCCACAATTATCTTTTTTTTTCCTTTTCCTTTAGTTTTAGGATACTTGAGTACTGGAGGAGTATCATCAGTAAACTCTATTTCTCTTTTTTGCTTCCTCTCCATCTTACTGGAAGATGAACCAACTTCAACTTTTTTTATCGGAAGAGAAATACCAACTACTCTAAATTTTCCTAAAAAATCTCTAAAGAAATTTGTATAAACTTGCTCACAATTTTCCAGAGTATTGAAATGATTAAAAAATTTGCTTACAGACTGATTCACTCTCCTTCCATACAACATTGTCATTTTGCGGCAAGCAATTTAGAAAATACATCATGATACATATGATCAAAGTGCCAAACCTAAAAGGATAATCTATATCCATTTCCAATTACACGTTCTCCATCAGTTGATCTTTCAGCAAACTGCATAGGTCAAAGTCTTGGTCCTCCATTATCATCTTATGCAAAATGTAGACTGTGCCTGTAGAGGTTGATCCTTCCATATTTCTGAAGAATATTTTGTATGAAATTCCATATGTAATGTACCTTGTCAATGGATCTTTGATCGTCAAAATTACTAGAGCCCTCTGATCTCCTGTTACACCGATTAGGGTTTGAAATTCCTTATTTCAAATCGACTTCTTCTTTAGAATATCTCCAACATTGCATAACCCAGTTAAATTTCTAATCACTTCCTTTGAAATAAGATAGGGTTTGTACAAGTTTAGAGTATCTTCATTCAGTCTACTCAAGATGAACCTAACCACTTCAGCATTGTCAAAATAAGGAAATTCGTTCCAAATGTCCAAACTCATATGTTTCACTCCTTTGAGCCACTTCAATTCGCCAACAAGGAACATATCTCTTACATCCTTGATCTTCTTGCTATTGTATTCATCCAAACTCACAATTCCCTTGATTTTCTTCATTTTTCATACTGAACAAGGCTTTTCTACTGAGCAAAAATTTAGAAATTCTATAAGAAAATGGAATACCTGATGAATTTGCCACCAAATCAACTTGAATTCTCCAAAATTCTACTCTAGAAGCTCTTTCACTATTATTTTTTAATGCAAAGTGACAAATAAGGGTTCCAAGTATCCTTTTATAGCTTTGCACACCTAATTTTTTTCTGCAATAAATGCTATTCCCTAGGAGTTTCAGTTACACTGCTCTCTTAGACAGCAAGAGAAGAATCCATATGTAGGACTTCAAGATCTCAACTTACAGAACAAGTGATCACAAATACATTTGTTGGCTGATGGCATAACTACTTACAACTTCCTATATTCTGGTGCCAACTACTAACAGGGGGGAAAATGATTTTACTTGAAAGACTCCCCCTAAGCCAATGGCTTGAGATCAATTTTTAGAGGAATTACAAGAGGCAGCTTCCAGTACGGGCTTATCATATTCACTCTTCTTTATCCATGTTTTTTTCATCTGATCTCTTATTTCTTCCATAGTCACTTTTCCTTTTCCTTTATCCATTTTCTATGAATTTATTTCCTGATATACCAGACCTCTTCTATCCATGTTCTTGTTCCTGTAGAATCTTCCAATGTGACCAAATCTATTGCAATTGTAACACACCAGATTTCTTTGTCTAGGCCATTCATTCCATTGATTTCCCCTTGATCTACACTGGTTAGCAACATGTCCAAATCTTCCATAGGTGTAGCATTTTACACTCCTTATACTGACAACCATACTTCTACATTCAATTGACTTATGACCAAACTTATTGCAACTAAAACACTGACTAGGAAATGATGGACTACTTGATTTTACTTTTCTTCTACACTGAGAAGCCATATGACCAAATTTACTACAAGCAAAGCAGTAACCATTAAAATTTTGAGCATTGGGTTGTCTTATCGGATACCTTCTTCCTTTGTTCATTTGATTTCTTTGTCTAGGATCCTTTTGTTTAAATCTGAAGCTTTCTTCCTTCTCATATCCAAGGCCTCGCTTATCATTTGCATCCTTCTGTCTTTTAGTCATCTCATAAAGCTTAGCAGAACTAATCCTAAAATTCTCCTTGTATTCATTTGTAGTAGAGAGTTCATTTCTAAGAATAACTATCTATCTTTCAAGCTCTGGTTCATTACTTTTGGATTGTTGTAGTTCAATGTCCAACTGAATGAGTCCACTATTAACTGTGTTGCATTCTTTAGATTTTTCTTTCAAGGAATGATCCAAATTCTCCTCATTCTTCTTTCTTTCTTCAATCTCCTTAGTTAGCTTCACCATCATAGATTCCATCTCAAGCTTTAGAGTAGCATTGTCCCTAGCAAGCTTTTCACATTCTTCAGTTATTTGTTTTAGGGTCTGATTCAGGTGAACATCTTCCAAGCTTTTATTTTCTTTTTGTTTCAGTTGATCACACAATTCCTTCCTCTTTTCTCTTGACTCATTGATTTTATCCTTTAATGATTGAATGAATTTTTTAGCATCCACAAGATTTTCTTTTAACTCCAGGACTTCTACTTTAGATTGATCAAGATCATCAAGTGCTACCATAAGCTATTGTTGAAGACCACCAGAGTCCATTGTACTTCAAGATCCACCTCAAGCTATTAAGCTTCCAAAGAGGAACTTGCTCTGATACCAATTGTTGGATTCAAGGAACACTAAGAGGGGGGGTGAATCAGTGTTCCACAAATTTAAACTTTAAATTTAGATCTTAAACCATTAACAACACATAAAAATAAATAAATATGCAAGCACATGAAAAAGATAATCAAAGCACCATAACACCATTATTTTTACGTGGAAACCTTGCTAGGGGAAAAACCATGGTGGAGATTAATCCACAATTTATATACTCTATTAAAAGTATGAAGAAAAGGGAATGCACATGCATTCAGGCACACTGCCTAGAGCTCACTTCTCAAAACAAGGAAGGCTCAATGCCTTACAAAATGTTAGAGTTTACAACAAAAGTTTGAACTAAGAAGATAGCATCTACAAATGATTGGTTTCAGTTTTGGTGAAGCTCATAAATCAAGTTCTGAACCTTCTATCAGACTTTGCACTTCGCTTCTGCTCTATCATCAAATCCTCTTTTGTACCAGCAAAATTCTCACAGCTGATCTTTTGATATTCGCATACCCAACTTCTCTACCCTAAAATTTCTCTCATATATATCATGCACTCAAAATGAATTTCCCTAACTCACATAAATACCTGCTATCAAGAATTCAAACACTATATGTTGGCTTCACACAAAATATAATATTCTCTACATGTCGGCTTCAAATCTTAAATAATTTTTGATGCATGCCCACACACATCAGCCAAACCATAAATAGGAACCAACAAAAAATTCTCAAACATAGAGACAATTAAACAATCATCCCTTATACATCCACAACATGCTTCATTGATTAGGTCAGCCATAATGAACAAATAGACAAAAAATCATTCTGTTGGATCTCTTTACTCATACACGGATTAATGCAACATCATAAAACTTACCAATAAGGTACCATAAATGCTTAAAAACCTATCATAGGAATCCACAACACAAGATGATGATGATGTGGTGAAGCATACAGATTGACATACTAACCGGATACCCTGCTCATCTTGTTCTCTACTGGTAATACATTGTACTTGATTTTAGTTTCTGGTATGACTAGGTTCGGATCTACATACCACAATAGTGACTTCAGTTGCCATCAATGACAACACTAGAAGCCATACTAATAATCTCCCCGAGCCATATGCCAACAAAGATAAAATTCCTTCATAGTGACCTAGATGAAGAGATTTATATGTCATAGCTAGAGTATTTCATGGTTAAAGGTAAATAAAATCTTGTTTGAAAAATGAAAAAGTCTTTGTATGGTTTGAAAAAACTTCCTAGAATGTGGTACCAAAAGTTTGACTTCTATGTGTTGTCATTTGGATTTTTGAGATCTAAATCTGACCATTATGTGTATTACAAATCTAATAATGGTAACATTCTCATTATAATTTTATACATAGATGATATGTTGTTTATTGGGAATGGTAAATGCATGATTTCAAATTTGAAGTCTCAGTTGTCAGTACAATTTGAGATGAAAGACCTAAGTGCAGCTAGGTATATTCTAGGAATAGAAATCAAAAGAGGCAGAGCTAACAAAATATGTGAACTCAATATTGGAAATATTTAGTATGACAAATTGCAGACAATTAGTTGTTGCTATAATCCATGAGATGAAGTTTATGTGGAAGATTATCTAAAATCTCTTATTCAGATGGAGGACATGACCAGAATACCATATGTGAGTGTTGTTGGAATGCTAATGTATGCTATGGTCTGTATGAGTCCTGACATTTCCCAAGCAACATGATTCCTTAGTTGGTTTATGGCTAATCCTAGATAGGTATATTGGGATGCAGTGAAGAGAGTGTTCAAGTACTTGCAAGCTACTTATGATTTTTTTCTTGTGCTTTCATGGTTATCCTACTAGACCTTTGAATTCAATGAGTATTCATGGATACATGGATTTAGATTGGGTAGGTGAAATTGACAACAAATATCCACTATTAGTTATGTGTTTATGATGTTTAATGGTGCTATTAGTTGAATGAGTAAGTGATAAGTTGTAGTCACTTTGTCCATGATAGAAGAAAAGTACATGGAATATACTCATTCTTGTAAGGAATTCATTTTTCTTAAGAGATTATGTTCTGATATTGGTTTAGATTTAGTAGAAATTACTAAGTTTTTAGATAGTAATAATTTGTCATTTTCTTAGCAAAGAATCCTACTTTCCATGCCAGAACAAAGCACATTGATGTTCAGTTTTATTTTATTTATGATATGGTAGAAGATGAAAAGGTGAATTTGGAGAAGTTTGAAACTTTGGTGAATGTTGCAAATGCACTGACAAAACTAGTGAATGCAAAGAATTTTAGGCGGTGTTCCATTTTCATAGGCCTTGGGGCCTTGAGCAGTTGATTTCAGATGACTATTGATAGGTCTTCAACAAGTGGAAGAATGTTGGGATTAGGGTGTCTCAACCTTAGATTCATAGCATTTAAATGTTATTATTTTATGTTAATTATTTATTTCCTAAGTTAATTTTCCTACCAAATATGTTGTCACTTTGTGGGACCCATCGGTCAGGTGGCATCCTACATGGAAGGAAACATGTAAAAGGTGTAAGTTATTGTTTTGGAGATAGATTTCCACTTTGGAGGACCTATATTATAGGATAATTGATGAAATTTGCCATAATTTTCTATGCCATGCACTATGACAACTTTCCATGACATTCTATGACAATCGCAAGAGTCAACTATGACAACTACCTTATCAAGATTAGTGAATAATTGGAAGTTGTCAATATTGCATGTTGTATTTGCATTGCATGATGAGGAGAATCTCTTGCATGAAACCTCACACCCTAGATGTTGAGAGGAATAATTTTGTTGTATAGTAATTTATGATAGATGGCCTACATGTTGAGCATTTATGATAGTTGCATAGGCAGTTGAAGTTGGATTCCTTGTATGTTCTCCATTTTTTGTTTCATGCATGGAGTGATTATGGAGGTGACACATGACAATTTTAGGTTCTTATCTTGCACATCTATAAATTGGTGTTGAGTTAGAGTATTTTTTATGATGACAAATCTAAGATATTTGACATGTCGTTATGCTATCAAAGTTACTCCAAATTCTTGTTGTAGTGTGAAGACCCTTGAAGAGCATTTCTCTGGGATTATATTGTAACTATGCTTTTAATGATAATACAATTGAGTTGCATATTTGGAGTGTCATTTTTTTTTCTTGAAAGGGTTTTTCCATTTAATCAGTGTGTTGTGGTTTATATATTTTATCTATTTTATATATTTTGAATGTGCATTTGTTTGTAACTTGAAGAGTATGAAAAGTGAACCACCATGAAGGATAATTAAATCCTTTGAGGATCCAAGTTTCAACCCTCCACTTAGGTAAGCCTTCAAGTAACTACGACCTTCAAGTTTACTTATTAATCAATTAAATATGTGATTTAATGAGGTACAAAAATTATCTGAACCATTTATAATTCAAAAACCAAAATCATAGGGTTCAAAGATTTTCTAGATAGCTTGAAAAACTCTTTGTCCAGGACTAACATGCGACTTTCATATGGCAGCATGAAGCGCTAGTATCTTGTATGAAAAAAATAGAAATTATCATAAGAAAACATAAAACATCCTGCACAACATTCTAGATGTGATAGGGTTATTCAATACAACTACACAACAAATATAAAATGATAGAAATGGAAATACTAAAAAACTTAAATGGAAAAAAACAAGCAAGATTTTTGTGCATCACCAAATATATTCGATGAATTTAAAGCTTTCTCCAAGCATATCTCCCACTTGTTCCTACACACATAATACCAAAGAGAAGGGTTGGGTGGCTGCATAGGATTTTTCCTTAGTCAAACCCCCATATTGGTGTTTCCACCTCCACAGACAACCTTAGACAAGATAATAGAAATAGACATAAAAGGATAGAAAGAACAATATTATAACAAAATAGAGATAATATTATTAATGGGAAATCTTGAAGAGTTACCAATCCCAAACAAAAAATAAAAGTATCTTTCTAGTGCGATAAATAAAGAACAAGAGTCCCCAAGATGACAATGACTTCTTTCGATGAAAGCAATGGAGTTTACTCTAAAAGTTATGGAAGAGTTCTTTGAAATATATGCATAAGAAGAGAGATTTAGAATGCTATGAATGCTCCAAAAGTGTTGTAGAATGTTGAGGAATGAGAGAAGAAGATATATTTGTGTGTGTGTAGTTTCAAAAGATCAATAATCTAGACTAAGAAGGAGGACCTTTTTGGTCCAAATAGCCTACCCAAGCGATTCTCGACAAGGGAGCAGGTTGGTAAAGGTGTTATACTTCCAAAACATGGTAGGTGTAACATTCCAATGACCAACTTAGTCATGAATTTTCATGCACACTTGTCCATGAGAAAATTGGACTTAATCATTGGGGATCTAGACATGGTAGGTGTTGAAAGATGGGTTTGGGTTGAAAAGAGCATAATTATCTTAATTGGGACTAAGGGGGGAGGCGTATGTAATGTGAAATTGCATAGGATGCAATTTATGAGATTACATAACTATAACTTTTTAAGGTGTTTAAAATAAATTTTTGTAACTCTCCCTTCGTTAGGTTAGTGTAGGAAGTTGCTTCAGCTCACCCAGTTTCCTTTCAACTACAAGTATGGTGGAACCATTCTTGTGTGTTTGCATGTGTGCACACCCTATTGAGTTCCAACCTAGTTTTTATGGTAGCTCAATATGTGTGGAGTTAAGTAGAAGCATGTAAATTATAGGAAGCTATGGTAATATGTGGTGAAATTGGCATGGAGTAGCCCTACCACCCATACCTTTCTAAGAAATATTACCCACCTACTTCTCCTTATGGAATGGACAATTGAGTGGTTCATAGTGTCATAGTCCTAAGAATATCTAA
This sequence comes from Sequoia sempervirens, assembly GCA_007258455.2. NCBI lineage: Eukaryota > Viridiplantae > Streptophyta > Pinopsida > Cupressales > Cupressaceae > Sequoia > Sequoia sempervirens. Next base: position 488,400,496 of record VDFB02281492.1, read on the forward strand.
CATTGTACTTTATGGCACTGTTGGCAATTGGTATATGATTCTTGGTACAATTTTTCTCTTACCCTATTACATTGTTTATATCTTTGTTCTAACATGTGGAGATTGATTTATTCCATGATGTGATGATTTCCACATTTGAATGTGTTCTGACATGATTTGAATAGATATGATGCCACACCATATTGATGTTTCAACGTAGTGTAGGTGATGATGATGTGTTGTTGATGGTAGTGAGCTAGGCACAAGAACATGATTGCATGTATGTATATATGTATGTATACATACATACATACATACATATACATATATATATATATTAGTGTATTTTATGTTTGTATTTCTTAATTAAAAAATTATTTGAATATAGTTTTTTGTAAAATTGACACTATAACTTAGTTTCTAATAAAATATTGAAAAATGAAGTTAAACGGGACATCGTTGTTTAAATAGTAAAATTTATTTTTTCCTTCAATTATTTTTGTGTGTATTTATAAGTTAAAACTTTAGTGCATGGATTAAATTTTTCCCAATTTCAATAATACATTTTAAAAATAAATATTAGAATGTATATGTATTGAAAACACAACTCTTCTCATGGGATGTCACCTTTTTTCTTAACTATTTATCTGAAATAGAAAATAAATGATACCATCTTTTGCATAGAATCTCTCATCTAGTGCACCCTATTTTTTCTTTTTTTAAAATAAATTTTAGTATTTTTCTTGATAAGATAATCAACCTTATATTTTGGTGTTGATAACCTAGTTATAGTAAAAATAAAATATAAAAAAAAAAAAAAAATTGAAATATCAAAAACTATATTATTTGAAAACTACACTTATAAATCTACAAAAGGGTATTTTAATACTTTTATAAAATGTTGTTTATATAAGTAGGAGTTGTTGAAACATCATTTTTTTCAAATAATTTTACTTTTTGGTAAATTAACCTCAAAGTGGTGCTACATATGCATTTAGTGAACACTTTTATTAGGAAAATTTGTAGCCATATCTAACTTAGCTACAATGAATCTAGCTAGATCATAGGTTTGACCAAAATTGGTTTTTAGTTAGAAATACTTAAATTCACTTGTGTTGATAAGTTGGCTGAAAGTGTGAGACAACTTTGTACTTTTACCCATATGTGAAAGTGCATTTTATTCTATTCCTACTTGGTGTTGAGTGGTGTGGGGACACTTGAAAACATGTAAAGAGGACCTCATGTTTCCTATAATAGGTTTTGTTTAGTAGCATATGTGTGTGTCTTGCCATGTATACCTCTGGCTTTGACATGTTTCCTACATGTGCCTTCTTCCATGAAGCACATTATTATGCAGTATGTGGCCTAGGAATGTATTTCACACTAGTTACTTGGCCATGCCATGTGGGGTTTTGTTTGTTCACACCACAAATGCATACACAAATGACTCTTGTTATAGTTGTATTTTTTTGACAAGTGGCCTAGGTGTGTCTTCTCCAATAGGAAAATGAGCATGCCATGTGGGGCTTTATATGTTCATACCACAAATGCAAACATGAAGGTATATTTTTATATTCATGATGTGACTTCCCTCCTTCCTTATTTGGTGGATAGATGTTAGTCACATAGTTATGTAATATGTAATTTTGAGGATTGTGAACTTTCTTTCAATTATTGGTGACTTCTTTTATATTTCTTGTGTAGGGTAGAAAAATTTATTTTATATTGTCTTAATTAGTTTATCCAATACTTGTGAGTTTACTCTTTCATGTAGCTATTATGGCTACATTTGACTTAGTGTTGGAATTGTGCACATTTAGTTATCGTATCATTGGAATTGAAACTTCTTTCTTTTGATATTTATGATATTTTCGTTTTTAAGTGTTGATCTTGTGTTGTGATGTAATTCCTCACCAAGCTTGAGGGAGATGACCTTGGCTAAGTTTATATAAGGAAGGAAATGGGAAACTTTTAAGGATGGGGGTGTGGGTTGTATGGGAAGCTATGATCCACTTACCTTCCTAGTGATTATTGATGACTATCTCTTGGAGGCCAATTCCCTTATACAAACAAGATGTACATTACTTGTGCACTTGTATGGAGGATCCCTCCAAGTGTGTGTGGCCCTAACGCCAACACTCTATGTGATTCTTGGAATTGGTTATTTGTTACTTCATAAGATAGTGGCATCCTCGTGGACTGATATGTGAGCCTTTTACTATTATCCTTGTGATGTGGATGAATGAATATATATATGTTAAGATAAATGATTGTTTTGAGTGTTGTTGCATATAAGTTGTTGGAATTATTTAATCATGCTTTATATGTGAAATTTTGTTATCCATGTGGAAAAGAATATTGATAATATTATTATGTTTCATGTTGAAATGTAACAAGTTGTTGAACATCTAGAATACTAAGAGGGGGGGTGAATTCGTATTCCATAGACTGATAATAAAATCCACTTAATCATCATTACCATTTTAATTGAATCAAAAAGAGAGAAAATAAAAGAAAGTCAATGTAATCACACACATGAACACCAGGATTTTTATGTGGAGAACCCAATGAGGGAAAAACCATGGTGAGGGTTAACTCAAAATATATTATATCTGGATACAAAATATTACGGGGCTCACTCCCAAGACTCACTGTCCTTAAAAAGGCTCATAGCCTAAGTACAAAAGATATGGCTCACTGCCAAGATACAATGATAGTGGCTCACTGCCAAAAGAATGAACTAATGGAATACACCTTCACTGTGCAGGGTTCAGTTCCACTGAAGCTCAAAATATAATGTACTACATCACACAATAGTCACTCAACAAAACTGCACTGATCTCAACTGATAAAACATTTAGGCTCTGATCTTCTCCTCTGGTCACATTTACTTCTCCTTCTTTCTCTCTTTTATTTTTTATTTTCTCTCTCTTCAAATTGCATTGCTCATCTCTTCTATCTTTCATCTCATATATATGCAAGTATATCGTATTCTTCAATTAGGTCAACACCATATAAGATTCAACATTTTATTTGTGTAGTGCATTATGCCAAGTTGGCTATTATTCTTTATAATATATTGCATTCGTTGAGTTGGCCAAGACTAAGAAACACAATTCTTCAAACCAAAAAATAATGCTTAATGCAAACACCTTCTGGATCTGAGAAAAAATTAATTTCCCATCATACGCCCAGTAAAGAGACTGTTAGCTCAACCGTAGTTTAAGAATGTTCACCTTAGTAAAATGCAGAGTCTCCCACACAGTACACCACACACAGAACAATAGTAGGATACAAAGTTGAACTCTGTCAGAGATAACTTCTAGTTCATAGACAAAAATATGTCTCAAGATCCAAGAAAAAATAGTTAGAATAAGTCAATAAAATATGGTTAGAATATTAGAGTCACATTGGATCTTGCAATGAGTTCCGAACTCAAATACCAACATATTGATTCCTCACAGAGGAGCATTACCGGTAGAGAACAACTTTCGATAAACCAAGAAAAATTCCATATAGTCAACACCATGTAGTTATTACCATGTTGACATCAATGAAAACATAGAAACAACCAACACATCCATCCAACCTTTATGCACATGTTGCAAGTCTTCCAACAATCTCCCCCTTTGGCATTGATGGAAACATGCATGAAAAAACTTTTTCACATATGCCACAATTGAATTTTCTTACTCCCCCTATCGAAACTAATCTTTTAAAAAAGCTTTCCTTATTGACTCTTCATCTCTTTATCTCTTAATCTCTTTCTCTCTCCCCCTTTAACATCAATTACAAAGGAAGGGGTCCAGTATAAAAATGTATATAATAAAAGTAGCCAAAAAGATATGAACACAAATTTAACCTGAAGAGGAACCTATGAGACTCTCCAGAATAGCCTCCCATGACACTTTACCTTCTTCCCATGAACCTTTTTCACTTACAAGAGTCTTGTAAAATAACTCAAGTTTATTTAGAGACTCTATACCATTTGTTAAGGTATTGGGACTAAGATTGATTTCTGATATTTCACCAATACAACCAAGAGCACTAGAAACAAAAGTATGTATGAATTTAATCATATCTCTGAGTGCAAAAAACTTTCTGATGACATCTGTTCTTCGATCCTGTAGAGAGAAAAAATTATCTTGAAGTTGCACAATGTAGGACCACCTCTGATTATCTTTATCTTCTAACTTGTATGTATCTACCTGAGTGCTCAACTGAGACTCACTCAACCTTATTTCATTTCTCATATCCAATGTATTGTTGGACCAATCTAGACAAAAAGAAGTAGTTCTTGTGCCTCTTTTTCACAACCTTGTATATTTTCCAATTCCTTCATTACCCGATTGTATGTATTCACACATTTTCCTTTGATATCACTCAATTCTTCTTCATTCCTAGTTCCAACAAACTATTTAAGTCTGGAGATGTAAACCTTCAAAGAATTAATCATGCCACGAAGATTTTGCACAATAGAAATAGATGAATCAAAATTAGCATTAGGTATAACCTTCTGTAAGTCTTCCAAAGCTCTTTGAATACTCATCCTTTTATGCTCATGTTCAAACTTACTCTCATCTGCTATCTTTACCACACTTTTCCTTTTCTTCCTTGTTCCAGTCTTGCTACCGGAGAAAATTTCATCATCAAGATGCTTAGGGATTTCCAAGAGAATTTTAGCATAGTTATCAATTTCAGCCTCTGACACTTCATAATCCAATTAAGATATCCAAACCAACCTTGATTCAACTGCTTCTATGTGATAGAAATCTATAGACACAAGAAAATTTATGCTTTTGGAGTATCTTTCCACATCACTTACTGGAAACCTAGACCTTTTGTTCATCCTCATCTAAAATATTCCAAATAATGCAGCAAAGGAAAATTCTTGTGCATCCAAACTACCAAGATTTATCATGACATTCCTGATTTGATAGGCAATAGGCTTTGTATTTGACCATTCTATCCTTTCTATTACCGGTAAGTCTTTCAAAAAGTAATAGAGTAGACAAACAACCAAATTGCCATACCAAAACATATTCTTATTATTCTTCTTGATCTCCTTTAAATTCTTTAATAGATGTATGTGAAGTAGCTCACATAAGTCATATTCCATACCTCTTAATATCATGTCAACAACAATATTCACCGTAGCAGTAGAAAACTATAGAGTCATTTCCAAAAATACAAACTTTATGACCAATGACCATAGTAGCATACCTCAATATTGGATCAACAATCGATCTCAATTCAATTTCCTTTCCTTTAGAACTCACATCTATAATCTCAATCGTTTCTTTTTCATTCATAGACTTCAGCTTAGGAACCGGTCTAGAGGAACATAGACCGGTTACATCTCTAATTGCTTCTCTAGTGACCAAATGTGCCTCTTCAATCCACAAAGATTCATCATGAATTATGATCAATACTATTCGAATATACTTCTTCTCAAATTCAAACAAGGGAAATTTCCTCCAAACATCCAACTTCTTCTCAACTAATACTCTGTAGGCATCATGATTCTCTTTCAACTCATTTTCCCAAAACATATTTAACTGAATTGGTGACATTTCTTCAATCTTATAGAAAATAAATGCATAGATATCTTTTGTCGGAAATACTCTTAGAGGGATGCAAGAGAATGCATCAACATACTCTTCCAACACATTCCTCATATATCTCTTCAATCTAGCTTTATTCGCACAATTCACAATCTTTGAATTATCCATCAATAAAAGTAAAATATTGTGACATAGGAGTACCTCTGAAAAATGTATAGATGTTCTATTTCTAGAGCTCACTTTGACTGTTACTTTCTTCAAATTTTGAAACTCTAAATTCCCTTCCAAACTTTCTTTGCACGCTTCTTCAAAAATACATATTCTGATAATGTTGTATGATATTATTCCTTCCATTCTGAATGATTTTGCAATAAATGCTTCAATTTGTAGGTAGATTACCTTGAAAATAGTGTACGTCTTCATCCTTTCAATTTTTTCAGACCTCATTCATCAAATATAAAAAAAATACCTTACACTTGTTACCTCATTAAATATACTTTTGTCAGGATATGACACAAGTACCAATAAGGGGGTTTAATAGATTTTTTTGATGATTGCTCCCCCTCAACTACTGCTTTCATTTAGAGATTGATGGGAGTATCTGTACTGGAGGTTGGCATAGACAAAGCTAATGAATCCTTTATCCAATTTTTTTCCATTTCCTTCCTTGTTACTTTCGGATCAAAGGTTTGATCATTTTTCTTTGTCAGACAGTAGTTTTTCTTTCTTCTGTTGTTTCTACTAGGGTGATCTAGTTTTCTGCACTTACAAGTAACATTCTTCTTTCCATTTTCCTTTTTATCCTTACATTCATTCTTCTTGTTCTTAGATTCATTCACATTCCCTTTACAATCCTTTGCTTTATGACCAAATCTCTTGCAAGAATAACAAACACCATTGACGTATAAATAGCTTTTTGCATCATACCATTTTATAGGAGTTTTTTTGGAATTTTTTCTTCACTCCTTGACTTGTTTATCCTTGTACCATGTCTTCTTTTCAGTGAATTGCTTTTCTTTAGAACTCTAACCTTTTTAAAACCCTAAACTACTCTTGTATTTTTCCAGTCTTTGAAAATTAATCAAGTCATCAAGCATCGATGAGCTTATCTTAAATTTGTCTTCAAAAGTCTTTGCCTTTTCCAAATTAGATCTTAGGATTTCTACTTCTAATTCAAGCTTCATGTATTCATCCATCATCTTCTGAATTTCAATTTCCTGATATTCTTCAATTATTTTCTTCTCATCCAATTATTCCTGTAGGCTAGTAACGATTTCTTCTCCTTCACTGAATAGATCACCTGTATTTATACATATACTTTGTAGTTTTTCAATGTGCTCATTTTCTTTTATCAACTTATCCTTCAAGGCTTCCATTTCTTTTGAAAATTCAGTAGTGACCACTTCCAAGGAAAGAAAAAAATTTATATTCAAATTTTGGGACCTTCCTCAAGCTGTTAGGATTCTTCTAATGAACCAAGCTCTAATACCAATTGTTGAACATCCAAAATACTGAGAGGGGGGGTGAATCAGTATTCCACAAACCGATAATAAAATCCACTTAATCATCATTACCATTTTAACTGAATCAACAAGAGAGAACATAAAAGCATGTTAATGCAATCACACACATGAACACCATGATTTTTACATGGAAAACTCACTGAGGCAAAAACCACAGTGAGGGTTAACTCACAATATATTATATCTGGATACAAAATATTATGGGGCTCACTACCAAGATTTACTATCCTTAAAAAGGCTCACAACCTAAGTACAAAAGATATGGCTCACTGCCAAGATAAAATGATAGTGGCTCACTACCAAAAGAATGAAGTGATAGAATACACCTTCACTGTGTAGGGTTCAGTTCCACTGAAGCTCAAAATATAAATTACTGCATCACACAGTAGTTGCTCAACAAAACTACACTGATCTCAACTAAAAAAACATTTAGGCTGTATTCTTCTCCTTTGGTCACATTGACTTCTCCTTCTAGATCTCTTGCATTTCTTATTCACTCTCTCTTCAAATTACATTTCTCATCTATTCTATATTTCATCTGATATATATATATATATGTAAGTATATCTTATTCTTCAATTAGGTTGGCACCATATAAGATTCAACATTTTATCAGTGTAGCACATTATTCCAAGTCGGCTATTAATATTCATAATATATTGCGTTCATTGAGTCAGCCAAGACTAAGAAACAAAATTCTTCAAACTAGCAGATAATCCTTAATGAAAACACCTTCGGGATCTAAGAACATGTTAATTTCCCATCATACTACCAATAAAGAGACTGTCAACTCAACCACAGTATAAGAATGTTCACCTTAGTAAAATGCAGAGTCTCCCACATAGTACACCACACATAGAACAATAGTAGGATACAGAGTTGAACTCTATCAGAGATAACTTCTAGTTCATAGAAAAAAGAATGTCTCAAGATCCAAGAAAAAGTAGTTTGAATAAGTCAATAAAACATGGTTAGAATATTAGAGTCACATCAAATCTTGTGATGAGTTCCAAACTCAAATACCAACATATTGATCCATCATAGAGGAGCATTATCGGCAGAGAACAACTTCTGGTAAACCAAGAAAACTTCCATATAGTCAACACCATGTAGTTATTGCCATGTTGACATCAATGAAAACATAGAAACAACCAACACAACCATCCAACCTTCATGCACATGTTGCAAGTCTTCCAACACAAGTATGGCATACCTTTGGAAAATAATATATTAGTGTAGCATTGGATATGTTATGCTCTTCATGTGTTATCCTATTCAACAATTGATTTCACGTATTATTGTATATATTTTGGGGGATGTGTAGTTTATTTAATTTTAGTGATAGGAAGTTTTGGTTGTGTTGTGTGATCATCTTCACTTTCATAAATTCTAGGAGTAAGTCAATTTCTAGTAGGAGAGGATATAATGCCCACCTATTCCTCATCCTGAGATGTTTATACTTAGCATTATATTTATGTGTTTTGATATATTAGATGATCATATTTGCATATTCATGTGATGTATATAATATTGTAACTTGTTGAGTGCATATGCATTGCTTCGGCTATACATACATTGAAAAGGTATACTTGACATGTGTGTGGAGTGGCTATAGATATAGGGAATTTCTTCACTTGAATTGGTAGGTCTGAGTTATTCCCCAATAGTGGTTATTTGGAGATGTCACACTAGGCCATCCCTTTTTTTCAAACCTAATTGTACTCAATTCGAGTGTGATTTATGTTGTGTTTGACCTGTGCCAATGCAAAATAAAAATTAAGAGTGATTTTGGAATCCCTATGTGTCATGAACTACTAGTGTATGCACAATATAAACAATTTCTTATGCTATGCATTTTTCCATTAAAATATGTTATGATATGCGGGCGGGTGCATGAAGTTGGGTTACACTTTTGTGGCCAAATCCAAAAAAAAATTGAAAATGACATAACGCGAGCGCATTATAACGCGCTCACATTATGTCATTTTAAAAGAAAAAAATGAAAGCTATTCATTTTCTCTTGTCTATTTTTTTGCTCTGCCCGCGGCCAAAAAACCTCATTTTCGCGCTCGCATTCTAGGAGGAGGCATTCTACAAAATTCATCAACAATAGTTGCTTTTCCTTTGCAAAAATGTCGCCACGATGAAAAAGATGTGTAAGGAAATCTTAGGTGCGGAACAAACTCTCCTAACACCAAAACCTCAGGGAAGAATGCAGATATGACTTTAAATTTTGCAATTACAGTTCAATAAGATGCACATGAAAAGAATAATAGAAAAGCGAAAGAAAACATACACAATTGGACACCAGATTTACGTGGGAAAACCCTTACGGGAGAAAAAGCCACCACACCAAGAAAAGCCTCTTTGTATTACAGTAAAAAAAATTACATACAAAGTATAGACTTCACTTTCTGATGTCAATTTACAGCAGCAACATTCACTGATCAATCTTGTATAGAACATTAATCTCACAATGCTCTCAGACGCATATAATGAACCCACTCAGATTAATCCATGTTTAGTATTGAACATAAATCTCCATTACTCGAATCTATCATTGTCATCCATTACACTCTAGTATATCTCATTCTGTTCATGGTATGTTGATCTTCCACATAGGAATGGTCGCAACTGTTCAACTTCCAACGGTTCACATTCCACTTCGCTCATTGGTTCAAAGCAGACCACGTCAGATAGTCGTTTGGTCAAAATGTTCAAACTGAATTGCATGTCGATGAGACACCAAACCATGTCTCCCCGATGCCAAAATACTCGATCACATAGCTATCGACAAGACCAAAGGTATCGGCAACACTCTGAGAAGTCAGACCGATAACATATCAAGTCTCCCCAATATCGCAGGAAAACCAACTGTCCATTTGCAAGAGTCACCACCATCGGCAAGAGTCATACCGAATGAACCAGCTTGTCAGTGAGAGAAACATCCATTGGCAATATCCCACATTGACGTGGAATATTAGTAGTCATTAGTTTATAAATAAAAGCCCGAAGACTTTAAGTATCCACAAGTTAGTCCTTTTATTACCAACTTACTCGTACACTGCATTTGACTATCGCACTAAACTGTTGGTCATTCCTTGTGGTCTCCATCATGACACACATTCACTGCTTGTGCATTTCCAAAGAATCAAGTTGGGAATTTACAATATTCTCAACAAGTCTCCCATAATTCCAAGTGGTCCCCACTTCTATCGGCTTGTCACTCAAATAGAGAAAACAAAAACTTCGTGACTCTCACTGATGGTTAGAAAGTTTCAGAAATCACCGATGTCATGACAATGAAGGAAGTCAGTTAGTCGAGAAGTAATGAAACTTCCAAACTCCGCAACAAGGATACAAACTTAGGAACTCCAACGATCAACATGTTTCGTCCTGGCATGGAAAGTAGGATTTTTCGCCAAACAAATAACACTCCGACTGTCACAATAAATTGAAATTTTCCCTACATCAAATCCAATGTTAGAACACAAATGTTTTAACCAAATTTCTTCTTTACAAGCATGTGTTGCTGCCATGTATTATGCCTCTGTATTGGACAAAGCGACTACAGCCTGCCACTTACTCATCCAACTAACTGCACCACCATTCATCATGAAAATATATCCATTGGTGGATCTTCTGCTGTCGATTTCCCCTGCCCAATCAGAATCCACATAGCCTCGAATGTTGAGAGTCCTTCGTGATTCAACCAAATTTCCATGGTAACACAAAGCATATTCTAAAGTGCCCTTCAGATATCTAAATACTCTTTTCATAGCATCCCAATGTGTCCTTCCAAGATTTTCCATAAAATGATTAAGTACTCCCACTACTTGGGCAATGTCTAGCCTTGTATAGACCATTGCATACATTCAACTTCCAACTGCACTAGCATAAGGCACTCTAGTCATTTCCTCCATCTCAGTAGGTGATTTTTGGACAGTCTTCAACAGATAGCTTCGTTCCCTACAAAACTGGAACAACTAGCTGCTTGCACTCAGTCATACAAAATCTCTCCAAAACTATATTAATGTACTTACTCTGACTGAGCCAAATTTTTCTACTCTTCCTATCCCTAGTTACTTCCATTCCCATAATATACCTGGCTGCACCAAGATCTTTCATTTTGAACTTTGCAGAAAATTGAGATTTTAGATTAGAAATCATTAACTTACTATTGCCTATGAACAACATATCATCAACATAGAGAGCAATAATAAGAACACGATCATTTTTAGCTTTATAGTACACACAATGATCATATTTCGATCTTACAAATCCCAATGACAAAACAAACGTGTCAAAATTCTGGTACCACATTCTAGGAGATTGTTTTAATCCATACAAATATTTTTTTAACTTGCAAACCAGATTTTCTTCACCTTTCTCCACAAAGTGCTCAGGCTGGGACATATAAATTTCTTCTTCAAGGTCACCATGAAGAAATGTTGTCTTCACATCCATCTGTTCAATCTCTAAGTCATATGCTGCTGCAAGTGACAAAAGAAATCTGATAGACGCCGCTTAGCTACAAGAGAAAAAATTTCTCCATAATCAATTCTCTACTTGGGAAAACCCCTTCGAACCAACCTCGCCTTATACTTTTCCACACTGCCATCTAGACCTATTTTCTTTTTAAATACCCATTTGTAGCCAACAACTTTTCTGCCTTCAGGCAAGGGCACCAAACTTCAAGTATCATTCTTTTCTAATGATTCCATTTCTTCATTCATGGCTTCCAACCAAGAGTTTGAATCAGACATTCTAAATGCCTCTTTCATAGTCCTAGGCTCACCAGTGCTAGAAATTAAAGCATAGGCACAAGTAGAATCTAACAAAGAAAACCCATACCTATCAGGTTGCTTTCTTTCACGTGTTAACCTCCTCACAGGCTGAGGTTGAGGTTGTTGTTCTTCTTCATAACTCTCAAAACTACTTGAGCTCTCCTTAGTTTCAGGTACATTTTGAATTTTCAATTCCTCTTTATCTAGTGTCGGAGGAATTTTAACTACATCCTTTTTATCTTTTGATTTTGTCTCTGACTGCAGATCCAAAGTAGAAGGCTTCAGCTCACAAAAAATAACACTTCTGTTGTATAGAACCTTCTCTGTATCAGGATTCCAAAGCTTGTATCCTTTTATGCCAAAACTATAACCAATAAAAATACATTTAACAACCTTGTTTTCCAATTTAGACCTTTTTCATTTGGCACATATGCATATGCCTCACAACCAAAAAAATGAATGTGTCTTAGAGAGGGCTTCTTTCCAGACCATGCTTCCAAAAGTGTTTTCTCAACAAGAGCATAATTAGGAGAATGGTTTATTAAGTAACATGTTGTTGTAACTGCCTCAATCCAGAACTTCTCCTCCAAGCCAGCATTGCTTAGCATACTTTGTGCTCTTTCCATCACTGTCCTTTTGAACCTTTCAGTAACTCCATTTTGTTGCGGAGTGTAGGGTGTAGTTTTATGTCTTTTAATCCCATGATCTTTATAGTACCTTTCGAACTCATCAAAACAAAACTCACCGCCATTGTCAGTCCCTAAACATTTTATTTTTCTTCCAGTCTGATTTTCCACAAGGTTTCTAAATTCCTTAAAATGATTGAACACTTCTGATTTAATTTTCAAAAAATAAACAAATGTCCTTCTTGAATAATCATCAATGAACGATACATAATATCTTGATTTAGACAAAGAAGGAACATTTACTGGACAAAAAAAATCAGAATGTATATAATCCAGTAAACCAGATGATTTGTGAGGACTAGAGTAAAATGAAACATGGTGTTGTTTACCATATATACAATGTTCACAAAATTCGAATTCAAAGGTACAGTCATCAAGCCCCTCAACCGGGTTTTTATTTTTCAAAATTTTCAAACCTTTTTCTCCAATGTGGCCTAGCCTATGATGCCAGAGCATAGTCTTTTCTGTTGGAAGTTTAACTTCCATAAAGTTTGCACTATCAGGAACTTTGTCCTCCTTTTCTCCATGAGTAGCTTTTTGTGACTTTGTAGAGACACTATTGCATTGAATAGTAGATACATCCAGGTTATACAAGGTACCAATACGAGCACCCCTAGCTAGCACCATTGAGCCTCTAGTCATTTTGCATCCATTTCCAGAGAATGTGACTTGAACTCCAACATCATTCAACTTACTAACAGAAAGTAAATTTTGAGCCAGACCTGGTATATGCATTACATCATTGATTCCCTTCACTCTTCCATCAGGGAATTGAATTCTGACTCTTCCATGGCCAACTATTTCCAAAGATGAATCACTTGCCAAATACACCCTTCCACCATCGTATTTTTCATACTTAGTGAACCAATCTCTATGAAATGTCATGTGGAAAGATGCTCCAGAATCAATCAGCCAGACATCATCTGATGCCTGTGTAGCCAAGGCTGCAATGAAAGCGTCTGCATCACTTTGAGAAGAATCATTATCGGAAGAATACTTCTCCTTCTTTTTCTCCTCTTTGCAATCCTTTCGGACATGACCAAGTTGCCCACAATTCTAGCACTTCACCTTGGACTTCTTGCCATGAGACCTTGATCTCCCTTCTGATTTTGATTTGGACTTCTTGTCCTTCTTCTTGCCTTTTTCTTTGAATCTTCCTCTAACAGCAAGAGCCTTCTTCGCCATCTCAGAAGATTTTCTTCTCATCTCTTTTGATAACAAAGAAGCAACAACATATTCCATCTTAAAAGTGGATGTCGTACTCCCAATAGCCATCACCAAGTGATCCCAAGAATCTAGCAAAGAACATAACAATAGCATACAATGATCTTCTTCATCAATCTTCACACCCACAGATGCTAAATGAGCAATCAGCATGTTGAAAGCATTCAAATGATCAGCAACAAACACTCCTTCCTACATTTTCAAAGATTACAACTTCTTTCTCAAGAACAACTTATTCACCAAGGACTTGCCCTAATAAATAGCTCCCAGTCTTTTCCACAAAGAAGATGTAGTATTTTCTTCATGAACATTTAGAAGAATAGAGTCTGCTAAATAGAGCCTTATTAGCCCCTTCGATTTTTGATCTGTGAGGTCCCAATCCTCTTGCTTCATGCCTTTAGGTTTCGTTCCAGACACAACAAGCCAAAGATCACGGTCAACTAACAGATCTTCCATTTTAAGTTTCCACAACTCAAAATTACTGCCATTGAATTTCTTAATTTCAATCTTTCCTTATGTGCTTGCCATCTTAATCTATAATTTGAATTACCAGACTTCTACAATACTCCCACTGAACATAATTGACACAAAAAACCCAATGTACCCACAAGGATAAGACAACTGGCCAGGCTCTGATACCACTTGTAAGGAAATCTTAGGTGCGGAACAAACTCTCCTAATGCCAAAACCTTAGGGAAGAATGCAGATATGACTTTAAATTTTACAATTATAGCTCAATAAGATGCACATGAAAAGAATAACAGAAAAGAGAAAGAAAACATACACAATTGGACACCAGATTTAAGTGGGAAAAAACTTACGGGAGAAAAACCCACCACACCAAGAAAAGCCTCTTTGTATTATAGTAAACAAAATTACATACAAAGTACATAATTCACTTTCTGATGTCAATTTACAGCAGCAACATTCACTGATCAATCTTGTACAGAACATTAATCTCACAATGATCTTAGACACATACAATGAACCCACTCAGATCAATCTATTTTCAGTATCGAATAGAAATCTTTGTTACCCGAACCTATCATTGTCATCCGTTATAGAGTATATCTCATTCTGTTCATGGTCTATTGATCTTCCACATAGGGATGGTCACAACTGTTTAACTTCCAACAATTCACATTCCACTTCGCTCATTGGTTCAAAGCAGACCACGTCAGACAGTCGTTTGGTCAAAATGTTCAAACTGAATCGCATGTTGGTGAGACACCAGACCGTGCCTCCCCGATGCAAAAATACCTGATCACATAGCTATCGGCAAGACCAAAGGTATTGACAACACTTTGAGAAGTCAAACCGATAACATATCAAGTCTCCTTGATATCATAGGAAAACCAACTATCCATCGGCAAGAGTCACCACCATCGGTAAGAGTCATACTGAATGAACCAGCCTGTCAGTGAGAGAAACATCCATTGGCAATATCCCACATTGATGCGGAATATTAGTAGTCATTAGTTTATAAATAAAATTCCAAAGACTTTAAGTATCCATGAGTTAGTCCTTTTATTACCAACTTACTCGTACACCGCATTTGACTATCACACTGAACTGTTGGTCATTCCTTGTGGTTTCCACCATGACACGCATTCACTGCTTGTGCATTTCTAGAGAATCAAGCTGGGAATCTACAATATTCTCAACAAGTCTCCCAGAATTCCAAGTGGTCCCCACATCCGTTGGCTTGTTGCTCAAACAGAGAAAACAAAAACTTTGTAACTCTCACTGATGGTTAGAAAGTTCCAGAAATCACTGATGCTGCAACAACAAAGGAAGTCGGTCAGTCAGGAAGTAATGAAACTTCCAAACTCTGTGACAAGGTTACAAACTTAGGAACTCCATCGATCAGTCGACAATGAAGACTTATACAGAGATATAAGCCAGCAAGTTGAGGCACAATTTCCAACAAGAGGTGCAGGAGGTAAGTATTGTTTTCTATTTGTTTTCAATTTCTTAGTTTCAAGTTGATTTTGTTTGTTTTAGGTTAGATTTTTTTTTAAAAAAAAATTGTAGGAGATGAAAATGATCCTGCAAATCCCTAAAATCCTCAACAGGAAGAACAGGAAAATCCTCCTCAACAAAATCAACCTCCCCCACCAATCACTCAACACCCTCCTGGCACTCAACAAAATTTGAGGAGTGAAATTGAGAACAACAAAAAACAAATTGAGGATCTTATTAGTAGGTTGAGTGATCCAAATGCTTCAACCACAGAAAGAATTACATTAGCAAATTCAATGAAAGAGATGTTAATAAATGTAGATTCAATAACCCAACAAATAACGAGATGGCAAGATACGAGGCAGGCAGCTAGGGCATATTATGTAGATAAACTATCATATAAACAAGTAAAAGATTTAAAAATTACTAAAGGTGATTTGTGCTCTTTATTCACTGACCCTAGAACAAATCAAAATATTAGCCTCAATGCGAAGAGGTTTACTATTCATTGGTTCCACCACCAAGAGATTAGGAACTATTTTTATGATAGGTGGTACTTGGTCTTTGATTACCCACCATTCAACAATTTTGAAGTCCCCCAATATTTTCTTAGGAAACTATACAGTGAGTTCGTATTGAACCAAATCCCAAATTATTTTGATATGAGGGAGTTCTAGGGGAGAGGTGGGATGTCAGCTCAAGATAGGCCTGGTACACAACCAGATCCTATGCCACAAGGGAGACGACCTCTCGCTAGGCCACCTTGTAAGCACATTGTTATGCCTGTCGTTGTGAAGGAGAGTGTCAACATGGAGACATTGCAGGTGATCAACACTTTGACCCAGAGTGTCATCCATCATACTAGCCCTATTGTACAATTTGATCTAAGGGAGTCTTTGGGTGGTGGCCTTTGAACCCATGTGTGTCAATCTTGTGGGGTGACTTGTTCATATGACCCCACTAGCACTCAGGAGGCTGCTATGCAAGATTTGTATGTTGCTATGCAGGATTTGTATGCTGTTACACAGGATCTGTATGCTACTACATAGGATCCATATGCTGCTATGGGGATGGAGAGAACGACTGACATTTTTCATCATGCATATGGCATTGATAGTCAGGTAAAATTCAACTTGCTCATTGAATTTAATTTATTAAATTTTGATTCTGAAATGCAAGATTAACTAATTTAGTTTTGTTATTCTAATAAAATTGTAGGGTCACAGTGTTGAGACTGGATACACCAGTCCTCCACCTACTTAATTCTGCAATACACCTATCAGTGGGGTATGTAACTAGTAAACAATTATAAATTTATTACATGTTAATAGCATTGTTTTACGAATGGTATTTTAATACATGAGATTTTGGATGTTGAACAAGCTAATATTGGCAGTTTCAAGCAAACACCTCCTAGTGCCAGTGGATTTACTCAAATGTACACAGAGGTAATAGAATAAAGAGAACTTAACTAATGAATTCTACTTAATAGATTTGTGTAGTTTATATTCATATTGTTGGTTACGTTTCATTACACATCATTCAAACTCAAAGAATTACTTCAAATTCCATAACTAATAACTAGATGTTGATAGATGAAAAAATTTCAACTATACAATATAGTTGTTTATAAAGTCAACATAAGCAACACAATGCAATTACTTCACATGGAGGCATGTGCTTGCAAAGGTGCACCAACACAACAAACTATGGATGCTTGGAAAAAATCTATGAAACCATAATAGTAAGCAATAGCATAGACAAGGGAGTTAGTGATGTAGAGCATCATATCAAAACACTCAATCATCAAGGTACATCTGATGCAGAGCATCCAACAAACACCATCAACATCATTTCTTCAAAGGATTTCAATCCAAAATAGAATTAGGAGAAGATCAAATATAATTTCATCAGAAATCTACTTTTCATTCAACCAAAATCCACTCAAATTCTCTTAGCCATTCCATAGGCCATCATTCATCATTCCACTAATCAGTATTCCAATTTACTCATTCAAAGCAAAAACCATATTAAAGAAAAAATTGAATTAATCAATTAGATTCATATCATTCTCAACCACCATAAAAACAACATAAACCTGATTATTGACACTTGAACAATTCATCCTTTCATTTATTCACCAAGGCAACAAATCAACTAAACCATACCTCACTATTATCAGTGCATTATCAAGCACTGTACTCACCATATTTTGACTGTAGTAGTCTATTTACAGGTTACAAAATCCTACTACAACAAAATCTTGATTATCATCTTGTGGTTAATCACCAATTTGCTCAAAAGGCTTCATAATACTCACCCATCCAACCATCAAAGCCACCAAACCTGTATTATACACCTTAACCAAATTTAGTAACATCAATCATATCATTAGTTTGATAGTAACCAAGAACTCAATATCATCCTTTCCACTGTTTAAACAAACATCTTTGTTTTGACCAAACAATATCATATTCCTCTAGTAGGTCTGTCAACCATTAAATCAGGTAGTTACATTCCTATCTCAAAGCTTATTAAAAAACTCAATGCATGTTTAGAAACACTTTCCAGCACATCACAACATATCAAAGTTCTTATATGTTTGACATAAAAAAAATCATCAGATTTCAGACTGTCCTCTGAAGAAAGGCTAGTATATTAGGCCTGTTTTACAAAGGAGACCCCTTCAAAACCATTCCAAATCACTCAAAACCTCAAAAAAGTCTTCAAGCATGTCTTATAACTCAATATTTCACCATTTATAGGGATTGAAAACCATAAAAATGTTCTGATCCAATAAACCCTCATTTATAGGGTGTAAAAGCACAAATCAAGGAGGGTTTTGTGAAAAATACTCTTGCAAACCTCTATTTCTCTGGCCACTACCTGGAAAATGATTGTTTATGTGTGCCAAGACCTTCTACATCATTTCCAAGCCTCTGAAAGCTTTATTTATTCATGACCCATGACTGTAGCATCACTTTGTGTAGGAAAATCCTCTATTTTCCAATGTAGTAGCAACTCCACCATGGTATTCTTGCTTTTCCCTGCACTTACAATCATCAAAACATGCAAAACATCCTAAAATTAAGCCACTCCACCAATTTACTTGACCTATATTGGTGGAGTAGTGAAGAAAAACCCTATTGGACTCTCAAACTTGCTTCTAAAAGGACTCTGTCGGGCATTGAAAACTGCCTCTTATTCTTTTATTTCCTAAAACTAACCAAGTTCAACTCTTGAAATTGGAAATTAACTCCTCATTACATGTATTCACACTATGATTTAACTTTGGGTGTTCCTAAATTACCAACACAAGAAAAAAAAATAATGGAGTAATGTTGCAAACTCAGAAATAGGGAATTTTTATTTCAAAATCTAATTACAAGAACACAAACTTCTAGTTTTTCTCGTCTTTACATGCCTTTTAAAGATATTTCCTTTTCCATAACTGTCTTTCCATCGGTTGAAACTACCCCTTTTAACCCTTAATATGCCTTATTTCCTTTTTTTTGTCAATTTAACAACTTTTAACAATATTACATTATTGCATTGTTTGCATTTTCCCACTTTGACCACCTAGAACTTACCCATAACCTTAAATACATTCAAATAAGACCTCATATGACCTTGAACATGCTTTACATCATTTTTCCATGACCTTTTGTGATTGACTCAATACAAATTTGAACACTCATCCCTTTTGCAAAATTGAAAAGTATTCGATGACCTAGGTGCTCCTGCACCAATATATGACCCAATTGAATTAGGAGAAGACCAAATTGAATAAGCAACTAAAATTTCTTTCTCTTTTCATAAAAAATCACATTGTTTCATTTGCAAACCACAATGCAATAACAATCCAACTCATTTCAATACTTCTTATCATCCTCAAGCTTCAAACATCTTATTTATCAACAAAAATGACTGATCCATGCACAAGAAACCTAATTATAGTCACTAAACAATCCACTCTTTCATCAATCACCAAGGTACCCTTCCACTCAATTTTCTTTACCTAGGAAAAATAACCAAAAACCAATCTTTCATGTTACAACCTATATCCATCAGATCCTAACACACCTTTGTCATCATCAATTTATCTGAATTCAAAGCAAAAACATGATAAAGAGCTTTGAATCTTTCAATTCCTTAAACAACTCACCAAATTTTCACTTTTACCAACTAGTTCCTCAAGATCAAGATAATACAATCAACCATTTACACCTCAATCATTTCATCTAACTTCCAAGACATTTCTCACATCATGTTTATTGTCTAAGCTTATTCTATGCACAAATCAAGCCCTACAAAGGAGGGTTTATTGCATAAGGTACTTAAAAACCTTAAATACTCCTGCCACCACCACAAACACCATGGAAATACCTTGCATAAGCTTTAGAAACGATGCAGAGTGGCAAGGAAGGAAAACTCACAATCACAAATGGCAAAGTCACTCCACTGAATGCTTCTCTCAAATACTCTTATGAGGAGTCCTAAACTCCACTATTCTTTAAGAGATCAACCCCACACACCTAGGGTTCACAACTTAGACCACTCACAAATCTTGAAAACATTTGGATCATGTCTCATTAAGTCAAAACAAGGTTTAACAACCCTCTAGCATTTAGGTTTCAACAAACACCCATCACTATGGTGACTTAGACCTCACTCTCTCTTAAGGCTTGTAGCCCTTTCCCGGTAGGACAGTTAGAATAAAAAACACAAGGAAGAATGTTAAGACACCAAACCTATGGATTTATATCCCTAAGATGGACCCCTACAAGGTTCCAAAACCCTTCCTCTTGACTGTCAAAATATCACTCACAATGGCCCTTTCTACCGCTGCTCCAAAAGGCCTAATTCATAGACCTACACCTAGGTCTTGACTATATAGGCTATCCCCTTCACCCCAAAGCCAAAATTCAGACTCCTAAAAGTTATCCACACCTGTTTCCACCATTCCTAAGTGCCTCTTAAACATATTCTTCAAAATCAAGGAAAAACTCATTTTTTTTGCTTATCAATTATGCTTGCCACATAGAGATGTCAAGCCAAAATTCATGCACAACTGCCAACAATGAGCCTTCCATTTTCCAAACCATTAAGGAAATGATAGTACAGACTTATATCTTCCATCCCACTAAGATTTAGCAATTTTACAATGTGGGAATGGAAGAAATATACATTTTTCACCCAAAACCCTGATTTTAAGGGTTTTCAAACCACCTGATAGAGAAATTGTAATATCTCCCTTGATACTCAATGAAATCTCACCACTCCAATGCCAAAGGAAATATTATTCAATTACCTATCCAGCCATTATGGGATTGGAGTATGAAAGTGAACATATAGTCCGTACCAAGTATGAGATCAACAAATTCTTCAGAAAAATACAGGAAAAACATCAAACTTCTTATTGAAACTTCTTCAAAACATCAACATCAACCTTGCCTCAACCAATAGAGGCATATTTGAAGTCTTACAAACTCCCTCCAACTTCTTGCAACTGTCTTTTGAAAAGAGAGACATTGGAAAATGATTAATCTCATGCTTTGACTTCTAATTGCCTAGTTAAGGAAATGCGAGCAACTTCTACCAACTCGACCACAAAGAGCCTTCCAAAATGTGTCAAAGTCATTTAAAACCTTGTAAAAAATTAAGGTGACTCCCCTTAGGTGTCTAGATACAACAAGGCATCCTTTTTCCTTATTTTTCCAAGATGCACTAGACTTACAAAGGAGGATGGAGACCTTGTTGTACAAAGAAGTTGGTCACCAAGACCAAAAACTCAACCAAAAACCTAGAAGACATACTACAAAGCATTGAAATGGTCCATAAGACCTTATTCCATCCATAAACCAAGAAAAAAAATATGACAAATTATTCTAGGTCCCTTAGACCAATGGGTGCTCCTGCACCATACTCCCAAGCAAGAAAAAGATCTCAAGTCCTCTTTGAGATTAGGTCTTCTATAGTAGTTCCATGCTGTTTAATATCATTTTTTGACATCCATGTTACATCCTCTTCAGGTAGACCTTTCCATTTGACTAGGTATTCCTTGTAAACCTTCCTTCTAGTCTTCTTTGTCTCCTTGGTGTCTAGGATGCATTCAAGAGCCATAGGTTGGTTGGGAGGTAGTTCCTTCACCCAATCTTCATCCTCCATTTCTGTTGTACCTGCTCCATCACCTACATTGATAGAAGCTTTGAAAGGATACAAGTCAGAAATTTTGAAGATAGGAGAGATTTCCACCCTAGGAGGTAGCTCTATTTCATAAGCATTTTGGCCAAACTTGTGGACCACCTTGCAAGGTCCTATCTTCTTCATCATGAGTTTGGTATACTTTCCTTTTGGAAGTCTCTCCTTCTTCAAGTGTGCCATCACCAAGTCTCCAACCTTGAATTGGACATTCCTCTTCTTTAAATCTACCTTTTCCTTATACTTCTCAACATTCTTTTGAAGGGTTTTCTTCACTTGTTGATGAATATCCTTGATTGTAACCACAAAGTCCTCACCTTGAGCACTTCTCTTAGCAACTCCTTGTAGATCTCTTAGTTCATAGACCCCTCTAGGGTGCATGCCATAGACTACTTCAAAAGGGCTTCTACCAATGCTCCTATTCATGGAGTCATTCTATGCAAATTCATCCTAAGGTAAAATCAGATCCCAAGCTTGTCCATGCTCCTTGGTAAGGCATCTTAAGAGGTTTCCCAATGATCTATTCACCACTTCAGTTTGTCCATCTGTTTATGGATGGTATGCTGAACTAAAGGATAGATTTTTTCCTTGAGTTTCTTCCACAAGGTCCTCCAAAAGTGACCAATGAATTTAGAATCCCTGTCAGAAACAATGCTTAAAGGAAATCCATGTATCCTAACAACCTCCTTAAAGAAGAGATCTCCTATATGAGATGCATCATTGGTGCATTTGCAAGGAATAAAATGTGACATCTTACTAAATCTATCAACTACCACAAAGATACTATCAAAACCTCTTTGGGTTCTAGGCAACCCCAAGACAAAGTCCATACTTACACACTCCCAAGGCCTATTGGGAATGGGAAGTGGCTGATAGAGTCCTGCATTTGATGAAGTTCCCTTTTCCTTTTGACATATTGTGCAGCCTTTCACATACCTTCTCACATCCACCTACAACTTTGGCCAATAGTAAAATCTCCTAACTTGTTCCAAGGTCTTGTCAAGGCCAAAGTGACCTCCAAGACTCCCACTGTGTTTCTCCTTTATGATATTCTACCTCATTGAGCACTTACGCACACACAATTGGCTTCCTTTGAAGAGAAAACCATTTTGCAATAAAAAGTCAGAGAATTTTCCATGAAAAGAATTCAAATGCTTTTCACAAACATTGTATACCTCCTTGAAATATGAATCTTCATGATACATATCCTTCAATGCTTCAACCCCCATGCTTTGGAGTTGGATCTCTTGCACTACAAGTTCCCTTCTACTAAGAACATCTGCCACCTTATTTTCTTGGCCCTTCTTATGCTTTATTGTGAAAGTATAGGCTTGCAAAGACTCTACGCACTTCATGTACCTATGACTGAGTTTGTCCTATGCATTCAAAAAACTCAAGGCATGATTATCAGTATAAACAACAAATTATTTAGGTAACAAGTAGTGCCTCCACTTTTTGAGGGCTTGGACCATAGAATACAATTCCAAATCATAGGAAGAATACTTCCTCTTTGCTTCATTCAACCTCTCATTGAAAAATGCAACTAGTTTTCCTTCTTGGCTCAAAACAACCCCTATTGCTTGATTGCTAGCATCACACTCAATGGTAAAAAATTTATAAAAATCAGGGAGCACAAGTATAGGCTATTGTGCTACTCTCATTTTCAGATATTCAAACCCTTTATCAGCCTCATTGGTCCAAGAAAACTTACCTCTGTTACCTCCTTTGATGGTGTCCAAGATTGGTGCACAAATTTGGCTAAAGTTCTTGATGAACTTTCTATAAAAGCTTCCAAGTCTATGGAAGCTTCTCACATCTCCCATGGATTTTGGTGTTGGCCAAGTAAGAATAGAATCCACCTTTGAAGGATCCATCTTCAAACTTCCCTTGGAGATGACAAAACCAAGGTAGACTAGTTTTTCCTTCATGAATTCACACTTTTCCATGTTGATCAGTAGCTTCTCCTCTTGTAACCTCCTTAGTACCATGTCAAGGTGCTTCAAATGTTCTTCTTTAGATCTGCTAAACACAAGGATGTCATCTAAATAAACTACAAAAAAATTCCAATGAAAGGTCTCAATACCTCATTCATAAGGCACATAAATGTACTAGGGGAATTTGATAACCCAAAGGGCATCACCAACCACTCATAGAGCCCTTCATTAGTCTTAAAAGTTGTCTTCCATTCATCCACCTCTCTGATCCTTATCTAATGGTACCCGCTTGATAGGGTAGGGTTGGATGAGACTCTCACAGTCTCATGCTCAGGTCTTTGTTCTCAAGAACTTCTAGTGTACTCCTTCACCATAACCTTTAGGTCCTATCACAAGGTATAGGCATCCCTGGTATTACTGGCCAACCCCTCTATCAACATTCCTCCATACTACCAAGCAAATCTTGGTGCCTTGCCACTATCTCACCATTGACCCTTATTCTTCCCTAAAGGCCAAATCCTCTCAACATTCAATTTGATTCTTGTAGGGGTGTGTAAATATTGTAATTGCTTCAAGGTAATCAATCTAGGGTTCTTGTTTCATCACAAAATCCCTTCCTAGGGTTAGAAAAGGCTACAAGCCTAGAGCCCCAATTAGGCCTCTCAACAAAGAAAAGTGCAATTTTTCCCTAAATCCTCCAAATGACCAAGGTTCCTCCTTTGGGGTTTGTGTTTCCCTTCCCCACACCTTAAAGATTCTTAGGGTTTTGAGCCTGTACAGGCCGTACATTACTCATTCACAAATAAGCCAAAAACTAGGGTTTGCAAGCTTCTCTAGACTGTTTTCAGACTGTCAAAGGTTTCTCACTCCAAATGGTTTGGTGGAGCCTCCTCTGGATCACCAGGCCTTACCAAGACCTTCAACAAAATTCTCCAAAAAGAATTTCTCCAAGATCTAAGCACCCCTACAAGTTATGTCTTTTACTCCTGGTCTTCCCTAGCCGGACCCTGCCTAGCTCGCCTAGGGCAAGACAATGCTAGCAGCTCCTGACCTCACACAAGCCCTAAAAGATATCATATTTACACTAAGGGAGCCTAGTCACTATTCCCAAAGGTCCGTACAATTTGTACGGTGGGAAAGTGCTCTAGGACTCCATTCTCTCAAAACTGCCTGATTCAGGGCAAAAAAAGACAGAAAACAAACTATTTACAAATAAAAGATGAAAATTATTTACAAAGACAAATGGATGGCACACTAAGCTTGCACAATATTCACACTACATTCTACAAACAAAATAACAGTAGGTTTACTCCATCAAAGCACAATTTGGATGCAAAAATCAGAAAATTGCCTCTTAGAACGCTGTTTCCATCAATTTTACAAGTTTTCACCAAAACACTAAAACTTCCAACCTTTCTCCAGGGTCAAGTCATCCATTAAATAGGTTCCAAAAATATTTGAGCTTCTTGGGTTAAGCCTTTAGATGACCTAATGGCAAAAGTTATAAAACCCACTGTGTTTTTCAATCTTTGGCAAGTTTTTACCATTTAGCAAAATGAGACTCTAAACTTATTGAACACTTGACAAACTCTTTCCCAAAGATCAAAAACACCTCTAAGCTCAACAATAAATGGTCTACATGACCTTATGACAACAAAACAAAAATTAACCATCTAGGTTTCTTCTTTACCTAAGAAACTGCCTATTGTTCCTTAGGTGCTCCTGCACCATTCTCCCCCTCTCAGCTCAAACACTAAGGATTGGAAGGAGAGATCAATGACAGGTCAATGCCAAGCTTCTTAAACTGATCTTCTTGTACCCATGTAGCTTTTGATTCATGCTTTTTCTTCCACTTGATAAGGTGCTCCATGTACACCTTGTTCCTTGTAGACTTTTGCACTCTTGACTCCAAGATTTGCTCTGCCTGAGGCTTCTCTTGATTAGGTAGTGGTACATTACTGATGTCCTTGAAGATCTCTTGACTATTTTGAACCTCATCACTGACTGTTCCCTTATACTTGATCAAATCAGCAATGTTGAAAACTGGTGAGATGCCTAGATCAGTAGGTAGCTCCACCTTGTATGCATTCTTGCCATACTTGGCCAATATCTTGTAGGGACCTACTCTCTTCATCTGTAACTTGGTTGAAATTCCCTTCTACAACCTTGATTTGTTAAGGTGGACCATAACATAG
The DNA here is from genome assembly GCA_007258455.2 of Sequoia sempervirens. Classification (NCBI taxonomy): domain Eukaryota; kingdom Viridiplantae; phylum Streptophyta; class Pinopsida; order Cupressales; family Cupressaceae; genus Sequoia; species Sequoia sempervirens. The sequence goes on from VDFB02281492.1 coordinate 488,426,551, forward strand.
TCCCCTACTTGAAATTGCACATCTTTCCTTGACATATCTGCCTTCTCCTTCACTTTTTGTGTAGCCTCAATGACTGTCCTCTTGACCTACTCCTGAATCTCCTTCATGGTCTGACTGAAGTATTTTGCATGTCCACTTCTTTGTTCCAAAGTTCCAAGATCTCTGAGCTCATAGATGCCTCTTGGGTGCATCCTAGACACAACCTCAAATGGACTCTTCCCTGTTGTCCTCTTGACACTGTCATTATAAGCATACTCATCTTGTGAGATAACCATATCCCATGTCTGTCCATACTCCTTGGTTAGACATCTTAAAGGATTACCTAATACCCTGTTAACCACCTCTGTTTGACCATCGGTCTGAGGATGGTAAGCTGACCCAAAAGATAGGTTGGTACCCAATCTGCTCGATAGAGTCTTCCAAAAGTGACTCATGAACTTCACATCCCTGTCAGAAACTATGCTTAAAGGTAGTCCATGGATCCTTACAACTTCTTTGAAAAAGAGATGAGCTATGTAACTAGCATCATGAGTAGTTTTGTAGGGAATGAAATGACTCATTTTGCTAAATCTGTCTACCACTACATAAACACTGTCAAAACCAGTCTTGGTCTTGGGAAGGCCTACCACAAAATCCATGCTCACACACTCCCATGGTCTATTAGGAATGGGTAGGGGTTGATATAAACCAGCATTGCTAGCTCCTCCCTTAGCTTTCATACACACAACACATTGTTCCACATACCTTCTAACATCTCTTGCCAACTTAGGCCAATAATAGAATCTTTGCACTAGCTCTAAAGTCTTATTTATGCCAAAATGTCCACTAAGACTGCCATTATGCTTTTCCTGAATCAGATTTTCCCTCATTGAACCTTTTGGAACACATAATTGATTCCCTTTAAACAATAACCCACTTTGCAATGTATACTTAGAGTATTGACTATGGAAATGGTTCTCAAAGTTAGAACATACCTTATAGGCCTCTGAAAAGTCTTCATCTTCCCCATATAGATCCTTGAAACTCTCTATGCCAATGCTCTTAAGCTGTATCTCTTGCACTATTAACAACCTTATGCTTAATGCATCTACCACCTTGTTCATTTGTCCTTTCTTGTGCTTGATGGTAAAAGTAAAAGCTTGGATGTATTCCATCCATTTCAAATGCCTATTACTCATTTTCTCTTGAGTGTTGATAAAACTAAGTGCTTGATTGTCAGTGAAAACCACAAACTCCTTGGGTAGAAGGTAATGCCTCCATTTTCTAAGTGACTAAACCAAAGCATAAAGTTCCAAGTCATAGGTTGAATATTTCTTCTTTGCTTCATTTAGCTTCTCACTAAAGAAGGCTATAGGCCTACCCTCTTGACTTAGCACTCCTCCTACTACCACTCCACTTGCATCACATTCAACGGTGAACAACTTGACAAAGCTAGGTAATAGGAGAATTGGTTGATTTGCCACTTCTTGTTTTAGTTTCTCAAACCCTTTCTCAACTTCTTGAGTCCACACAAACTTAGTTTTCAAACCACCCTTGATTGTGTCTAGAACTGGTGCACATATGCCACTAAAGTTCCTTATGAATTTTCTATAGAATTGAGCCTATCCATGAAAACTCCTTACCTCTATCCCTGTGGTTGGTGTAGGCTAGTTTAGGATGGCTTCCACCTTGCTTGGATCCATCTTTAATGAGCCTTTGGACACTACAAAACCCAAATAGACAAGCTCTTGCTTGAAGAACTCACACTTCTCAAGATTGATTGCCAACTTGTCCTCTTGCAACCTTTTAAGAACCATCTCCACATGCTTCAAGTGTTCTTCTAATGTCTTGCTGAAGATGAGTATATCATCAAGATACACTACCACAAATATCCTTGTTAAATCCTTAAGCACTTCATTCATGAGCCTCATGAATGTGCTAGGGGCATTGGAGAGACCAAATGGAATCACTCTCCACTCATATAACCCATCATTTGTCTTAAATGCTTTCTTCCACTCATCACCATCCTTAATTCTGATATGATGGTATCCACTCTTAAGATCCAACTTTGTGAAGAATTGAGCGCCTCCAAGACAATCCATTAAATCTTCAATTCTAGGAATAGGGAACCTATACCTAATTGTGATTCTATTTATTGCTCTAGAATTAGTACAAATTCTCCACTTACCTCCCTTCTTAGATGCCAAAACCACTGGTACTGCACATGGGCTGATGCTCTTTTGAATTAGTCCTTGATCCAACAATTCTTGTACTTGCCTAGCTACCTCTAAGTTCTGCTCTGGTGTAAGTTTGTATGCTGCTTTTTTAGGAAATGAGGCTCTAGGTATGAATTCAATTTGATGACTTATGGCTCTCTTTGGTGGTAGAGTTGTAGGTGTACCATCACTAACTATGCTCTTGTACTTATCAAGTAACTTTTGGACTGCTTCTGGTAAGACTGTCTTTTCAGCCTTGTCTTCTTCTTTGGGTTGCAACACAACCACATATCCTTCATTCCCTTGGTGTAGGTTCTTAAGGAACTCCTTACCACTGCTCAACATGATGTTTGGTGTCTTTGACTATCCTTCCTCTTCTTCTGTCAGTGACTGTAGCTTGAAGGTCCTTCCATCCTTTTTGAATGAAATAGTATTCTCTTTCCCATCATAAATAACACTTCTGTCATATTGCCATGGTCTACCCAGTAGTAGATGGCATGCATCCATGGGTAATACATCACAAACTAACTTGTCCTTGTATCCTCCAATGGAAAACTCCACCGTTACTTGCTCATTCACCAAAACACTCTGCCCTTTGTTCAACCATGTGACCTTGTAGGGGTTAGTGCGGGGTACCTTCTCCAATTTTAGTTTTGCTACTACCTCCTTTGAGATTATATTGTCTATTGAACCTGAATCTACTATGACCTTGCATACTTTTCCAAGTATCTTGTACCTTACTCTAAAAAGAGCTCTTCTTTGTTTAGGTTCTTCCCTAACCGGTTGTTTGATCAGGACTCTATTAAACATCAGATTCTCTCCTACTTCAGAGTCTATATGACTGACCTCAGATGCCTTAGGACTCATGGTGTCCTCTTGTGCATAAGCCACTCTCTTTTCATTGCTTGATAAAGATGATTTCTCCAGACACCTATAAGTAGGATGACCTATTTGATTACAATGGTAACACTTCATGTTTGCAAAATAAGAATTGCTCCTGCCTGCTCCTCTTCCTCTGTTTGAACCTCCTTGAGGTCCTCTTCCTTTGTTAAATCCACCTTTGGAAGATGTTTCTCCTCCATGCTCAGTGAGTTTATATTCTCCATGATTTCTTTGGTCATTGCCTCTACCTTGGTAGCCACCACGATGTCCTCTTTGATCTCTTTGATCTCTGCCTTTTCCTCTACCCTTAGAAGCCTAATCTTGCTTCCTCTTGTTCCTTTCCTTAATCTTGATAGCCAACTGATAACATTGGTGTACTCTCTTGGGACTTAGAAGAGCCATCTCCTCTTGAATGTTCCATTTCAAGCCATTAAGGTACCTAGCCACCTTGAGACTCTCATCCTCTGTCACATTAGATCTCATGCAAAGTTTTTGAAACTCTTTAGTATAAGTGTTTACATCTTTGTCTTTTTTCCTTAAGCTTTTCCTTTTCTTGTGTAACTGAATCTCATAGTCATCTGGCATGTAGGCTTCTTTCACCTTGGCCACCATTCCTTTCCAAGTTGATATGGGCTATTTTCCTTCTTTTTCCCTCTCTGTCTGAATGAACTTCCACCATGTCAAGGCTGATCCTCTTAGTCTTGATTTAGCAACCTTCACCTTTTGTGCTTCAGTGACTCCATCACACTCAAAATGTTTTTCCATGCCTTCTATCCAATCGATGACTAGATCAACTTCCATCTTTCCACTAAAAAGTGGTATGCCTTCAAGTGCTTTCCCACTCAAAGCTTTCAATGCCTTCAAGAAAGGCTCCTCCTTCAAAACAGGGTTAAGTTCAGGGGTCTTATCTTCCTCTGCAATCTCTTCTTCCTTAGGGATCCTTCCTTCAAATTGTGCAGTCCTCACTACTTGTTCAAGCTGGGCTATCCTTTCCCTCAATTGCTTATTATCTTCCTCCTACTCTTCAACCATCTTGGCCAATTGTGCATTTTTCACCATGGCGGTAGTATCACTTGACTCAACCTCTGACATATATTACTCTTTCCCAAATCTTTAACTTGCTTTGATACCAATTTGATAGGGTAGGGTTGGATGAGACTCTCACAGTCCCATGCTCAGGTCTTTGTTTTCAAGAACTTCTAGGTGACTCCTTCACCATAACCTTTAGGTCCTATCACAAGGTATAGGAACCCCTGGTATTACTAGCCAACCCCTCTATCAACATTCCTCCATACTACCAAGCAAATCTTGGTGCCTTGCCACTATCTCACCATTGACCCTTATTCTTCCCTAAAGGCCAAATCCTCTCAACATCCAATTTGATTCTTGCAGGGGTGTGTAAATGTTGTAATTTATTCAAGGTAATCAATCTAGGGTTCTTGTTTCATCACAAAACTCTAATTAACCATCGCTTTCACAAAATCCCTTCCTAGGGTTAGAAAAGGCTACAAGCCTAGAGCCCCAATTAGGCCTCTCAACAGAGAAAAGTGAAATTTTTCCCTAAATCCTCCAAATGACCAGGGTTCCTCCTTTGGGTTTTGTGTTTCCCTTCCCCACACCTTAAATATTCTTGGGTTTTTGAGCCTGTACAGGCCGTACACTGCTCATTCACAAAATAAGCCAAAAACTAGGGTTTGCAGGCTTCTCTAGACTGTTTTCAGACTGTCAAAGGTTTCTCACTCCAAATGGTTTGGTGGAGCCTCCTCTAGATCACCAAGCCTTGCCAAGACCTTCAAAAAAATTCTCCAAAAATAATTTCTCCAAGATCTAAGCACCCCTGCAAGTTATATGTCTTTTACTCCTGGTCTTCCCTAGCCAGACCCTACCTGGCTCAACTAGGGTAAGACAATGCTAGCAGCTCCTGAACTCACACAAGCCCTACATGATATCATATTTACACTAAGGGAGCCTAGTCACTATTCCCAAAGGGCCGCACAATTTGTACGGTGGGAAAGTGCTCTAGGACTCCATTCTCTCAAAACTGCCTGATTCAGGCTAGAAAAAGATAGAAAACAAACTATTTACAAATAAAAGATGAAAATGATTTACAAAGACAAATGGATGGCACACTAAGCTTGCAAAATATTCACACTACATTCTACAAACAAAATAACATTAGGTTTACTCCATCAAAGCACAATTTGGATGCAAAAATTAGAAAACTGCCTCTTAGAACGCTGTTTCCATCAATTTTACAAGTTTTCACCAAAACACTAAAACTTCCAACCTTGCTCCAGGGTCAATTCATCCCTTAGATAGGTTCCAAAAACAATTGAGCTTCTTGGGTAGAGCCTTTAGATGACCTAATGGAAAAAGTTATAAAACCCACTGTGTTTTTCAATCTTTGGCAACTTTTTACCATTTAGCAAAATGAGCCTCTAAACTTATTGAACTCTTGACAACCTCTTTCCCAAAGATAAAAAACACCTCTAATCTCAACACTAAATGGTCTACATGACCTTATGACAACAAAACAAAAATTAACCCTCTAGGTTTCTTCTTTACCTAAGAAACTGCCTGTTGTTCCTTAGGTGCTCCTGCACCACCACTCTTTAGATCAATCTTGGAAAATTAAGATGCTCCTGATAGACAATCCATGAGGTCCTCAGTTCTTGGCATCAGGAACCTATATCTGATTGTGATCCTATTAATGGCTCTTGAATCCAATTCCCATCCTTCCTTGGTGCTAGGACAGTAGGAACAACACATGGGCTCAAACTCTTCCTCACTAGCCCTTTATCCATAAAATCTTGCACTTGTCTTGCAATCTCCTCATTTTGAGCAGGTGTCATCTTGTATGCGGCCTTATTGGGAAATGTATCCCCTAGAATCAGATCAATATGGTGGCTTATATCCCTAATGGGAGGTAGGGAACTAGGTAATTCATTCACCGTTATGTCCTTGTACCTTTCCAACAACTCTTCGACTTCCTTTTGTGCATCTTCCTTCTTCTTTGTGGGAAGATCTACTTCACTTTTTGGCTTCATAATTAGGAAGAATCCTCTTCCTCCTCCTTCCTTCAAGGTCTACATGAACTCCTTCTCACCCACCATCAAAACACTAGGCCCTTCATGCTTTGCCTTGTCTTCTTCTAAGAGAGGTGAGAGGTTGTAAGTCTTCCCATCCTTCACAATGGAGTATGTGTTCTTCTCCCCATCATGCTTGGTCTTCCTATCAAACTGCCAAGTCCTACTAGAAATATATAGTTTAATACTTGTACTCAAAATTTTGTTCATTAGATCTCATACATTATAAGTCATGACGTGGATCGCTATTGTAACCTTTTTTGTGATTGAATAATTTTTTCTTTTATTTTCAGATGTTGGTTGTGGAAACATCTCCAAATGTTACAAGGGCAATGGATATCATTGTTTCATTCACTATACAATCCTCAATGGCTCTGATAGAGGAGGTATGAGGAAAATTACTAAATTTCAATTTGCATTTGTTGTTATAGATGTTAGTTCTAGTGAAAAATCAAACCATTATTGATTCGTAGTTTAATTCCTATTTGGATGGTTTATACAAGGCTTGAGCACACTTGAGCATCAACATGCAAATATTTCCATCATAGATAGTGATAATGAGATGGCCGTAAGTGATTATTTTGTTAAATATATCATTTTTTATAATGTAATTTCTATATATTAATGTCTTTACTTCTTATTGTAACAGTTTAAACTTCACTAGGAGCTAAACCATAGGAGGAGTAGTAGGAGAACTCCTCGAGCACAACAAAAATGAGTGATAGACTTATTGCCATCGGATCGCCAAACAAAGGGAAAAAAATTATTTCCAGAGCCCTTTGTTGTATGCCTAGACATGGCAATTTTGTACATATCTTGTATTGGATATATTTGACATTGTATGCCTATATGGCATTCTCATAAGCCTATATGGCTATTTTGTAACTATATTTTATACTTATATCGACATATATTGATGTATGCGCACATGGCTATTTGGTTAATACAAATCTTTTTTATTGATGGTGTCCATATTTGCTCTTTTTGACAATGTCAAAAGCATGGCTGCATACAAATTAGGCAAAAGACTTTTCCTTTTGATTAGCAATGCATGGAAGTTTCAAAAAGTATCCTTGATATCACAAAAAGATATGTGTTTATACCATAGCAGCAAAAATATTTTGGGGAAAAAATTGGCAAACCAAAAGTATAAGATTTTCTGAAAAAATCGGGAAAAAGTCTAGAAAAAATCGAAAAAAAATTAGATTTTAAAAAAAAAGGTAAAAAAAAGTAGAACAAGAGATAATTTTTTAAAAATAATAATTTAAAGGCATTTCCATAGCATAGAGATATAGAGAGAAAATAAAATAAAGAGTTTAACTAATAAATTGTAAAAAATAGATTTTTGTAGTTTATATTCATATCGTTGATTACATTGCATTGCACATATTTCAAACTCAAAGCATTGCTTCACATTGCATAACTAATAACTAGATGTTGATAGATGACAAAATTTCAATTACAATATAGTTTTTACAAAGTCAACCTAAGCAGTTAAGAAATTACTTCACATTGCATAACTAATAACTAGGAGCATCTCCCAATTGCATTTGCTTGTCATGGCATTCTATGAGACTACATTTCTTTGAGACATTTTTTCAAACAATTCACTACCTTGTCTATACTACCACATTTTTGATACATGTCCACCAAAGTATTTTGTCAAATAGTTCACTGCCTTGTTGCTATGGCTGAAAGCCTAAAACAAGTGCTTTCGAACAAGCTATGGATGCTTGGAAAAAATCTATCAAAAGCATAATAGTAAGCAATATCATAGACACGGCAGTGAGCTCTTTGAAAAAATGCCTCAAAGAAATGAGGCTTCATGGTCATGGAATGCCATGACAATCAAATACTTTTGATTGTCATGGCATTCCATCACCATGAGACCTCATTTCTTTGAGGCATTTTTTCAAAGAGTTCACTGCCTTGTCTATGCTAACACATTTTTCATACATGTCTATCAAATCATTTTATCAAACAGTTCATTGCCTTGCTGCTATGGCTAAAAGCCTAAAACAGGTGCTTTCAACAAGCTATGGATTGTCATGGCATTCCATCACCATGAGACCACATTTCTTTGAGGCATTTTTTCAAACAGTTCACTACCTTGTCTATGCTACCAAATTTTTCATACATGTTTACCAAAGCATTTTATCAAATAGTTCACCTCCTTGCTGCTATGGCTAAAAGCCTAAAATAGGTGCTTCCAAACAAGCTATGGATGCTTGGAAAAAATCTATCAAAGCATAATAATAATAATAGTAAAATAACTATTTGAAAAATCCTCAAAGAAATGTGGTCTCAATGGTGGTGGAATGCCATGACAATCCATAACAATTTGCTTGTCATGGCATTCATCATGCCATTCCATCACCATGAAACCACATTTCTTTGAGGCATTTTTTCAAATAGTTCACTGCCTTGTCTATGCTACCACATTTTTTATACATGTTTACCAAAGAATTTTATCAAACAGTTCACCTCCTTGCTGCTATGGCTAAAGCCTAAAATAGGTGCTTCCAAACAAGCTATGGATGCTTGGAAAAAATTTATCAAAGCATAATAATAAGCAATAGTATAGACAGCGAATTGTTTGAAAAAAAGCCTCAAAGAAATGTGGTCTCAATGGTGGTGGAATTCCATGACAATCCATAGCAATTTTCTTGTCATGGCATTCGTCATGCCATTCCATCACCATGAAACCATATTTCTTTGAGGCATTTTTTCAAATAGTTCACTGCCTTGTCTATGCTACCACATTTTTCATACATGTCTACCAAAGAATTTTATCAAACAATTCATTGCCTTGCTACTATGGCTAAAATACTAAAAAAAGTACTTTCAAGCAAGCTATGGATGTTTGGAAAAAATATATCAAAGCATAATAGTAAGCAACAATCTATGGTCTCATGGTTTTTTTCACGCGAAAATCAACATGATTTTATTCACATTTTTTTGCAGGTTATAAACACATTTTTTTTTTGGATTTTTTTTTGTTTTAAATGGCATTCAAGTTTATGGTGGTTTTGTTGTTTATATGATGATATGTGATATTCTAATCATAATTCATGCTTCTATGTTGCATAGATATATATTTTATTTTTACATGTTTTTTGTACCAACAAACCCAAAACGAACTGAACCCCCCTCCAAATTTTTTTAGCCAAACCGGTGAATTGAACCCCCAAACCTGAACCTCAAAACCTATTCCAACACTCTTCATTTTTCCTGCACAAACTTAATTGACCACCAAATTATATTTCCCCTTGACTTTACCCATGTTTACTCCCTCAAACCTCTCTTTTTCATTCAAAACCCCTATTTTTCCAACTAGGGCATGTCATGCCATAACATAATTTTGACCTCCCCTATCCTTGCAGACCTTTTGAACACATCAAACTCCACAATCTCATCCTATTTCCAACCTATTCTAACTTATTTTGAAGCAATTTCTTCTTTTCACCTCTTCTAGCCTTGCTTTTAAGGGGCCTCAATTTTGAATTTTCAACAAGGGCAGCATTAGTAATCTCTTCCAATTCCCTTACTAATGCTATTTTCTTATTCCTACTCCCTATTGTACTTACATCAGGCCCATATCACCGAGACACATCCTGAACAATAGGTGGAATGGCCTATTTCAACATATTACACTCAAACCCTTAAGGGATCGATCTGATTGAATGCAGCTCAGAGCGATTCCACATGTTTGGGTGAGAAAGAGGACCATGCCTAGCGTGAACATGCCTATTCGGATGTGTTGGAATAGTCCATTGGGTCACACGAGTTGCAGAACGAAAGTTGCACCACTTTGCAACTTTCCATTGCTTCCATTTGACACTTTTTCCATCAACTGAAATATGGACACCACGGGAAAACCACTTCGAGATAATGAAAACTGAGAGAGGTTATTGTAGAGGGGCCCAACATGATCCCATGGGATCAAATGAGAATTTTCTAAGCATCACGGTGTCTGAGTAACCTCATGCTGAAGTTTGCAGCCATTTTTCCCCTTGGACCCTTAAGGGATCGATCCGATTGAACGTAGCTCAGAGCGATTTCACATGTTTGGGTGTGAAAGAGGACCATGCCTAGCATAAAAATTCCTATTCAAACACGTTGGAATAGTCTATTTGGTCACATGAGTTGCAGAACGAAAGTTGCACCACTTTGCAACTTTTCATTGCTTCCATTTGACACTTTTTTCATCAACTAAAAACTAGACACCATAGGAAAACCACTCTGAGATAACAAAAACTAAGAGAAGTTATTGTAGAGGGGCCCAACATGATCCCATCGATTAGATGAGAAGTTTCTAAGTGTCATGGTGTCCGAGTAACCTCATGCTGAAGTTTGCAGCCATTTTTCCCTTTGGACCCTTAAGGGATCGATTCGGGTTGAATGTAGCTTAGAGTGATTCCGTTTGGGTGTGAAAGAGGACCATGCCTAGCATAAAAATTCCTATCTCATCATTGGAACAACTGCTTGGTCACACGAGTGCAATGAAAGTTGCACCACCTTGCAACTTTCCACTACTTCCATTTGACACTTTTTCCATCAACTGGGACACCACAGGAAAACCACTCCAAGATAACAAAACCAAGAGAGGTTATTGTATCAAGGCCCAACATGATCCCATAGGATTAGATGAGAAGTTTCTAAGCATCACGGTCCAAATAACATCATGCTGAAGTTTGCAGTCATTTTTCCCTTTGGACCCTTAAGGGATCGATTCGGTTGAACATAGCTTGGAGTGATTCCGCGTGTTTAGGTGTGAAAGAGGACCATTCCTAGCATAAAAATTCCTATTCAGATGCGTTGGAATAGTCTGTTTGGTCACACGAGTTGCAGAACGAAAGTTGCACCACTTTTCAACTTTCCACTACTTCCATTTGACACTTTTTTCATCAACTGAAAATTGGACACCACGAGAAAACCACTATGAGATAACAAAAACTGAGAGAGGTTATTGTAGAGGGGCCCAATGTGATCCCATTAGATTATATGAGAAGTTTCTAAGCATCACGGTGTATGAGTAACCTCATGTTGAAGTTTGCAGCCATTTTTCCCTTCGGACCCTTAAGGGATCGATTCGGTTGAACGTAGCTTAGAGCGATTCTGCGTGTTTGGGTGTGAAAGAGGACCATGCCTAGTGTAAAAATTCATATTCAAACATGTTGGAACTATCTGTTTGATCACATGAGTTGCAAAATGAAAGTTGCACCACCTTGCAACTTTCTACTAGTTCTATTTGACACTTTTTCCATCAACTGAAAACTGGACACCACGGGAAAACCACTTTGAGATAATGAAAACCAAGAGAGGTTATTGTAGAGGGGCCCAACGCTATCCCATAAGATTAGACAAGAAGTTTCTAAGCATCACAGTGTCTGAGTAATCTCATGTTGAATTTTGCAACCATTTTGCCCTTTGGACCCTTAAGGGATTGATCCGGTTGAATAAAGGGTCTATACTCTAAACTTATCCAAACCTTACCAACTCTTGGGGAAGAAATTCTAAGGTGTCAAAAATTCAAAATCCACAATCAATATCAATTATACCACCATACAATGGGTAAACCACAAAACCCTCTATTGTAGCCTAAACCCTAGGGGTTTATTGAAAATGATACTTCCAAAGCTAACCACAACCTAAAAATTACTCAAACAAGTTTGTGATACCCTACACAAGCTCAAACAATCATAAAATAATGCTGCCCTACACAAAAACACAATTTGACTCTTCAAAACCACCATTTTTCTTAAAGAAAACTCACTTTTACACACATGGGTTTTACACCCATCTCACTTTCAGACCTCCTCAACACTAACACATCATTCCCACACCTTAATAATGTTAGTGCAGACCCATTCCTAGGTTACAGAGGCTACAGAAAGAGGAATGGATCAAAAATCCATTTTTATTGACTCAAAACCTTCAAATGTACAAGTTCGAGCCAGTTTTAGTAAATTGATGATATTCTACTCCTTATTTTCCTTGATGAACAAAACCTACTGAATGGTGCTCCTACACCAACCATACATTGACCTTCTTGTCCCTCCTAAAGTTTGGACCACATCCATTACCTCCACATAAAACTCTACATCCTTGGTCTTCTTGGTTCCCATGCCTTGATATGGTTATGCAAATGAAAATGAAGCAAAGTAATCATCTCCTTCTCCGCTAGTTGGAAGAATTCATGCTTAATGTTTTGATACATGATATCAACTCTCTCATCTACTCTCATGGTTGAATACCGAAATATAGTATGGTGGGCCTCCAGAGTTCCAGTCATCTTTCTTCCTCTTCCACCAAATGTTGGCTCGATCCACATGTTTGCTAGCCTAATTGACTTTGTTTTTGAAAGATTAAGTTTCTCTTGAGTCACCAGTGTTGCTTTGTTTGCCTTTTTAGACTCTTTCATTGCTACAGATCATCTCTAGGATTTAATCATTTGTACCACATGTGGTTGATGTGCTTTGAATCCTTGCATCTACATGAAATTTCCTCAACATAAATACTCTCTCAAGGTTAATAATCATACATTGACCTTTTTTCCCATCTTAAATTTTGGACCACATCCATTACCTCCACATAAAACTCAATATCCTTGGTCTTCTTGGTTCCCACACCTTGATATGGTTATGCAAATGAAAATGAAGCAAAGTAATCACCTCCTTCTCCATTGGCTGGAAGAATGCATGCTTAATGTTTTGATACATGATATCAACTCTCTCTTTTGCTCTCATGGTTGAATATCAAAATCTAGTATGGTGGGCCTCCAGAGTTCGAGTCATCTTTCTTCTTCTTCCACCAAATTTTGGCCTAATCCACACATCTACCAACCTAATTGGCTTTGTTTTTTGAAAGCTAAAGTTTCTCTTGAGTCACCAATGTAGCTCTCTTTTCCTTTTCAGACTCTTTCATTGCTACAAATCATCTTTGGGATTTAATCATCTATACCACATGGTTGATGTGCTTTGAATCATCAGTAATAGTCTTCAAAATTGGCTGCTAGTACAAGTTCAATCTGCTTTCATAATACTTTATAACCATGTAGTTCAACCATTCCTTGATGCCATCAAGTGAATATTGAGGAATGGCATCAATGCGGAGTACATCCCACTTGAAGTCTTTGAAAGCAATAGCCATATCAAATTCATTTTCCCAAGTCCTACTCTCTCAAGGTTAACAATCTCAATCTCACTAATAGCGATTACTACTAAGAAAGGTAATTCCACCAACTCTACCAAATAGTTTACCATAAGAATAATAAAAGAAAAGGCTTTGAAAGGAACTCCATGAAAACCAAGCTCTCTGAATGGTACATATCAAAGTCTAGTTCAAAATATTTTAGATGGGGCTTCTCCCATAGCTCTCTTACTCGCTTGGTAAATCCTTGAAACTCTGTATTGATTTTATTTTTCTTATCCCTCTCTTGTTGTTATTCTTCAATTTCATCAAGATCATACATTGACCTTCTTGACCCTCCTAAATTTTGGACCACATCCATTACCTCCACATAAAACTGGACATCCTTGGTCTTCTTGATTCCCATTCCTTGATATGCTTATGCAAATGAAAATGAAGCAAAGTAATCATCTCCTTCTCGGTTGGTTGGAAGAATGCATGCTTAATGTTTTGATACATGATATCAAATCTCTCTTCTACTCTCATGGTTCAATACCAAAATCTAGTATGGTGGGCCTCTAGAGTTCCAATCATCTTTCTTCCTCTTCCACCAAATGCTAGCCCGATCTAGACGTCTGCCAGCCTAATTGACTTTGTTTTTGAAAGTTGAATGGTGTAGGAGCACCCACAAATCACCCTCAATTTGTGATTTTTTGATGGTAAATTGGGAGGACAGTTGGTAAATTTTAGTATTTTGAGGTCTTTTTGTCTTGAATAATGTCTAATAGACCAATATTTTATGTACTTTTGGAATTAGTAGGTTAGGGTGGACAAATGTGCAAAAGCACTCTTGAATTAAATAATTGTTGATATTGCCATAAAGGAAAATTATGTAAAAAGTAGGTGGGAGTGTAGAGAAAGAGTCTAAAAGTCATGTTATAAGGGTGTCTAAGTGGTCCTAGGCCTTTAGAATAATAAATTTGCATGATAAAGCTTATTAAGCAAAACCATTGTTAAATACTAGTATTTGTAGGATTAATAAGGGTTTGGTGGTTCAAAGGTAGTTATGGGAATTGAAGGGAGATGATTCTCATTTGAAATGTATTAAAAACATCATTCAAGCCTGAATGGGGGTTCAATCAATAGTTTTTTTGAAGATTGGTGCTCTTTACAACGCCTAAAACTATGGAATTTTAACATTTTTCTGAGTTTTAAGTTTCTTTTCTCTGTGTACAGCCTAGTACAAGCCTCTTATGAATAGAAATTCATGAAAAATTATGGTGGAAAGTCTTAACCTAGATTTCAATATATTTTGATACACCTTTGGTTGTTTTAGTGAAAGCAAAATCCATTTTTCTTTATTCAACCTTTACAGACCAGTAGGGTCTGAGTTTACTTTAATTTTTGTGATGGAGCCCTTCCTCTGACTGTGGTGAATTGTGACTCGGAGGAAAGATTTAAAATGTGTTTTTTTCAAGTTTCCTTAACTCTTTTAATAATGGTAAGGCGTTTATAGGGTTGGTGATGTTGTTTTAGGTTGGGAATGTGAGATTTTGGCTTGAAATGGAGGAACCAAAGTGATGTTTTTGAGATCTATTGAGTCTAAAGGCTAGGTGAAGGTTTATTATGTGTGTGAAGACCCTAAAAAACTTTTTTGATGCTTTGGTGAGGTTTGTAAGGCCTTGGAGTTGTGAGATGCTAAAAACCCTAGCTATTTGTTAGAAAATTGAGGGTTTTAATCAATTATGGCTTAGAGGTTGAGTGCTTTTCTAAAACCTATGGAATTGGGAGGTTTGTGACCTATTTGATGGCTTTCCAAGAGATTTTGGGTTTAGAAGAAGTTTAAAGAGTAGTTTGTTTGTAAAATAGGGCTAATTTTGTAGCCTTTTTGCGGGGCAGTTTGAAGGATCTCCAAGAAATTGCAAAGAAACCTTGTATGTCTGGCTTAGGAATGGTGTTGGGGGTTTGAGTAGATGCTATATTGATGATGAGATGGTCCTTGAGAGGAATTCTCTAAAATTTAAGCCAAATTGTTGAGTTTGGAAGCCTTTTTGTTGGTAGTTGTTCCAAGATGGCCAAATGAAATAACAAAGGTTGTTGATTTACTGAAATCTGATTTGTTTGAGTCTTCTCCACCTTGACTCTGCATCACTAAAGTTTCTCTTGAGTCACTAGTGTAGCTCTCTCTTCCTTTTCAGACTCTTTCATTACTACATATCGTCTCTGGGATTTAATCATTTGTACCACATGGTTGATGTGCTTTGAATCCTTGCATCTAAAGGAAATTTCATCAACATAAATACTGCTACTCTCTGAAGGTTAACAATTTCAATCTCACCAATAGTACATTAACAACCATATTCAAACATTTTCCTTCAAAAGGCTACAAATTCAAATATTGGCTTAAATAGCCTTCAAGAGGCTTTAAATAGCCTTTACAAATGATTCTACATCTTTCCAATCATGCCTAACTATTCTTTTTGTAACTAACATGACTTATTACATTATACATCAATTGTGGATGTGTTATGACCTTATTCAATTGAAAAAACTCAAAACACAAAACTAACTTAAAAGATTTTTGTGAACCAAATTTTCTCAATAACCTTGGTGCCCGTACACCAAATTTCATTATTTCAGTAAATGTCATTAGAAGTAAATCTCATTATAATGCCTTAGGTACTTTGGTCTCATAAATATTTTACAATGTCACTCATACATTCAAGATTCTCTTATAATGTCTACATCATAGGTTCTCATTTAGAGGTTAACTTCAAATGAGAAACTTGAGATTCCCTCACAAAGCTTCACACACTCTTTTATAATGGCTTGAAATCAAAATTGAGATTTGTCAAGATCATCAAAATAAGGATGTTGCATTTCTTTTTTGGCTGAGATTCTCTTCAATGGCTCCAAAATCAGCATTTTTGCAAGGAGAGAGCAATCAATTTCTACTAGTTTAGTTACAAATAGGAAAAGTAAAAGAATAAAAAGAAACGACTCATGTCCAAAATGGAAATGAAATGAAAATAGATGGAAGGAACTTACAGATAGGCATGGTAATCTCTCAACTTAGTCACTCTTGCTCATACATCTTCACTGCAAGTTCCAAGATACCTATTGCACACAACACCTCTCATGAATGTAGAATATATTGAAATTCGAGATGCTCCTATAATGTCTACATCATAGGTGCTCATGATAGGGTTAACTTCAAATGAATAACTTGAAATTCCCTCACCAAGCTTTGCACACACTTTTGTAATGGCTGAAAATCATAATTGAGATTTGTCAAGATCATCAAAATAGGGATGTTGCATTGCTTTTATGCCTAAGATTCTCTTGGATGGCTCATAAATCTTCATTTTCTACAAGGGGACACCATTTAATGTTTATCGGGTTACTTACAGATACAAAAAGTAAAATAAGACATGATAGCATTGGCATCAAACAAATTAATGTGGATACAAGTATAAACTAATAAGAACCATTGTACATATGCTTACAAATTAATCCAATGAACCATCTGGATCTGCTCTACTCTTTATTGTGTCAAGTATTGCCTCATGGTCAGACTCACAGACCTTCCACAAGGTCTTGTTCAAAGGTCTACCCCCATATTTACTCAAATGAACATTGGATGCCACAACAAGGTTCGAGTAATGAAGAATCTTACGATGTGTGTCAAAGTCCTCAAACATCCAATGTTTAACACTCTTATGTGGGTACCTTCTAAGCCACGTTCCAGTAACAACAATTGAGCCTGTACGGTATTCGATGTTTTTTGCATCTATAACTGGGGCTTCCAATTTCTTTTTGGCCTCAACACAACGACACAAGTAATAGAATGTTCCCTCTTCATTTTCTTCATCTACAATAACTGCATAAACATGGCCTACATTGATATGTGCATAAAATCACTTGAAATTAGTCAACATTACAAATACAGTACAAAGTAAGATAACAATATGGAATTTAAAAAACTAAGCAAGTAGATATATTACCTGGTTGAACTAGATCTAATACATGGTCAAAGTCAACCGATGATTCCATCTGTGTTAGTTCCAATGCTGTCGGAGGGCGATATGTGTGAAGTGGGGTAGGATAACTTGTCAACCATTTGTCAACCCATTCCCCTAACTCACAATCATTCCAGGCTTGCATTGTACATGAAGAACAAAAGCATGCCATCTTACGTGTATCGATACTTCGTGAACCTGCATTTGAGCTAAGGAAAGAGTGTAGCTCACTCGATCCTATTAGTGTACAGCAATCCTCATATGGTGCAATGTTAGTATCATCCATCAAGCAAAAAAATATATGAACTGAAGACATACCTTCATTACCTAGACCCATCGAAGCATTACACCACTCGACGATTGAACTTGCATATGTCAAATTTGCACTATCTTTATACTTAAACTCTTCCCGTACTAATTCTCTTTTCATGCATGCTCCTGCACCATCATGCTCCCCCTTTCCATGCTTGTCCTCACAAAAGTCCCACATATGTTGAACACCTGTAGTGAGATTCATCCTACACAAGTAGTAGAACATGTGTGCATTCTTGAACTATGCTACACAGTTATTTGACCATATTATATGTTGATCATATGCTATGCCCCTCCGAGCCAAATAACTATAGAACATCTGGAAGCAACCTTGCACGAACTCTGGAGAATGTGTGTGATCATCACTAATATAAAAGTGATACTCCCTCAATACCTTCCTTTGGTCCTCTGTACTATCAGCTGCATGAATGAATGCTATGTGCACAAATATCGAAACCTATGTAGAGTTGTAATACTATGATTGAACCTCACACTGTGGCTATAGAGTGTAGTTCTCTGCAAAGTCAACAACTGATACTATGCTGCCAACTGGAAGGGTTTCCTTGCATAGCTTGAATTGTGTGTCTAGCCATTGGGCTCTATGGGTATGCCTTGCATACTCATACACTAGATTCTCATGAAACATGGACATAACCTGATACACTGGAATCTTCTCAATAACCAAATCACACCTTTTTGCTTAAGACCCATCTTTTGTAGTGTATGCCACTGTTTTATACTTCCTAAAATCTACTAGTTTATGTCCCACTTCATCTGTGCTTTCCATATGTTGACATACTGGCATTCGTTGCAAGCCACCGCAATGCTCGCATGAACCATCCAAGCATGTTGTTCTGTAGAATATTTGGCCATCCTCTATTTGACATAATTTTTTTGATAAGAACTCTCTTGAAGATTTTGGTGGGGCTTCTATGCCACAATCCTACAAAACATCATTAGTATGCAAATATAGACATATAGAACAATAAACATCATAATGGTTAGCAAATTCAATATGTAGTCTACAGCAACAAGTAGTGCGTGTGTGATTTATCTTGACATAAAAAGGTTTATGCATTTAAAAAAATCTTTGAGAAATACTAATTTGAGGATAAGCATTTTGAAATTTATGAAAAAATTGGGTTTGATTCATATCAAAAAAATGCTTTGGATGTGGCTCACGGTTCCAACTACCGATTCTCCTTCTTACGACATCCCTTTGATTCGGAGATGGCCTTGTATTATTCTTCCAATAATCTTCAATTAGTGTTCTCAATTCTTCAACAACTTTTTTATCTTTATGTGGTAGTATTCCCTATAATTCCCATAATTCATTTGAATCGGTGCCCTCAATTATTTGCCACCTTTGAACAACTTTTGATAAAGTTTTTCTACTAATTCCCATTTGTTCACTTGTCTTTTTAATGAGACGAGATCTCTTTGTTTGATAGCTTACCAAATTCGATGTAATGACATGTCGGGTGACATTACTATCCTTTGAGCATGAGGTCTTACCCACACTCTCATAAGCATCCATTAGATTCTTCACAATAGTGTTTTCACTTGATGCATTCAATGTTCTCAACCCAAGAGTCTTCATGTTGTTTTTGTACTTTAAACCCCGCATCATTTGAACAAATAGTTGACATCTTCCGGTCTCATTTAACCTTTCAAAGAAAATTTTCCAAATCTTATCAGCATATCTTCTACAAGTGCATTCTGGAATCTTACCTTCCATGTGCTGCAAAATATCCTCATCAATATTAATCAAAAACTTTGGCTTTCTACACAAAATTCTAGGTGGTGTTCTCTTAGGTACATACATCTCAACATTAGCAATTTCATCAATATTTAATTGAGGTGGGCTAGATTGCATACCTTCAGGGTGGAATAGAATACATACCTTGAGGTTCACGTGGGGATGATGGCATACCTTGTTCATCAAATCCGAGTGATGATGTACTCTCAACTTTAGATGTGGTGGATGGTGTCCAACCATACTCACTTGTGGTAGATGGTGTCCCTCCATATTCACTTGTGCTTAATGGTGTCCCTGCATATTCACTTGTGGTAGAGGGTGTGTCTCCAGCTACGGTATCTACATCTCCCCTAGCACGACTCTTTCGCATTCATGCCTTGGTGCTACCAACTTATTTTCTCTTTTTGATAGTTGAGGTTCCTCTTCAATTGACTTGTTAATGTCAATTGTTCAAAATTTATGCTTTTCACGATATTCCCTCATCCATTTTTTCTCTTTATCTCTGAAGGCTTGGAGCTGATCATCTATTAGTTTTTTCCTTTTAACAGTTCATTTCTTTGGCATGATGAATAATTTTACCTGTGCAAAAAGTGCTAAGTCAAGTCAAATTAACTAATAGTGAAGGGTTGTAAAAGTCTATTAAAGAGGGAGACCAACGGTCACCTCTTTCAAATGTTAGTTTTTGAAGTTGAAGTGGTTTGTTTTAAGAGGGAAACATTATAAAATGCCATGATAAACTTGAATGGAGGATGATCTTGGATTGGGCGTCAAACCAAATGAGGAAATGTTGAGTTTTCCTTAACAAAACTGAGCTTTTGGTGATTGAAATTGAGTTTCTGAGTTGGGCAGCATTATTTTATGTTAGATTGAGCATGAGCAAGGTATATTAGGCTTGTTTCAATAGTTTTCAAGTTTTGGAGTGTTTGGCAAGTGCTACTTTCAATAAAACATACGGTTTCTAAGCCTAGGGAGAGGGTTTTATGGTTTAGGTGGTAAATGATTGAATCTCTGCAATCTAATGCTATAATTTGAATTTTTAATAGATATAAAGTTTTGCCCCAAGGTTTTAGGAGATTTGGACAAGTTTTGAAGGTGGAACCTTTGTAAAAGTGGGCTAATTTGGGCCCTTAAAAGCGTAGAAAACTTAATAATTTGTGTAGTTTGGTACAAAACAAGAATTGGTGATTGTTGGATATGTTGAAAGGCTCTGTAATGGGTAAAATAAAGGTGTCTAAATGGTCCTAGGTTTGTAGAACAACAAATTTGCATAATGAAGCTTATTAAGCAAACCATTTCTAATACTAGTACTTTTAGGCTTAATGAAGGTTTGGTGGTTCAAGGGTGGTTATGGGCATTGAAGGAAGTTGGGACTCTTGATTTTAAAATGTATAAAAACTATAAGCCTGAATAAAGGGTTCAATGAATTGCTGAGAATGTGAGTTTTTGGGATGAAAAGGAGGAACCAAAGTGGTGTTTTTGAGATCTAATGAGGCTAAAGGCCTAGTGAAGGTTTATTTTGTTTTTGCAGACCCTGAAAAATTTGTTTGATGCTTTGGTGAGGATTGGAAGGCTTTGGAGTTGTGAAAAATACAAAACCCTAGATATTTATGAGAAAATTGAAGGTTTTTGTATTGGAAACCTATTTGAGCATGCAAGGTCCTAAAACCTGTAAAATCTTTTGTTTTGAGACCTAAGTAAAGACTATTTTTTGATTTGGAGGTTCACTGAGAAGTGAGAAGGTTGTGTGGGGAGTTATACCTGATTGAGTGACTTTGAGATGCTACAACCTAAACAATGTGATTTGTTGAAAGAAGAGGTCATGATGAAATTGTAAATTGATTTTTTTTTTGTAGATTAGAGTTGTGTGTGTATATGTTGCAGGCCTCCCCCTACTACATTAGGAGTATATTCCAATTTTTTAGAGACATGTATGGAAAATTTGGTAGCATAGATAAGGCAATCAGCTGGTTTGTATAACTGTTTGACAAAATACCTCAATGAAAGCTTTGGAAGCATACACAAAGAAAGTCAATTGTTAAATTTAACAAAATGCCTCAAAGAGATGTGGTTTAAAAATGTAATAGGAAAGTGTATAGAATTGTGTAATTTAAAATTTCCATTGAAAACCTAAGGTTGTAACATTACAAACAAACAATTTGATCAACATGGAATAAGAAAAACAACAAAAATGAAAGCAAGCCATAGTAGAATGAAAGAAAATGTACAAAGACTTCACATACCTAAAAAACCAAAGTTTCAAATGGAGGAGTTCTACCCAATTATGTAGCCTTTGCTTCTTCTTTCCTCAAACTGCTCAAAAATTTGACTTTTTCAAAAGATTGTTCCCCTCCAAACTTCAATTGTATATCAGTTATCACTATAATTAAAACTTGAATTCATATCATATGCCTTTCAACGTGAAAACTCTGCTATTTCATGCAAAGGTGATGGAAATATCATGAAAAAGGTGGTGGAATCTAAAAATCATGCATGCACACTTCACTCAATCACCAAAAAGCTACTTTTTGTCAGAGCACATGCAAAACTAGGAGAATATGCAGAATGTGGGCTGACATTATGGGTATATTGTGCTTTTTAATAGTTTTTAGTGCAATAGAAAATGTGCTCGCATTATAACATGAGCACATTATT
>VDFB02281492.1:488448686-488558468 GCA_007258455.2 Sequoia sempervirens
TAGACATGTTCCTCGGAGAAACAAAAAATGTCAAAACTAACACAAAACGCGAGTGCGTTATAATGCGCTCGCGTTATATTTTTATTTGGGAATCCCCGAGCCTTAGATTTAGTATTTTCCTTGAAATACCAACCCAAAGGCTTGGAGGGCATTCCCAATGACCAGAGATGTGTTTTTTTCCAAATTCTACAATTTTTCACATAATCGGGTTCGTGCTCACCGCCAGGATTGCATTTGGTTCAATATCGACAAAATCAAACACATGGGTAATGTTAAGTTCTCTCTTAGATTTCCAACTATGTAATTTTTTTCACTTTCTGACAATGTTAGGCCTTTCAACCATAATTTATTTTGTTTGTATGTCTATTTTTTGTCAAAAAATAGTGTTTGGTGTTTTTTTCGTTATAAATTAACTGTTCATCAAAATTTCAAATAAATTACATTTTTTGAAACTAGACTCCATTCTACAAATTTTTAAAAATTAAAAATTAAAAAGATTCTATTACTTTCCAAAATTTGTAGGGGGAGCACGGCCAAAATTTTGCTTTTTAAGAAGTGCCCACTTAGAAAATTAGTAAAAATCAATATTCATTAAAAAATTATCAAAAAAATTATGCATCAACTAGATACTGTTAGCTAACTTTTGACTATAGTGATTTTAAAAATACTATAAAAAATTTCATCGTGCTAGGGTCGTACAAGAGTTGCTATGTTATGTTTTTTTGAAGAAAACAACAACAATTTTTGTACATCCCTCTTTTGAACCCCTTAATCTCAACCATTTTCAAAATAAATTAGTAGTTTAGAAAGTAGACTCGGAGCACTTCGATCCTTTTTTTTGTTCCATCTCAAAATTTTGACTGTAGCTATCCTCAATTTCACGTCCAAGGTTATTCTTTCCTGATTTGAGAAAAAAAGTGGCCACTTAAGCCCCCTTTTTGGGAACCATCTTGGTTCACTTACCCATGCAAGTATATGTGATTTATTCATTATTTAAATTTTGAAATTGGAATGAGTTAAATATATTATTTGAATTTTAAATTATGAAAGGGTTCTTAGGGTGAATTTAAATTAATTGGAAAATAAGGAAAATGAAATGGGGTCGCATATATTAGTTTTCACTGTATTTTTTTATGAAAATTAAATAAGGTTGAATGTTTAATTATTTTTGATCTTTGAAATGGAAACAAATAGGAAAGGAAAATAAAATAAAATTTGAAAAATAAAAGGGAAAATAGGATAGAAATTTTCATTCATTCATTATTTTGGAAAGAAAATGGTTTTCTCTAAAATCCTCTTGCAACCAAATCTTGTTTTTTGAATTCAGCGTACAATTATGGGTGGATTTGCATGGGATTTGAAGAGTTGGGATAGGAATAGATATGTTATTGTGCATGGGATTTGATTTCTTCTCCCCTTTGGTGTATGCAAAGCTTGTTGTATTTTCTCATATGGCAAAAAGTGAGGCAAGTCTTTCAATTCTTCTCCTTTGTTTATTATTTTTAGATTTTAGTGGTTTGTGCATTGTTAAAGGAGCATCAAAGACTCCAAATACATGTTTAAATTTGAAATAAAAGTGAGATTATTATTATTATTATTTTTTTTGAAAATTTCCAAAATGTACCCTCATAATGTCATTTTTTCAAAATGCCTAGAAATTGGATTTTATTGCATGGTTCAATTATTTTTCATATTTGAATTAAAAGGGTATCTTTTATTTTTCACTTTTAAATTTTTGGTTTTTGGCATTGAAGAAAAATTATAAAATTTACATTTTTAAATTGAATTTGAATGGTTTGGAATGGAGGATTTGAAGTATCCATCATGAATTCTCATTTTAGGTCAATTAATATTATGTTGAAATTTTTTGTTGAGCTAAATTGTCACATTGATTTTCATGCCACATTTGAATTTTGGTGAATGTGATGAACCTAGGATCTAGTCCTTTTATCCTTGTGTTGCTTGATAGTTTCCTCCATTTGTGAGTGCACCTAATGTGAGTGATTTTTTATTCCATTGGTGACCATTCCCAATGATGACTCATTTTCTTTCTTTATTAGTGAATGTGCCTAGTGTGAGTGCTTTTTTATGCCATTGATGATCATGCCCAATGATGACTCATTTTATTACTCCATTAGTGATTTTTCCTATGACCAACGGATTAGTATGGGTTAACCACACTTCATCCATGAGGAATCAAAGTACGATTTAGCCACTAAAACTCAATCCCAATAAAATCATTCAATGTAAATCAAAGTGGAAGCCATTAAAAGTTAACATGTTAAACTACAAAATCTTTTGAAATACCTACTCTAATCCATTGAAACTTATTCTATTGGGTGATTGGTTTCGTGTTGATTTGAAACAATGACCCTTTCCCAATCTCGTTGGTAAATGAGCTCATTTCAATCAATTCTATTGAAGAAAAATTGATGAATCGGTTGTGATATGTGGATGAAAACATGATTTATGCTAAATTGAACATGATGCAAGCTAAATTAACATGTTTTTATGCTAAAAATGGTCCAAATATGAAAAATCTAAGCTAATATAAGTGGATTCTAAGCTAAAATATTCAAAGCCTAATTTATAAACAAGCTAAATGGATGTATGGGAGCCATTAATGGAAGCTTAAAGCTAATATGCAACTAAAAATGAACTAAAATATGCTAAATGCTAGTAAAGTATGAGTGATTTCAATAGAATGAGTTTTCTCTAAAAAAGATGGATCCATTTGTCTCCAAATAGTGTTCTATTTATAGGAAAGTAAATGAGAAATGAAGGGTTGAGATCAAAAAAGCTAATCAACGGTCAAGGATGGAGGAAATAGGAGGAATGGATCATGGATTCTCATCAATGGGTGAGAATGCAAGATGAGAATTAATCAAGGGTTCTCATTCCTTCCAAAAAAACACAATTTTGACCTGCTCAAGAGGTCAAAAGTTAATTTTCTCAAGAGGTTTCAAGTTTAGCTTGCTCAAGAAGCTAAGTGAGAATATTCCATTTTTCAAGTGATTGGAGGAGAAAGAATATTCTTTGGAATATTCATATGGGTGAGGAAAAACGTTATTTAGTTAATTCAAACTAAATTAAATTGTGCAAAGGAGGAATATTCTTTTGGAATATTCCCTTGCAAGAGGGAGGAATTGGATTAATTAGAAAATTGTTAATTAAACAAGGTTTAATCCTACAATTAGGGCATTAGAAAAATTAAAGTGATATTCATTAAATTAAATGATTTGATGAATGGGTAAAGATGAAATGACATCTAATTAAATAACTTGGGGTTATTTAATTAAATAAGAGGACTTAGGGAATTAAATTAAATACATTGATGTATTTAATTTAATGAGATGAAATGTTAGTGTCAAAGGGGATGAATCAACCTGATTTGATAAATTAGGTTAATAGACGCAAATGATGGAATTGATTAAATAGCTAGGATAATTTAATTAATTAAGCAAAAAGGGCATGGATTTCAAGAGGAAATGATGTTAGTATACCTAATTTGAGTGTATGATATGACTCGACATTTTTCAATGTCTACATTTTTCCCCTCTTTGAAGCGAGGTACCTACTGCTTTGGTTCAAAGACTAATGTTTTTAGATTAAAAAATATTGCTTAAATAAAATAAAAAATTCTAATTTTCTAATTTTTTAGATGCCCCATTGCTGAAGGATTAAGTTTATTCCCTGCCCCCTCGAGAAATCGGGCAAAAATTTTGAATTTTGGGTTGATTTCTCAACAAAGGTGAAAAGCTACCCTAGGGGTCCAGAAAGGCTTTGGAATGTAAGAAATATGCCAAAATGCAAAAAATGATGCAAAATAAGGTTCTGATTGGAAAAATTGGTCAAAATGATGATAAACCCTATCTTGAATGTGAAATTAGGAAAAAAAATCCCTAATTTTCTAGCATAAATAAGCCAAGAAGGGTCACTTTCAATTCATTTACATGCATTCACACCTTACAAAATTCTTGTTGTTTTGAGCTCTGACCCTCTAATGAAATGGCGTGACAAGAGCTCCCCTGACACATTTCTTATTGAGTGCGAGAGTACCAGAGGCTCTCAGGTGCAGGACCATCGATATGTGATCGAAAACCTAATTTAAAATTTGACTTTTTGATGCATTTATTGCTCTTTGAAATTTAAACTTTGGCAACATTACTATATAGTGACACCCATTTGAGAATCGGCGACAGTAAAATGCTTTTTAGTGACACATATGTATATTGCGACATAGTTCACAATTTAGAATTAGGGTTCCCAATTTTAAATTGTGACACATATGTATATAGCGACACACTTCCCAATTTGAAAACTAGGGTTAGGGTTTCCAAAGTTTAAATTGTGACACATATGTTTATGGCAACACAATTTATGATGTGCAATTTGAAATTCCTTCGAGTGTCACAATTTGGAATTTAAAATATAGTGACACTATTGTGATTTTTGAGCTGAAAATTTCAAACTAAGTCAATTTTTTTAAAATTTTGACATCATGTGCTTTGAGAGTGCAAGAGGTCATTCCACCCTTAATGTCTCATGAGCATAGGACCACCATTTTGGATAGACTGGGTGATTTATCAGAGTTTCACAGGAGCACTTGGGGGAGATCAGCTTATGGTACATTATGTATGTGCCTTTTGTCTAGACACATCTAGCTATGATGATCATGTTGTGCAAGCGATGGTACAGTGAGACTTCATCATTCCACCTTCTGATAGGTGAAGTGACAGTCACATTAGAGGACGTATGGTGGATTCTATGTTTGTCAACTCATGGTGAGCGAGTGATTTACAATGTCAATTCTAGATGCAATTCCTATCACGAGGTGATGGAGAGGAGGCCATTGCTTTAGTTACTTCGTAGATTGACCTCGAGGCATACAGAGGTTACGTGCCAACTTTCAGGTTGATTATCGTAGCCATCATTTTTGGTCCGGTCACTCTTGACTAACGAAGCAGGGGATTCAACCCATAATGGGGCTTAGCATGGCACGGGATGCTCTATAGGAGGATTCTATTCACATGGGGGCTAGTGATGTTGGCCTTGTTATATCATGATATGCATGATTCGTCTACTGCAATGATAGATCCATTGGTGTAGGGGTTACCTTGCTACATATTTGGGCTTGAGAACATATTGATGTGCTTTGAATGATTGTATAGATGGCCGACGTTGAGCCATATGATCCCATGGTGTGGAGGTACAAAGGTTCCATTACTTTGTAACATATAGGGCAACTTGTGCTTCCATACTGGTGCTGAGTATTAGATGATATGATAGTGTTTAGATGGTGACCCTGGCTACAGATGCCAACATGGTACGATGATGTTCAATAGTTGCACTTTGCTAGATAGACCTAATACATGCAGGGTCGAGAGCACACCATCATAGAGTGATACTTGCTAGATAGAGTAGCTCAACAATTCGGTGAGCAACAAGAAAGGTTCGATGATGCCTACAAGGCTATTTTTCATGAGATCAGCTTGAGAGGTTCCCACATGGGGACCTACTATTCCATCTCTTGAGGTGGTTGAGAGTTTTTGACAGTTGGTGGCATGACCATGGGATTATGATTAGGGTCAGGAAGATGCACAAACAACACCTACATATGATGCTTGGTTTACAACCCCATGCAAGTTGATAGATCTAGTGGTGATCCTCCACAAGGAAGACCTAGAGGGAGGGGAGCAAGCAAGGGTAGAGGACAGGGTGGCCAAGATGGCTAGGATCAGTAGATTCCAAAGGAACCACCAGTGAGATAGTAGCCTCCTGTTCAATAGCAGCCAGTGTAGCAACAACCTAGTCAGCAATAGCCAATTCAACCACCACCACCAAATCCTAGAGATATATAGATTCAACAACTACAATAGTAGGTATAGGTTCTTACAGGTGAGTGGGATCAAGCCCACTAGCAGATTTTGGTTATTACTATTGAGCGGGAACAAGCCAGACAACAAGTTGTGGCCATCACAGTAGAGAGGGATCATATGAGGCAATAGGTACAAGCTTTGACTACTGAGAGAGATCAGGAGATCAATTGCTTCTAGTAGATGGAGGCAATGATAGTGTCCACACAGGGTAGGACCGTATCCATGAGATTATACAGAGAGGTTGTGATCAAGGCAACCTATTATAGGATGTATTACTACAGAGATGTGCAAGCGCCACTTAGATAGCCTGACTATTCATAGTAGAGTGATACATGGCCCAGGGCTGAGGATTAGCCAAAGAGGTAGGACAGAGAAGGGAGCAACCATCAGAGCTAGCTCAAGTGTACAAATACTTTTGATTTTGTTACCCCATTCTTTGATACAGATATACATTCATGGGATCCTTTTTGATAGCCTCATGGATATTGTATTTATGATCAATATACATACACTGATCCATATATTGTACCATGACATTCATTTTTTGATATATATATTATACGGAATAGATTTCATATGATGTGTTCATCATATTTCATGCTTATGATTGTATGAATGCATATGATGTGAGATGTAACATTCTTATATGTTATCATGTATGGATGCACTTTACTTATGCTTATGTGATATGCCATGATATATGAGATGTAATGATATGGATGGATGCAATGTTATGTTTTTTTTAGTATATTTTCATGATATGCTATGGGATGGATGATATGATATGCAAATGTTATGCTATGATTATGCATTCAAATGTTATGGATGCATTTATTTTTTATGTATTTTCTATGCAGTTTTATGAGATGATCATGGATGCATATGGATGTATGGATGGATAATGCAGATGTTTATGCTTATGATATGATATGTGATGCATGTTTATGATATGCAATGATTCAAGATGATTAGAATAAAAAATATATATCATTCATCACAACTTAAATGATAATGCAGGATGTATGCTTTATGATATGTTATGACTATGATGATGATGATATGAAATGTATGCATGCTAACGGTTTGTGGATGCAAGATGGATGCATTGATGATGTTTTTTTTTACTGTCATGATACCAGGTTAGCGTGGAGAGAAGATAGGAGAAACAAGATGAATGACCATTGATTGTGATAATTTCTTCAAAAGATCCAACAAGTCTATGATCCACTGAGACTTTATTAGAGATGGTGATGAGAAAATGCATGATGATTCTGAATGTAGGATGATGACTTGCTCAAATTTAAGGATTGGGATTTTTTGTCATTCTTTATTGTTTGATATAACACATAGACATGATGCATCGAGCTATTGATAACTAGGAAGACGTTGTATCTAGTGTAATGGACTTTGACTTTGGAAATAGATAGGATAGTTCTTGTTCACATCTTAACATACAGAAACCTTGTTGGAATGTAAGTTAGAAGCATATAATATATTGGAATAAAGCATACACAATAGTCAACAACGTACTCCAAACAACCTTCCTACACACAACTAAGCAAGTATGCGCCAAGATTATTTTACAAGATTATCCACAAGCACATCAAGCAAAAGATAATGATCGATGGCCCATTCCTTTATCTCTAAATAATTTTGATAGAAATCATTAAGAAGTCCTCGGAATGGGTCATTAAGATAAATCTTAAGAAAATATCAAAGACAAAAAATTAGTGTTATCTATATCTCTTTCCAGTTTAATTTTAGCTAAGGTGATATTTGATACTAATGTTCATCGTAGGAAGGATACATCCTAGGACATGTTGATTAGATGGTTTTTTGATGTTAGGATGATGATGAGCTTTATGATAATCCATTGATATAAACCTCATTGACGCATTTACCTATAATTTAGACTTTAGATTGTGACACCTAAGTTCTCACTTTACGACTTGCTATACATGTTTTCTATTTGTTTTTCCAAAGGTTGAAGATGGTGATCGATTTATTATGGATGGAAGTTTATTATGGGTGAAAGTGAGATGGGATGGGTGGTTTTGGATTTTGTGGAATATTTCAATGTTTTTGGTATTTTGAAAAATGTTTTGAGGTTGTTTTTGGTCTTTTTGAAAGTTTATGTGAATTTTTTGGTTTTTGGGTTATTTGAGACTATTTAGGTTTTTTCTCTAAGATATTTGATGTTGTTTAGGTCTTTTTAATGTTTTCTAATGTTTTTGTGCTTTCAATTTTCAAATGTTTTTATTTTTTTTGATATTTGAATGTTTAGGAGTTTTTCTAAGTTATTTGAATGTTTTTGGATTTTCCAAGTTCTTTGGATGTTTTTGGGATTTTTTAGAGATTTACGACCAAGAACCTAACCTAAAAGACCTATCCTAGGGGCTTGAGAGGTGATTAAAGATAAGCCTTTCCTACGTTATCTATGCAGAGACCACATAGTTTGACTGACACGACTTATTGACAAAGATGAAGATATGAACAATTGATGGAATGCTAGTTTATTATGATGGACTCATAAAGGACTAACCTAGGGTGTCTCGAGGGCACATCAATGATGGCCTTGCCTACATTCAAGCTCATAGATGACGTAGTTCGACAACAGGACACTATTTTTGGATTTTCGATGTTTGACCTTTTTATGGTTTTTGATATGTTCTGGATGTTTTGGATTTTGGAAGACATTTTCAATGCTTTAGATTTTTTGCTCAATGTTGATGAGTGTGTGGATATGTGATTATTTCAGTGATCTATTTTGGGATTTTTTTGAAAACCAAGCTAGGATTGATTGATCGGATTGATGGATTAATGATGAAAAGATTTTTGAGGATACACAGCAATGCAAGGATAGTGTGAAGAAACACAAAGATTGGAAATTGATTGATTGATGATGATAACATTGTTGAGGATACACATCAATACAAGGAAAGTGTTAAGCAACATGAGGATTGGGAAGGATATCCCAAGATGATGATGGATTGATTAGATTTGATTTATCAATATTTTGAAGCTTGGTTTGGAACAAATTTGGTTATAATGAGTTGATGTGACATTGAAGTGAAAGGTAGATTCAATTGATATAGATTGTTTGGATTGATGTTTGATAAAAGATAGAAGATCTTCTCATCAAAATGTGCCACGGGCTAGTGATTTGGATTTTTGCTTCAAATGATTTGACTAAGTTAATTTTGTGTTAGCAAATGCTTAGATCACAACATGAGTTATAAGATATAGCTCAAGAGTTATTCCCAGAGCATGATGTAAGTTTCTACCCCCAGTGTCTAGCAATGTATGGAATGATGTGGGTGGATGCATGGATAAATGAATGGATTGATGGATGGGTATGCGAAGGATGCCAAGGATTATCTTGGGATAGGATAACATGTTTGGATAGAGTATGCCTCTTTAGACAATGCCTTATGGCTCAAATATGCTAGTTAGGATAGGACCAATGATAGTGACCCATGTCAAGAATTTTACCATAAGCAAGTGTGAAGTACATACCAAACCTTTGCCCATATCAAGATAAGTTAGATGGGATGAAAAATGGATTGCATAATGAAGTGTTTCTAGATTTATTATGGATAAGATGGATGGAATGTGGGATTTATTATGGATGGGATGAGATGGATCCACCTAAAATGGTTCACATAGATGCTTGATTCTACTCATGATGCATGTTTGCAAGGTTTTCATCATGGTACTTGTCCAAAGTGCCACCAAAGTAGTTTTTACTAGAGGATGATTTTTCTCTTGACTATTTTCTTGATTTTTTTTATATTTTTGAAAGTTTATGCTCATGTTGAACCACCTGGTGGTGTTGATGTAGACGTTGTTGGTGCTGATATAGATGTTGTTTTCATGATGTGCCAATGATATCCTACTTGGAGGAGTTGTTTTGCTAAGATACGGGCACTTGAATGTAACCCCTAGATCGTTTCATCTTCTTTATTGATACCAAAGTTAACCTTAGATGCACACATCGTGATAGAGTACCCTTAGAGTCCTTATGATAAATATTTTCTCCCAACACACGGTCAATATGAGAGTTGGATATCATGGATGTTGAAGTGGATGGTGGAATGCATTGAGGGATATGAGACGCAAATGGATTGATCGACAGTTTGGAATCTTTGATTCTCCAAACTTGGGATGATGAGCAATGATAGGTGGATATGGAGATTCTATTGGGACCAACTCTTCATATACTTTGTAGGTCACTCTTGAAGATTTCTTTTGTATTTAAAAACACTTTTGATGGATGAACTTCCCTTTTTGATTTTTCCCCATAGTTTTTTTGACTAATGGAGTTTGATAAGGATGATTTTATTTATTTTTCTTTGGTATCCATTTGATTTTTTCTTGTCCATTTGTCTTTGTAGATTCTTTTTCTTCAATAATTTTCTCTTTTCTTTGATATAGACCTCTTTTTTGTGGTTAATCCCAATTAATGGGTGGAAAGATGTGTGGACGATGATTTATGATATGAATGGTTGGAGTGTTGGTAGCTATTTCATCATAAGGACTCTTTGTGCTCCCCATGTTGGTGTTTGCACTAGATAAAGTTTCCCCTAGTATTATGGGATTATTACTAATGTGCTTTGATTTTGCTACTGACAAACCATTTCCTTGCTATTCAAGATTGTTTAGCTTTGCTGATTTTTGATAATGCTTGATATCCTCATACTCACTTTCTCCAATCTGTATGGAGGATGTGTCTAATTTTGATGCTTCTTCAAAAGATGATGCTATACAATCCATATAGGAGTCTTCTTCATGATCCATTTATGCTTTCTCTTCAAAGGATGTTTCTATTTTATCATCTATTTAGAGGTCTTCTTCATGATTATTTTTTGATATATCTATGGATTTTTCTATGCCTTGATCATGTGTAAAAATATTAAGAGTAGGAGACTCTTGTTCCTTGGTAATGATATCAAGAGTATGAGACTTTTTTTTTGGATGAAGATCATCTAAATATCCATTAGGAGTAAGCATCTCATGGGTAGATGGAGGAGTATGTGATATATGGATATGATCATTATTTGTGGCATCTTGTATGGATTGGAAAATACCCATTAGATCATGGTAGTATCTTGGAGATACTGATTCTTGATCTTGATTAATTTTGGAATTGCTTTTGACATGCTTTGGATCAAGCTCTTGACATGGGTCAATTTCAAAGGATGGATTGCTTACAAAGGGTTCTCAAATGTCTTCATTAGGCATGGGTATTAGCTCAGTATTTTTTTGATCTTTGAGTGGATTTTCATCAAGTGTTAAATTAAGGATTCCTTGAATATATGAAACCATGAGGTCAAAGGATGTCAATATGTCTTGGAAAGGACCATTTCTAGACTTTGGTGAAAGATGTTGATCATGCTTTGGAATAAATTCTTGATATATGTCCTCTAGCTTGTTAGGTGATGTAGAGACATTGTCAACATGATCATTGGCAAATGAATATTGAATTTTATCCTCAAAAATAGTGGTGGGGATATTGTCAGTGTTTTCAATCATAGGATCAAATGATGTTAATGCTTCTTGAAATGGATCATTATTGGATATTGTTGATGGGTCTTGATCATAATTAAA
This sequence comes from Sequoia sempervirens, assembly GCA_007258455.2. Classification (NCBI taxonomy): domain Eukaryota; kingdom Viridiplantae; phylum Streptophyta; class Pinopsida; order Cupressales; family Cupressaceae; genus Sequoia; species Sequoia sempervirens. The sequence goes on from VDFB02281492.1 coordinate 488,460,173, forward strand.
TAATGACTATTGATGTATGTTGATTTGATCATTGGATGTGGTAGAAACATCTTCAAGGTGCTCATTGATGGATAGATCTTGATTATTGTTTTCAAAAATTGTGGTGGAGATATTGTCACTTCCATCATTAATGGTTGAATCTCGATCATTGTCTTCAATAGTTATTCTTTCTTGATCAAGAAGGTCTTGGATGAGATATTTGAGTTCGATACAATCTAACGTGTCATGACCTTTTGTGCTATGGTATTCACAATAAGCATTATCATCATCCCATGGGAACTTGATGCTAGCTTCACCCCCACTTAATGATTATGGAAGTTTGATAAGTTTAGCATGGACTAATGTGTTTAATGCTAATTCAATTGGCTCTCCCAAAGGAGTGTATTCACATTTGTCATCTTGTGAGATTTGTGCTTGGTGAGATTGATCTAGTTGTGATTTTTTTGAGAGATGTGGTGATTGATCTTGTTGTTGAGGTTGTTGACTTTGATATCCAACTTCTTGATATTGAAGATGTTGTTCTTCATGTGGTTGTGGACACAACTCAATGTTTTGATGACACAGTTTAACCAATGGAGGAGTGTGTTGATTTTAGGGTGGAGATGTCTCTTGGTGATAAGAATCAATGAATTTTCTAAGTGTAGCAATTTGATTTCACATAATTTGATCTTGATTTTGATTTTGATACCCTTGGTGCAGTGGGTTTGGTTGTTGGTCAAGAATATTTGGAATATACCCTTGTGGTATTTGTATGGGATCATGCACAAATTGATTTTGGACCATGTTTTGATTTGGGATGATGTTTAGATTTTTTTGTTGGCATATTGTTGTCATTGATGTCAAAAAGGGATTAGGAGTGAGATGGAACTGATCCTAGCAAAGGGAGTTATTTCATTGATTCCAAAAAGGAACATGACATGTTGAGGATCTGGCTCAAGGAAGATGTGCAGATTGCAAAATGTATGATAATGTGGTGCATTGTTGTCAGGAAATTACACAGTATTCTTCCAGGCATTTGAAGAGAAATCAAAGATCTAATCTGATATAGGTTTTCTGAGTGCTTCTTAGAAATGTGATGTGCAAGGCTAGAGGATGTATAACATTCTCATAAATGAATTATGTTTCCTCTTAGTCAGAATTAGGGTTTTGCAGTTAAACCTTTGTGTTGGCAATCATGGTGCCTTAACAATTTTCTATTTATCATTGACTATTGTTTGGAGGTTGTAGGTCATCTAAGTTATAACTTATGGCCTTTAAGTTCATTTGGTGACTGACCCCTTCACCTTGTCATCGCTTGTTATTGCACAACACCAAAAGCAAGTTGAGATTAGTTTTAAGTTCAACGATACGTGATGAATGACTATCGCTAGATCTCACACATCATGGAAAGAAAGTTGAAAATAGTTTGTAATTCAGTGATACACGATGGAGGATAGTACCTTGATGGTACAAGTGACACATGGCTTCCTATCGCCCGATCGCTTCACATCACTTTTTTGGAGTGAAGCATTTGAAGATTTGTGTGATATGCAATGTATGGATGAGATTGAAATGAAAAACATCTAATGAATGACATTGCATCATAGGGTATTAGCTCATCATGCTAAATGAGATCAAAGGAAGTCAACCGTTCAAAAATGAGCGATGTTAGTGGAAAGTGGCATCAACATGTACAAGTTTCTGAATGTTATTACATCATTGGGTGTTAGTACATCACACTAATACATTGATTAAAGTTGAAGCTTTCAGCGATGTGTGATGAGTATTGAGGAATAGTGGAGAATAACATTAGAGGTAGACACATGGTGTTAGCTCTCTAGCCTACAAAGATTTTGTGGACCCATTGTTAGAGCCAACGGGATAGCAATAAATGATGTAGATTGACCGATAACTAATATGATAGTGATTGCTACATCACATAAATGGATGCGATTGTTCTAATTGTTTTGGAAATACATGACGGTGATGAAGGATAAGATAAAATTAGGAGATTTAAACAACCATTTATCAAATGGTTGTGTTTTAAAGTTGTGACAGTGAACAAGAAGCATAGGATCATGGTGTGAAGATAATAGATTGATGACCATAATTCAAAGATAGAAATATGAAATAGCTACAATTGTGTGAATAAGGGTTTCGGTTGGTAACCAACATGCAATGAGAATTAAATGCTCTATCTGTTTAAAAAAAAAATGTAATGAGATTTGATGCACAATACAATGGTTCAGATGATCGTAGAGACAAGAACCAAGATCAGATTGAATGAATAGAAGGATTCATTGAATTCATAATCAGATTTTAGGGTTTGATGAAGAGAATGAGGAAAATTATTTGTACTCAAATTAAATGTTGGGTGGCTCGACGCAAGATATGGCGATATTTGGTAAACCCTATCAGATTTCTTAATTATGAGTTGGATAGATGTGTGTGTGGCTCAAGGAAAAGGAAGCTTGCTAGTGAATTTTGCAAGTGAAGGAAACTCTAGTAGAAGATTTGATCTTATCTAAATGGTGGTGTGAATCTCAAGGCATAGATTGTAGATCAGTTGACAGAAGAAAAAGAAGACAATCATGGAATTGTCTTAGAGTGGTAATCTGCAAGAAATAAAGAAGAGCGAGAGAGATTTATGAGTGAAGATAGGGAATGCAGATATGTGTGTAACCTAGACACAACATAGAATATCATCTAGGTTTTTCATTTAGGGGAGTCTTGTTGAGAGTGCAACTTCAACAATAGTAGTGTAAGTTGTAGGATGTGAAACAATTCATTGAATGTAATGGTGAATTTTTAGGTTGAGTATAACTTAATTGTATGCACATATGAATTTGTAATTTTGTTGAGGTTTTAGCCTCATTGAACTAAGTTGTAGCTCAAACTAGGTGATTGTAGTCTCCTTGGAGTTGTAGCTCCTAAAATAGGGTGTAGCAACATCCTTGAAGTTGTAGCTTCTAAATTAGGGAGTTGAAGCTTCCTTGGGTTGTATCCCTAAACATTGTAATAGAGATTTCATTTGTGACACTAGATTTGAGAAGTAGCCTCAAGCAACTTTTGTCACCGTGATTTTTCCCATCTTGGTTTTTCCACGTATATTTGGTGTTATAAGATGTTATATTATGTGCAAGAGATTTTTATATTGGTTTATATTTTAATCTACACATTTGGATTTTAGGGTTGAATCTACAAATATTTTTTCAAGTCTAAAAGTTCTAATATCTACTAATTCACCCCCCCTCTTAGTATATCATTATGTTCTAACAATTGGAATCAGAAAACTAGGTTCCCTAGAAGAAGCTTAATCAACTCAAGTAGATCTTGGATAGGTGAACACAATGGCATTTCAAGAAGGTTCAAACAAGCCACCTAGGTTTTATGGAACAAACTATGCTAAGTGGAGCTCATTAATTGAAGGATACTTAGTTTCTCTTGGAATTGAAGTCTAGGTGTTTGTTGAAACCCAATATACTATTCCTACTCATCCTACTGGAAAGAAGATTCATGAGGACAATAAGAAAGCTTGGTTTATTATTATGAACAATTTGTCTAATTATGTGCATAACAAAGTTATGCATTGTAAAAATGCTTATGATGTCTGGGAAAAATTGAAGATCTATGAAGGTGATACCAAAGTGAAGTTGGAAAAGTTACAAGTGTTGAGAGAAAAATTTGAAGGCTTGAAGATGACCGAAGAAGAGAAGATTGTAGACTATCTTCAGAGAGTTGATGATGTGGTAAATTCCATTAAAGGATATGGTGTAGATCTAAAATAGGAAGATGTGTTGAAAGTTCTCAGGTCTATGACAACTAAATATGACTCCAAGATTTATGTTAGTGAAGAAGGAAGAGAAATTGATAAACTCACTCTTGATGAGGTGCATGGCATAATTAATGCATATGAGATGAGAATTCCAAATGCTAAGTCATCTAGGAGAGAAGTTTCATTTAAAGTTGTCAAGAAAGGAAAAGATGAAGCTAATAAGAAAGAAAAATTTGTTGTCATTGCATCTGATTATGAAGAAACAAATGAGGAAGAAACAAACTTCATAAGAAGACTAAGGAGAGGATCCATAAAATATAAAGGTAAGCTCCCTTTCAAGTGTTTTAATTGTGGCAGAATAGGTCATTTTTCTTCAAAGTTTCCATATGATAAAGAGGACAATTTCAAGCAAGAAGAAGATAACAAAAAAAGAAGAAAATGGTTTATCCAAAAAGGAAGAATTTTGGAAAGAAGAAGAAGAGTTTGTATATCAATAAATATAGTGAAGCATCTAATGCTAGTGATAGTTCAGAAGAGGATCAAGACCATGCCCTTGTAATGAGAGAAAATGGAAGATAATTTATATTTAAGGCTAAAGAAACTAAGGCTTATAAAGATGCACTATTTGAGGAATTACATGAAGAAGAAGAGGAAGCCATTGTTGATCTTGAGGGAGAATTAATTAGTGCTCTTGAAGACCTTGATGAGTTAAGGGATAAATATGATGATATTAAGAAGGAAAACAAGAAACTAAAAAATAATTCTCAAAAGGAGAATGATAAGCTAACTCAAGAACTTGAGGAATCAAATAAGTTGGTGGTAAATCTAAAACTGTAGGTAGAAGAGCTCAAAAGAGTAGAAGATGTTATGAAGTCTAAACTACAATGTAAGGTGGATAGGTGCACAAAGCTTAAGGCATAAATAGTTTCCTTAAGAAAAGAATTGGAGAAGGCCAATGATAAGATCATAAATGGAATAAAGTTGAAAGGTGGTATAGATATTTTGAATGAATTGATAAGTACATAAAAGCCTGCAAATAAAGAGAAATCTGGTCTAGGCTTGGAAAAAGGAAAGAGTTCATTTGTGGATGCCTCTACAAAACTTTAAGAAAGATTTAGAGAAGGAGAAAAATCTACCCCAAGTGATGAAAAATATGACAAATAGGAATCCCCTAAAGACAAACAAAAATCTGATAAAGAAAATAAATCATTTGTAGTCAAGGAGGACAACTAGACAGTTCTTGATCAACAAAAGAAGATGCAAAACACAAAAAGAGAAGATAATGATGGATTCAAAAGAGTACACTATCCAAGGAGGCCTAGACAAAGAAAATATCCTCATCTAGCTGAAGGATACTCCATGACTAGGTACTCATCATATTTCAATGGGTATTGCTATACTTGTAACAATTTTGGTCATAGGGCTAAAGAGTGTAAAGTCATTCTAAGGAAAAATGCAAATTTCATAAGTAAAAATACATTTTCTCCTTTAATTGATATGAATGTAGTGTATTTCAATTGCAAAATTTTTGGTCATATAGCTATAGATTGTAGAGAAAATTTTAGAAGACAAAATGGTCAACCTAAAAAGAAGAAAACTATATCTTCTAAAGCTAAAAAGAAAACTGAGGTTGTTGAGAAATAGGAAGAAAATAATGAAAATAAACCTAAGAAGGTATGGAAGGAGAAAAATAAAAATCTTACTCAATCAATGATTTCCCAAACAACATTGCATGCAAAGCAACAAGACTTATGGGTAATTGATAGTGTCTGCTCTAAGCACATGACTGGGGATAAAAAGATTCATTAAACTTGAAATGAGAAAAGGGGGCTCAGTAAGGCTAGTTGATAATACTATTGTTAAGATTCGTGGTAAATAAACTTTGAGCATAGATGGGAAGAAAAAAACTAAAGATGTGCTATATATGGAAGGTCTGAAACATAATCTTCTTAAGCCAAATTCGTGATAATGGATATAAAGTTGTATTTGATTCTAAAGGTTGCAAGATAAGAATGAATGGTAAAACAATTTCTCAAGGGATAAGGATTGATAGTAATCTCTACAATATATGTTAAGTGGAAGGCCAAACATGTCTAATTATCCAAGCAGATGATAGTTGGATGTGGCATAAAAGACTCATACATGTAAACTTTGACAATTTGGTAAAGATAAGTTCAAAAGGATTAGTCAGAGATATACCTAAGATTATAAAGCTTGAAAATACCATCTACCAAGGATTCCAACAAGGAAAGCAAACAGAGTTTAAATTTCCTACAAAGGATTATTCAACTACAAAACCCTTGGAGATAATTCATACTAATCTATGTGGTACAATGAGGACAAGGGTGTTTCAAGGAGAAAGATATTTCATGTTGTTGATTGATGATTATACCAGAATGGCATATGTCACATTTTTGAGGGAGATGGTTGAGGCGTTTGAAGAATTTAAAGGTTATAAGAAGCTGGTAGAAAATGAGATTGGGAGAAGAATCAAATGTCTTAGGTTAAATAGAGGTGGAGAATTTATGTCAAGTGAATTCATGGAATATTGTGAAGATCATGGAATCAAACACCAGTATTCAGCTCCAAGAACACCACAAAAAAATGGTGTGGTAGAGGGAAGAAACGAGATTGTGAAGGAGATGGCTAGAGCCATGTTGAACAGGGAAAAATTGATAGATACATTTTGGAAAGAAGCAGTACAAACTGCAATATACATTCAAAGAAAATCCTTATTATATTTAACAGTGGTAGAACACCATATGAATTGTGGTTTGGTAGGCCTGCATTAGTCAGGAAGTTTTGAGTCAGGATGTGATGAAGGGAAAAATGCTATATTAAGAGAGAAGTTGAAAATTTAGGAAGTTTTGAGTCAGGATGTGATGAAGGGATATTTTTGGGGTATTCCATCCAAAGCAAAGCTTATAAGTGTTATAATAAGAGATTGCATAGAATTATAGAGAGTTTACATGTAAGGGTTGATGAAAGTGAAAATCAAGGTAAGCCTAATAGAAACAATCATGAAATTGAGTCAGATAAGGATGATATAGGTGTAGTAGAAGAAGAAAAAGAAGAAGAAGAAGAAGAGAATGAAGAAGTGGTTGAATGAGCACCTACAAAATATGTGCAAAAAGATCATCCTACAGATCAAATAATTGGTGATAAGAATGACGGTGTATAGACTAGGAGAAGGCTTGCAAAGAACAAGGAACAAGTGAACTTTTCCCTCTTATCTTAGATTGAACCAAAAAGATTTGATGAAGCCAGTAAATATGCAAGTTGGATAATAGCAATGGAAGAGGAACTCAAGAAAAGAACAAAAAAATGGGAATTGGCTCCTAGACCATCAAGCAAGAATGTAATTGGCACTAAATGGGTGTTCAGAAATAAGATGAATGAAGATGGAGTTGTGGTTAGGAACAAAGCAAGGTTAGTATGCAAAGGACATGCTCAAGTAGAAGGCATTGGTTTTGAAGAAACTTTTGCTTCAGTTGTAAGATTAGAATCTATTTGGATGTTTTTTTCATTTTTTGTGTATAAAGGATTTAAAGTATATCAAATGGATGTCAAATCTACAATTTTACATGGAAATATTGGAGAGGAAGTATATATTGAGTAGCCAAAAGGCTTTCATCTATCAGAGGATGATGATTATGTTTTTAGATTGAGAAAAGAATTGTATGGTTTGAAACAAGCACCAAGGGCTTGGTATTCAAGGTTGGATCAGTTCTTGCAACAAGGATTCAAGAAAGGGTGTGTTGATAGCAATTTGTATTTCAAATTTGAAGGTGAGCACATGATCATTGTAGTAGTATATGTGAGTGAAATCATATTTGGTGGTAGCCATAATAAAATGTGTAAGATATTTTCCACTCTCATGCAAGATGAATTTGAAATGTCAATGTTAGGAGATATGCCATTTTTCCTTGGTTTACAAATAGTACAATCAAAAAAAGTTTGGCATGGAGGATTGTAAACCAGTTAGTAATCCCCTGATTACTAGCTACAATTTGAGTAAATCAGATGAGTCACTTGATGCAAATCATACTTTGTATAGATCAATGATTGGAAGTTTTCTATATCTAACTACATCTAGGCCTAATATAATGCAAGTGGTTTGTATGGTAGCTAGATTTTAGGCAGCACCAAAAGAATCACATGTCAATACACTAAAGAGAATATTTAGATACATCAAAAGTACTGTTGACTATGGTTTATGGTATCCCGAAGGCAAATATTTCACCTTAACAACATACACAGATGTTGATTAGGCAGGAAGTGTGAATGATAGAAAGAGTATTAGTAGAGGAGCCTTCTTTTTGGGCAACAAATTAGTTTCACGGATGAGTAAAAAGAAAGAGTCTATCACTCTTTCTACAACAGGAGAAAAATATATTGCAACAGTTGCATGTGGCACTCAAGTCTTATGGATGAAGCAGACATTAAAGTTCATCAAGGTAGAGTACAATGATCCTATCTTGATTCATTGTGAAAATTCAAGTGCCATGAATATCTCAAAGAATCCAGTGATGCACTCCAAGAAAAATCATATATCAATCAAGTATCACTTCATCAGAGAAAAGGTCGTAGATAAGGAAGTCAACATGGAGTATGTTCCTACCAAGGAACAAGTGGCCGATATATTTACAAAGCCTTTTCCTACAAAGTAGTTTGAATACTTGAGGCTGAAGCTGGGAGTAGTTTCTCCCACATCATATCACTTAATGTTAGTGATAGGGTGTACATCCAGGGGGAATCTCACTGACTATTTCTTATCCCTGGACAAGGACAGTGTGATCAAGTTAGGTACTAATGATTTTACAAATTTCTAATGACTTGATGGTTGATTCCCACTTTCTCTTTGAATTGCTTGTCAAAGGGGGAGTCTACCCTTTGCCATTGATGTCAAAGGGGGAGAAGATCATGAACAAATGCTCATTGGAGAAGGATGAGCATGATGGAGATTCATATCAAAGGAGGAGAATTGCTTTATGTGTCCAATCAGTGCAAAACTCAATTAGTAATAGATCTCAATTGCTTTCAATTGGTATCAGATAATTTCAACCAATTGGTATGAGTATTTAGTTTTTCCATCAATGACAAAGGGGGAGATTGTTGGCATATTATTTTCATTGATATCAAAAGGGTATCAGGATTGATATGGAACTAATCCTAGCAAAGGTAGTTTTTTCATTGATTCCAAAAAGGAACATGACATGTTGAGGATCTAGCTCAGGGAAGATGTGCAAATTGCAAAATGTTGCTCAATGTGGTGCATTTTTGTCATGAAATTGTAGAGTATTCTTCTAGGAATCTGAAGAGAAATCAAAGATTAGATCTGATATGGGTTTTCTGAGAGCTTATCATAAATGCGATGTGTAGGTTTAGAGGATGTATAACACTCTTAGAAATGAATTATGTTTCCTCTTAGTCAAAATTAGGGTTTTGCAGTAAACCCTTATGTTGGCAGTCATAGTTCCTTAACAATTTTCCATTTTATTGTTGACTATTGTTTGGAGGTTGTAGGTCATCTAAGTTATAACTTATGGCCTTTAATTTCATTCAGTGACCAGACCCTTCACCTTGTCATTTGGTCATTGTCATTGCTTGTTATCAGACATCGCCAAAAGTAAGTTGAGATTTGTTTTGTTGGCTCTTTTAAATACCAACCAGATCTTCAAGGGAGCCTATGGATTTTCTAGTTCCAATATTCAACAACCTCAAAGAGGGTTGGCCAACAAATAAGAGAAAACAATTTAGCTTTCCTCTTGCACTTCGAGCTCTACAAAACCTAGGAGGGTGATCCTACAAGGCAAGTTTACAATATTCCTTTAAAAGATCTCCACATACATTGCACATTAAGTAGATACATTCTCATATCAATGAATCTACAAGTGACAAGTTGCAAGGAATTGGAAAATCCTTTACAACATTATAACTTGGAGCATAGAATGGACAATTGAAACAAAAACCATAATAACCATCACCATATTGAAGATAGATTTAACTAAATGAATGATTCTTTGATATAATCCACCCTACTCAATATATTTGGATTTACTCAATGTATAGAATTGGTGCATTATCCTAGGGTGACGAGGTTGAATTCACTACACACTATAATGAAATAACTAAAGCATTCAATATTTACAGACCATTAAGGATTTGCATTGCAAATTCATAACTTAGATTTTCCATTAAAAACATACTTAAAGATCCTATTAATTAACTCATAACCCATGATTGCATTAAATAATTTTAATCAACTACTTGAATTGAAGCAACAATGCAAACACACATCCAACCACATGAATTGGATACCAATAAGAAAATATTTGATTATTTCATTGTTGATTTATGAATGTATACATAGGAGACAATTTGCATGAAATTTTCCATTATCGATTCTCAAATGTTATTATTGTTGCAAAACATTTAAGTTAACTATGAATATAGACTCATATCCTAAGACTTAGCAAGTAATCCTATACTCATTATATGCTTGTACTAAAAAAATACTTCGCTATGACTATTTGAGATCAACCAAAATTTCAAAGACCCTTGCACAATAGCCTTGAAATCCATTTTATATGATCAAGGGAGAAAACAAGAATTAGGCTATTGGATCATTACATTTCATTTCATTTAGCATTTCAAGCACATTTCACTTCATTTCAACCCCCAGGAAGTTATATTTATACTTTGCAGAAATGGGGCGAAAATACAAAAGGAAAAAAACTTGTAAAAGCTTGTGGAGCTTGTATCCTCATTGTTCAAGAATTCCACATCACCATCCATTTAGTAAAAGATGTGAAGCATGAGAGAAGAGGAAAATAAAGAAAAAGGAAAGGATTGGCTGGGTTACCACGTGCATCTTCATATTGAGAGGATATAGATTTCCCTTACATAATTATTTCAAAGGCTGAACTTGTATTATACCCAACCATGCTCTATATCCCTCTCACCACCTTTATGGCTTACTCAACATATTTTTCCAGCCGATCTTTATATTCATCTTCAGTGGGCCAATTAATATCAAGCAATTTCTAAACCTTTGTATTGTATGCATTGTATCTTGCATCAATTACCACTCTAGCTTCTTTCACAAAGGTGTCCATGTCTATTTGGATTCTAATGAGAGTATCAATAATTCCATTCAAGATAGTTAGGTCTAATTTGTCATCAACAGATCCTATTTGTGGACCTGTAGTAGATTGATGCTAGAAGAATTCCCTCCATGGTGCATACTCCATGAGTGTTTTATCTTCATTAAGGATCTTGGGCATACCACATTCCTCCATACCCCTAAAGGCCTTGATTTTACCTTTTAATTGTCCTCCAGTTCGTTCATGAGAACCTATGACCTCACCGATCATCTCGATTCCCCTTATGATATCTAGGAGATTTGTTGGAGCTTCAAGGTCATCCTTTGTGTTTTCCTGTATCTCCCTTGAACTATTCAGTCTACTACTCCACTTATTCCAAGTGTTTTGGAAAACCTCTTGAACATGTTGGAACCTTTCAAAAGCCTCATGTAAACCCTTATATGTTGACCATGTATCTTATGCTTTAAGGGATACCTTTTTCAATATATGGCCTAAGATCTCATCAGCCATACCCTTTGTGATCTTATTCATATCCTCCTGGAGCTTAATATTTTCAGACTTGACTATTTGGAGTTCATTCTTCATGGAAATAATTATTGACTTGATGGTTTCCTTTTCCTATAATGAGGTACTAGCTGGAGAAGTAGGAAGGGTATTTTGACCTACACTAACCGTAGTAGCCTTTAACTTATTGTATTCCTCAACTAATTTGTTATGTTTTTCCAACAATTTCATGTACTTGGCCTGAGAGATTTCTGCAGTATCCACACTCAACATGGCTATGCGAATTGTTAATCTTGTAGCTTGTGGGGCTATCATCTCTGAAGCTCTACCTATTATCAAATCTCCTAAGAGGCCAATCATTTCTCTACTAAGTCTACATCTTCCTAAATCTGGCATCAATTGCCAAATAGCTAATGCATGTAGACTAGGACTAAACCTTGAACCAAAAGTTCTCTCATCAAAAGTTTCCTCTGACACCATAGCACTTGGGTCATTTCTGATTGCATCCAAGGAAATTATTGATGACAAGCTACAGTTAGGCATCGCCAACATCCCACTATCCTTGACCAATCTCCTAGCTTCCATAGGATTCATTTGTGCAATTTCCTAAATGATTTCTTCTTCAATCTTCTTTCTAACTTCCCCCAGTTGGGAAGGGTCCACTCCTTCCTGAGCCTTCTATATCCTATCATTTATTTCCTGAGCCTTGAGCTCAGCCATGTATTCTCTGAATTCTCTTGTTGTCACAAAAGGGTCATCTTCTAGAAAATTAGCACAAGCTAGTACCCTTGCATAATTATCTTGGATTTCATCATATTCCAAAGGTACTAGCCTATAATTTGGGACAAAAGGTTCCATTACATCCCCAATATCAGGGTGTGAAAACTCAAACTTTGCTCCTTGTTCAACAGGCCCTGATTCAGTAGATGGTTATTGCACATTTTCCTCAACACCATGTGCTTCATCAACGTTTATAGTAGGCAACTCCATAGGAGTATCTCCTACATCCATTGGTTGTTTCTCTTCTGGTGTTGTGGGATCCTTTGATTGAACACCATTTTTTATTAAATGCTCTTGTAGAGCCTTTTGAGCTAGCTGTTGTTCTTGTTCCACCTTTTCCAAGAAAGTGCCATCCATGAAATCACTGAGGACCAGTTCCATCCTTTTGTATTTGTCAGTGATGTGTTTGTAGGGGATTTGACAGTAAGAATTCTGAGTAAAATCCCTATGCTCAACCTCAAAAATCTTCATTCATATATTTTCTCTATCTCAAACAACATCAAGTGTTGGTAGATTCCTTATCACATCCTCCCTGAAGTAAAATGCATGAGGTACATATCTTGAGATTTCCCTCTTTATCTTTTCTCTGTTGATATGTCCTTCCAGATCAAAATTTCTAGTAGAGGCTACCTTCATTCTTAGGTTACTAATAATTATACCAAATACCTCATATGCTTCCTTTTCCAATACAACAAAATAATCAAAGGAGAAATTTGATGCAATGATGGAGGCTTTTCTGAACAACCTAAAGTTCTTTGCATCAGAGCGGTCCATTTGCTACATTATCTCAATGAAGCCCAACCTATCAGAAACAAACCTAGGTAGTATATGTGGCACCACATGAGTCCCATAACATGTGATGACTGTGAAATCTTCATACAGATACCAATCTCCCCATTTTCACTCATAATATGGGTCATCACCATATTCTTTTAGCCTTAGTAGTGTCTGAATTGTTCTAGAAATCCTTTTAGCAGGTGCAACACCCATTTGTACCAAAGTGGTGTGCTTTATGATGTTACAAAATCTAGCATAATTTGAGTTTGGGCAGTGTAAGTCCCAAATGTGTGTCCACATTTGAACATGAATTTTTTTATTCCTTTCATCCACTTGTATTAGTCTCATGGCCTTGGCAAAGACTTCCTATCCTTGATATAATATCATATGCATCAGCACTGAATAGTGTCTGAAGGTCAATGGAGTTATCCTCTCCTTTAACCTTACCAAATTATAGTGCAACTGCTCTGCAACTCTATTGGCATAGTCAAACCATGTGTGCTTGTTTCTTTGTTGAATATCCAGAGTTATAAATAGTAGGGGTGATGTTATCCTTCCATCACACCTTACTCCAAGCACCTGACATAACATATAATATGTGTATCTGAAATAGTCTACAAACTCTTCATAGTCCAATGGTTCAACCTCTTTGAGTGCAAATGAAGTACCCTTTTCTCATATGTGTCTTAGTATTTCACCCTTTCAGAGCGCCACCCTATGTTCAACATATTCCTTCTACAATTTCTCAAAATTAATATTTTTGTTGGCACTAGGTTTCATTCTAAAAACCTCCAAAACTTTGCTTGCCTTTATTTATAGAATGCTCCTACCCTTGGTGTCTGTAATTACCATGTTTATGTCATCATATTTGTCTGCAAAATTTAGCATCAAGTCCACCTCAACAAAAACATTGGGGACAAACAGTTTCCCTAAATCACAACCCCAGACATTTTTACCAGGATGTCGAGTATCTCTTCTTGTAAAAGCATATATGAATAATTCCCATCCAGTATCTAGCACATCAATGTCACTAATTCCCTCTACAAGGTCCTTGAAATTGGTGGTTAGAATCCCTTCCCCTGTATCCTTCCTACCACTTGCCTTGACGTTTGGCGGTTGGAATTTATCCATGAAGTGGGTATAATCCTTAGGTTCGCCCTTTTTCTTCTTAGCGACTTTGGATGTTTGAGGGGGGTCATGGGAGAACTTCTACTTTTTCTTCTTGGGTACGGGTTTTGACAATGATGACTCACCAGGTTGGATCATTTTAGCTTCTTTAGGGTTTTGACTTAGTTCAAAAGTAAACTAGGTTTGGGATTATTACCCTATTCTTAACAGCTCAAACTCGAATTCAAGTGTGATTCTACCCAATTAGGAAACTATACTAACTAAAGAGAAACTAAAAACCCTAAAATACTTCTTGAAATTAATTCAGACTCCTTTTGGTTCAGCACACCAACTCTTGCAAAGCAACAAAGAGAAACTAGTGGGAAATTGATGGAAACTTACCCAAGAATAGACCTTTTTTGCAACTCCTTTAGCTCTAGCTTTGGTTACTTTGTATTCTCCTTCAGCTCCTCAGGTGTTCAACTGAGATGAAAATACAAACTGTAAACTCCTTTCTATGAATTATCCTTCAGCTCCTTAGGTTGGCCGCTTCTTTTTGAATTCAAATTGTCGATGCACTCAGATGAGAAACTCGTCCAATGAATCACATTGTTTCCTACTCTCCATGGGGACATACCAACGATTTGATGTGTAATCGATGAGCTAGGAAACTGCCAAGCATATTTCCCACATTTCATGAGAATCACTCTTTTCATGTCTCCTCTCCACACTAGGATCTCAACAAGTGATGGATAAAAGGCCAGTGATGAGACATCAACCCTTGATCTTGAGCGCGAAGAAGATCTCAACTGAAGACTTGAGTTCCATCGCTTGTCACATGTATAAGGTTCATTAAGTAATCCCAACTTGCGATAGAACAAAGCCACGTGATGGGAAGATGCCCCACCCATCGACAGTCGCAGGTTCTCTCTAGAAAGGCACAACATAACTAGTGATAGGGAAAGGGCCAGTGATGGGTCAAAACCTTAACTGCATCTCTCATCATGGGTTACCTTCTCAAAATAACAACAAAACATGTGATAGGTGATGAAACTAAGTGTTGAAGGATAGACATTACATTGCTCATCGTGTGTTTAAAGAAACATTTCACATAGCAACACGCGATGGGAAGATGAATAGTGAGCAAACAATGTTGAAGACATGTGTGCAAAATTTGTTCATAAAAGGGGATATTGTTAGGCCCAATGATAACCAAGGCATTGGGTTTGGTTGAACAATGAGAATAAAGACCATGAGAAGGCACTTAAGTGAATAGAAAACTAGTTCAACCGATCAATGCGAGAACATAAATTAAATGATAATCAAGGGTGGAAAGATACATTAAACTCTTAAACCCTAGACCCTAATGTCAAAATATAAGTGACCAGTAACATGACCATGAAGCCAATGGAACTAGGAAAATTTTATGGGTTCCACCATGTTTTAAGTTCATTGATACGTGATGAATGACTATTGCTAGATCTCGCACATCATGGAAAGGAATTTGAAATTTGTTTGTAATTCAACAATACACGATGGAGGATAATACCTTGATGGGACAAGTGACACATGGAATCCTATCACTCGATCACTTCACATCATTGTTTTGAAGTGAAGCATTCAAAGATTTGTGCGATATGTGATGTATGGATGAGATTGAAATGAAGAATATCCAACAAATGACATTGAATCGCATGGTCTTAGATCATCACAGTAATGAGATCAAAGGAATTCAAGTGTTCACCGATGAGGGATTTTAGTGGAAAGTGACATCAACATGTACAGGTGTTTGAATGTTATTGCATCATTGGGTGTTAGTGCATCACACTAATGAATTGTTAAGAGTCGAAGCTTTTAGCGATACGCAATGAGTGTCGAGCAATAGTGGAAAATGATGTCAGAGGCAGACACATGGCATTATCCCTCCAGCCCATGGAGATTTTTTGGACCCATTTTCAGAGAAAATAGGATAGTAGTGAACAATGCAGATTGATCAATATCTAATTTGACAATGATTGCTACATCACAGAAATGGATTCGATTGTTCTAAGTTTTTTAGTGATATGTGATGGTTATAAGTAATCACTACATCATGGAAATGGATGTGATTGTTATAAGTGTTTTGGTGATACACGATGGTGATGAAGGATATGTTAGAAACCAAGATCTGAAATGCAAACCAAAAAATCACCTTCCACATAAGAGAAAAATAAAAAAGTAGAGATATTGCAAAAAGATGTGCAACATAATATTATTCAGGAATTCTTAATTACAAGATATGATTTGTTTTATAAAAGCAAAGATGCATAACCCTAATCTTATCTTGAGCAAAAAGATAGCTCAACAACATAAGGATGAGAATAATTAAACTAGGAATTAAATATTACCTAAGTAAAGTTATGCAAGTGTAATTAAATATTAATTACACTAACACCCCCCCATAAGTGCAACTTAGGGAGACTAAAAAAGCATGCATCTAAAACTAAGATGAATGCAAGAAAGCATGAATGGGTCCTGACAAAAAGGCTTGATCAGGTACCCAAGTACAAATGCAATAATGAGGTAGAGAAGGAAAACCCAATGGGAAAAAAACCCCCTAGAATGAGATGACTATTGCAGAGAAGCACTAAAAGAACACTATGGAGTAACACTGGAACCACAATCTGACAAGCAAGGAAAGATACTTTTGTCTAAAAGAAACCAAAAATGGAATCATAATAATGTGACAGCAGACCCAATGCCACAGAACACTGGAAAACTCACAAACTAGAACAACCCTAGAATATGTGAAGCAACAGTAGATGAGATGATGACAGAATCTGGAAACTGTGTATCTTGATGTCGATGCCAAATTGAGACTAAAACTCTTCCATGGAAAGGAGTGCCATAAAGACTCTAAAACATTAACCATAAAAAATGGCCCTTAAACTAAGAAGGATTTGAACCAATGTGGATCAAGAAACATGAACTCTCAATCTAAAGTATGAACCGATGAATTTGATATGTGTCAAGCTAGAGTAAAAATGTGGCCAAAATAAATTAAGAAACTAGATAACCCATGCAAGCTGCCAACAAATCAAGATGAATATGGAGATCAAAGTGCATGCACACTCTAATTAGATTATTATGCAAGAAACCCCCTTGATGGAACTTTATCTCTGTTCATTTATTACAATAGCCCAATGATTGTAAAAGGAGAGAATGCTAACATGCATAAACAGAAAATAAGATGATGTGGTACTGAAATGAAGTGCAAATATTCAAGTTTCACCTTTCCAACTACCAAAAACATCCAAGTAATCTCCAAAACACCCATCGGGAAAAATATAGAATAATGATAAACTTGGGATAGATATAGAAAAAAGTGCATGGACAGCAAAATAGAGCTCCTCAATACCTTTCCAACAATGCAAAGAAGACGAAAATCAGAGGTCGTGGCAAAAAGTTATGAGCTCGGAAGCCATAATTGAACATCTAAATTCAAACAGAAATAAATATAGCTAAATAGAAAAATACTGAAAAATAAACTACACCATAGGATAGTGCTCGGAACCATCTTCTGGATGATATTTCATTTTTGAAAATCCAAGTTTGGACACAAAAGTTATGCCCAAAATACCAAAACTCCTCCAAAAGGGTTTGGAGTTAAGCCTGGCGGCTAGGCTAACCACTAGCATTAACCACTAGTGGTTAACCGCTAGTGGTTAACTGACGGCGGCACCCATTAACTCTGGTTTTTTATAATTTTTTTCTTGGACTGTGTGTTGTACCAGGTTGTATGACCTAGAAATGAAAAAAATTACCTCCCGAAGTCACTGTGTCCGATTTTGATGATTTGACAATCGATTTTGGGGTTTTTGGGCGCTCTAAACGCGATTGTGAGGTCCTTTTGGGCTGAAAATGCTCCAAAATTTCAAGTATGCTCTGGATCTAGAAACCCTCATAAACTTCAAATCCTCGTAGATCTGACAAACGAAGGCCTTTTTCAATGAAACGAAAGGTAAACCTGACTATTTTGGCAGCTCTAGATTTAATGGAATGCTCATATCTGATCCAAAATGCTTCATAAATAAGCTCAAGGCATGAAACCCTTGAGGAACCCCTAACGTGCTCTGTAATGAATTTCTCCCAAAAATTAAGAAGGGGCTACAAATCAAGGCTCTGATACCATGTTAGAAACCAAGATCTGAAATGCAAACCAGGAAATCACCTTCCACAGAAGAGAAAAACAAAAAAGGAAAGATATTGCAAAAAGATGTGCAACATAATATTATTCAGGAATTCTTAATTACAAGATATGATTTGCTTTATAAAATCAAAGATGCATAACCCTAATCTTATCTTGAGCAACAAGATAGGTCAACAAGATAAGGATGAGAATAACTAACCAAGGAATTAAATATTACCTAAGTAAAGTTATGCAAGTGTAATTAAATATTAATTACAGTAACATGATAAGATCAACAAAGGAGATTTAAAGAATCATTTATCAGATGGTTGTGTTTTAAGGTTGCAACAGTGAACAAAAAGCATAGGATCATGGCACAAAGATAGTAGATCGATGGCCAGAATTCAAAGATAGAAATCTGAAATGGCTACAATAGTGTCAATAAGGGTTTCGACTGGTAATCGACATGACAATGAGAATTAAATTCTCTATTTGTTTCAACAACAATTGTAATGAGATTTGATGCACAGGGTGGCAGTTTAGATGATTGTAGAGACAAGAATCAAGATCAGATCAAATGAATAGAAGGATGTATTGAATTCATAATCAGATTTTAGGGTTTGATAGAGAGAATGAGGAAAATTCTCTATAATCGAATTAAATGTTGGGAAGCTCGATGCAAGATATGGCAATATCTGGTAAACCATATTAGATGTCTTAATTGTGAGTTGGACAAATGTGTGTGTGGCTCAAGGAAAAGGAAGCTTGCTGGTGATGTTTGCAAGTGAAGGAAACCCTAGTAGAAGATTTGAGAATATCTGAATGGTGGTGTGAATCTCGAGGCAAAGACTGCAAATCAGTTGAGAGAAGAAAAATAAGACATTCACAGAATTGTCTTAGGGTGGTAATCTGCAATAAATGAAGAAGAGAGAGAGAGTTATGAGTGCAGATAGTGAATGCACATATGTGTGTAACCTAGATACAACATAGACTATTGTCTAGGTTTTTCATTCATGGGAGTGTTGCTAAGAGTGTAGCTTTAGCAGTAGTAGTGTAAGTTGCAGGGTGTGCAAAAATTCATTGAATGTAATGGTGCATTTTCAGGTTGAGTAGAACTTAATTGTATGCACATATGAATTTGTAATTTTGTTAAGGTTGTAGCCTCATTGAATTGAGTTGTAGATCCTAAAACAGGGTGTAGCAACATCCTTGAAGTTGTAGCTTCTAAATCAAGGAGTTGAAGCTTCCTTGGGTTGTAGCCCTAAACATTGTAACAAAGATTTCATTTGTGATGTTGGATTTGAGCAGTAGCCTCAAGCAACTTTTGTCACTGTGGTTTTTCCCATCTTGGGTTTTTCACATATATCTGGTGTTATGAGTTGTTGCTTTATGTTTATAATATTGTTACATTGGTTTATATTTTAATCTACACATTTTTTTTATAAGGTTGAATCTGCAAATAGGTTTTCAATTCTAAAAGTTTTTATATCTACTGATTCACCCCCCCTCTTAGTAGATCATTGTGTTCCAACATTTGCATCATAGGTTGGCATTGAACATTGTTGTGGTTGGGAAACACATTGCTTTGATTTAGGTAACCTTGATTTTTCATGGTGTTACATTGATTTGGATCAATATATGGAGTTGTCAACATATTTTTTGGATTTTGAACAACATTGGTGTGATTTGCAAATGTATCTATCCCATAGTTTACCAAGTTTGGATTTGGTATGTTCATGTTCGGTAAGTTTGTATTCAGTATACTCACATTTGACATGTATTGATTTGATGGGATAATGTTGTTTTGTTGAAGAATCATGTAATGATTGTTTGGTTAATAGATTTGTAGGTTTTGAATTTGATTTAAATCTACCATAGGGAAAGGTGTTCCAAAATTTAGATCAGACATACTCACATTTGTTATAGCATTGAGGTTTGTAGGATATAATTATCCCATGTTTGAATTGTATAAATGTGAGTTTTGAAAATCAATTTGCATTCGAAGGTTTTGATAGTTTGGTTGATTTAGACCACTCATGATGGATGGATCAAGTTTCAATTCCATGTTTTTCTTTTGTTTTGACCTTGTTTCTAAAGTGAACCTCTAAGGTGTTTTGGACCAATGATGTGAATGGAAGATGAAAAGGTGGATGATATGGGAAGTGATTTTTACAAATGTTTTGGGATGAAACTTTTGACTTAATTTTGATTGTTTGATGTATGGATAAAGGATTTTTATGAACTTGTGAATCTTTTGGGTAGACTCATGGCCTTCAAGATAAAATATTCCAAAGATGATAACTAACTTAACTAAATGCATGGAAAAGGATTCATTTCACATACAAAGTAGCTAAGTTAGGGGTTGGTTGATTGATGTTTAAGTCACAAAGTGTTGGTGTAAATTTTCTTTTTTGCAAAGTTTGGTGAGATGAAGGATGAATTTTGATGAAGGGGTGAGTGAAATGTTTGACCCAATGTTGACCTAGAATGAACCTTTTTTTTCCAAGACCAAGGTAGTGAGAAACATGCTATACCTCTAAAGTGATAATACTCCAAGAACTCAATGATTTTGGTAAAATAGGACTCAAATGATTTTGGAAATAGGGTCCAATGATTTTGGTAAAGTGAAACTCAATGATTTTGGATAATGGAACTCAATGATTTGGACAATAGAACTCAATGGTTTTGGACTCAATGTTTGCATTTTTTTCCTTCTATGATAGCGGGCATTTTGGTTGTTCAACGGGAGTGATTGGTCTCCAAATGGTAATGTGGGGTTCAATTTGTCAATTATCTTGCTTAAGTGAGTTTACTTTTCCACAAACACATGTCTTGATTAAGTTTTCCAAACTAAATGTCTATGTCAAAAAAATCATAATTTTCATAATGTCCATTTTGTGAAAAGGATGAGACTCAAGCCATAGTTGCTTAGGTTAACTTTGGAAAATATGGATTGAGATGTAAAGCAAAATATTTAGAAGTCTCTAAGAATAGATTCTTAGGACAAGCATTAATATCAAGGTTTTGTCAAAAGGTATCCATATTTATACCAAAGGGTTTAAAATTTTGAGGAAGATTATGAATGTTTGTTTGTAACATTTTAGAACCAAGAAAAGTATTAAACTAACTCACAATCATTTACCACCTAGGATGAAATGGTGATACTTTTTGAGTCCCCACTCAGATTTCTCCAAACACTAAGACAATGTGCATAGTTAGAGATTTGGTGACACTGGATCCCCTCCATGGCACACACTTCTTAGGACCACCAAATCTCAAAATCCTGAAGACCTGAAGGTCCTAAGTATTTTTCTATTTCAACAATGAATAGTACAAGTGTGGGGCAACTTCAGAGTGACCGTTCTTGCACCAATAAGTATTAAGGATTTTGGTTTCTAAACAATGGTTCATAATAAGGGCTTTCGTGCAAGGTTTCCATACACACAACAAGATTAGCTCAAGATTATGGAGAATCAAGAGGCCTCCCAGTCCCTTCCTAAGAAGAGATTTTGACGTACCACTTGGGTACTATGGGTGACACTTGTTGTTAATGACTTTCATCAAGACACATTTTTATATAGCAACTTGAAAGATCTTGGCTTTAGCTCATTACCGCTTGGGTCATTCCCTCCTTTCGAAGCAAGGAGGCAAGCCCTCTAAAGATAAAAAATATCAAGGAAGTACGTTTGTAGTTCAATCATCCCAGTTTGCATGAAACAAAGAGAGAACACACACCATGCATTTTCCCTACACTAGCAAGGGGTTCATTTTTAATCCAAATTGAAAGATGTAGGTGATTATACAAAGTGTTGAGGAATGTTTTTGTTTCTCAAGATCATTGAGTTGCGTGAGAGAATTGCATATGCATTCAATAACAAAGATGTAAATCAAAACACAACAAACACTTGTTAAGTTTAAACCTCATAGCAAAGATGAATTCATTTTATGCACCAACTGAAATGTTAAGTTTCCTTGTTCAATTTTAAACCCAAAGTAAAATGATGAAATGAGGGTTCAATTTTAGTCCCATTTGAGCATCTGTTTAAAATCCAATAGAAAACTAGTGTGGTCTTATAACATGAAATGAAAAGCATGAAAAAAGGGTTATAATTGCCCCAAAAGCGTCAAATGCTTGTTAAAATTATAATATTTAAATTCATTTTTCTTCAATTAAGTGCTCCATGCTCCTCTTCAAACTTTCAATCCATGTTCCAAATGTCAGATGAAGTCAAGAAAACAAGAAGATGTGAGGGTTAGATAAAAAATTAAGCATTAAAACCCTACAACCTAGATCAAGTTGTAATGTGATTTGACTTTAGGTGCAAAAATGGAAAATTTAACTCCACAAAAATTGAACAAAACCTATACCATTGTGTAGAGCATGAAATTATACCCCATTTAAAAAAAAAGCGCTTCAAAAAATACCTCTATATGACCAAGATATGACCATTTCAAGATAAACTATAAAAGCAAGAAAATGAGAGCACTGCTATAACAATATAGCAATGCTTTTGCATTATAGCGAAACTTTTTTCAATTATGGAGATTCTTTTTTCAATTATGGTGACACTTTTGCAAAAGTGTCACTTTGGTGAATAATAGTGTCTCTCTGGTAAAAAATAGTGTTGTTGTAGCCTCCAAAAGCATTACTCTAGCCTAGAAACCTACAAATCATGGAGTTCTTAAGAAAGAAACATCAAACACAGTTAGTAAAGCCCTCCTAGTGCCAAAATGTGACCGATGGATTAGTACAGGTTAACCACACTTAATCCATGAGGAATCAAAGTGCGATTTAGCCACTAAACCTCAGTCCCCATAAAATCATTCAATGTAAATAGAAGTGGAAACCATTAAAACTTATCATGTTAAACTACAAAATCTTTTGAAATACCTTGTAATGCCCCGCCATGTAACCCTAGAGAATGACGCAAACACAATAGAAGCGTAGCAATTTTTTTTTGAAAGTGTAATATTAACATGTAAAGTAAACTACACCTAACACATACATCCTCTAAGATATGCGACAACGCTTACATTCAAATCCCAATAAACAAAAGTAAACTAATCCATAGCATATACATATTACTCATGAAATTAAATTACATACATCTAAAGCATTTAATTCATCTCATAAGATACAAAGTACATAAAGAATCATTTATAGCTTGCATTCATTCCAAAAGGCTATTACAAAGTTCATTTCCAAAATGAGGAATTTCATACATTAAAGTTACAATTACAATGATACAAGAATCCTCCTCGAATACAAATGAGGAGTAGTACATATGCAAAGTTTTCAATTGATACATAAGAACAAGAGATATAGAACATATCAATTGGTACACACGAGCTCTCTAATTTGGAAGATCTTGTCATCATGAACATGTAATGGGAACCCAAAGGTGTATGGTGCACATTCTACCCAACCAAGTGGTACCTAAAGGCCCACCCCTCATGCTAGGAGATAGTAAAAGGGCTCCCTAGACAAAACCAATAACTTCTAGACATAGGAAACACACAATACTAATCTACACAAGTACAATACATGACATAAAGGTTACATTACTTCCAGAGTAAAAGAATCAAGTACGTCAATTGAACACTTAAAAACTATTGTCATAGGAGGAGTGTCATCACAAAGTTGCATGGGTTACCCTGGCGAATCTTCCTAGGCCCCTGCCCCCATCTTGGGTTACCTTGGTAGACTCTCACAACCCCCAACCCCACATGCAAACTGATGTAGAATCAATTTTCTTTCCATTCTAGGCCTTCTCATCTCATCCCAAGTCTAAACAAGCCCTTGAGCCCATGAGTGAGGCACAATTAACAAGTTATATGTTTTAAACTACCCTTTCCCCTAATAAATTTATTTAATTTTCACTGAATTAACTAACTCTCACATGAGTTACCCTGGCACCACTTTATGTGCCAGCCCCCATGGAGAGCCACTCCCCTACTAAAAACACAAGGATCTAAACCACAAACCAAGGGTAAAGACAGTGCACACAATGGATAATAAATCCCAATCCAAAATAAAAGAGGTAACACATCCCGTTCATAATAACCAAATGTTTAAACTGAAATACAACCAAGTGCACTACCCAAGGAATACAAAGGGTTGAACCATAATTCACAATAACCCCCCCTCACAAATTAACATCATATGGAAGACTTACAAACTCAACTAACTGATTTCCCCAAGAAATGTGAACAAAAGAAATCTCAAATTAAACAGGAAATTCAAGAAAGTATTTAAATACTATCATTAGGATTTCCTAAATGCAATTTTCTTACCAAGAGAACAATAATGCATTGTTCAAATTAATCTAACTTATAGCAATATCATTTACAACCAATAATGAAATTGAATCTAATTATTTAAATCAATTTCCTCTTTTAAATTATATCATTTAAAAATTATCTATTTCATGCATTTGCATGCATCTATTTTAAAAATACATCTAAATATATATATGTATATTAACTATATATATTATTTAAATATTTAATACCAATTATAATTTCCAAATAATAAAATTAAATATATATATATACATATATATATACATATATATATATATAAATATATATTTACATTTATAAATTTAAAATCATATTAAAAAATCCAATTATCAAATTAAAATCTGAATCAATACAAGGGCAGATGAAATATTAAGGTGGGTATTGTTTATACAACGGCCAATTGTACACAGTCGAACCCCATCATTGGGTAGTAGCAGTGGGAGCAGCGGTTGGTGCTGCCTGTGAAGGTAGCCCTGGGCATTGCCCTCACATCACACCTCCCCTTGTGGGGACGGCTGTGGAGGTAGCCCTCTACGCCTCCCCCCCATGCATCATTTCATTTTTTTATAATATTTAAAACCTATGAATTCATAAATTCAATGTACGGATCTTCATACTGTATTTTTTTTCAAATAAATCCCTATAGGGAACTTCAATAATAATAACATGCATATATATTTTTATATATGTATATGTATATATATATATACATATATATATGCATAACTAAATCAATACAATTGTCTAGAAGGGAAAAATTTTAACATAATTTTCTATAGGAGGATATAATCAAAATAATATAGAGGTTTTCTATTTCCCAGCCAAATAAAACTAATTGGGAAAACAAAGCAAAATTATAATCTTCTACAGGTAGATTGTTTCCAATATAATCAGAGGTTTTCTACAAATTTAAATAGGAAGATTTTTAATCCATTCCTACATAGATTTCCAAATTTCTCTATTGTTTTCCCTCTAGGTTTTCTATTGTTCAAAAACAATTTCAACAAAAGCGCTCATATTTCACTATTAAATTTTCTATAGAAGCACTAAAATTTTCTATAGAAGTACTAAAATATTCACGACAATGTTTCAAACACAAAAGTCTTTCAAATCTACAAAATATAAAAGCTTCTATATAGATAACAAAATTCTTCTTGCACAGACAATCTTTCCAATTTGCAAAATAATAAAAATAATTAAAAGAACCTATTTCTGGAAGCTTGAGGAAATGAAGTTTGAAGAAGAGCTTCGCTTCTAGATTCCAAATTGCCAAAGCTTCCTCCAAGAAAAACACTTTTCCAGAAAGAAGAAAAATAAAACCAGAGCCAAAAACTTCCCGAGAACCTCCTTTAATTTTCAACAACTTTCTCAAAATATCTTTTCCATTCCCGTGAAGTAACCTCTTTCCTCTTTTAGTTATTGCAATTAATCTCTTTGAGAATAAATTTCCAACTACTATGTTTAATTAATTTTCTAACACATGTCAAATATAAAATATCTTTTAACCAATTCACAGATATTTCCTCTTTTTATAATTACAAGATATTTGTGCAATATATAATTTATAATTCAAAATTCACATATTAATTTCTAATAAAATTTAATCTAAATTTAATCTTAATTACTTTACAAAATAAAATAAATTTAATTAATTAAATCAAACATAAAGCTTCAAACAACATTAATCAAGATTAATTAAATAATCACTAAAAATCATAATAAGCATTAATTAACATTAATTTCCCACAGAACATACCTTGTAAACTAAATAAATGACAAGGAAAACATGGACAACATGACAACAAAGCATACTGAAACAAGGACTGATGACACACTATGATTAGGGTTGTGGTTAACAAAGAAACCTCGTTACTATCTCCCAATCAACCATTTCATTGGGTAATGACACGCTCAAACCTGTGAATCCAGGTGGAGTCAATGTCCTATACCTGCAATCCTACAATTAAAACATATGTCATACATGTATATAGATCATAATTCAAACACATTGTGAAGAGAAAATTGCGGAATCATAGGGAACTCAGAAGTGAGTGATGCAATCCTGTTCTCTTCACCAATATAGTGTCACATCAAAACTGATAGAATTAAAACATCAATTAACTACAGATGAGCATATATCAATATCAACTCAAATAATCAACTACGCTAACCAAAAAAAATGTCACAAATAATCATCATCCATATAGTGTACCATCACATCACAACATAAAAACCATCATCGCTCCAATGTCAACGATCAAATAACAACATAGTATCATGGTCTATCAAAGTAAAAGCACTGTCTGAAAACATAAGAAAATCGGAGGGGTACTACACCCTCCCCCCTAGGATTAGGCTTACTCCTAGAAGCCTACGAACAAATAGGGATAGAGCTCCCTCATCCTAGTCACATCCTCCCAAGTAGCTGAAGTATGATCACTAGGATCCCAGTGGACCCTAACCTGCTCAATATCTCGACCCCTGAGAGCTAGTCTCTTGTGCTGCATGATGGCCACGGGCTCCAAAGCCAGTTTCCCATCCTCTACCTATAAGGCATTCCAATCGAGGATGTGAGATATATCAGGGTGATAATGCCTGAGTACTAAAACATGAAATACATCATGTATGCATGAGAGACTGGGTGTAAAAGCAAGATGGTACGCTATTGGCCCAATCTTCTCAAGAATCTTGAATGGCCCAACAAAGCGAGGTAGAAGATTAGAGCCCTTTCCATATTAGATTGGACTCTTTTGTGGATGCACTCACAAAAAGACTCGATCACCTACTGCAAACTGGAGATCCACTTGATGCGCATCTGCATACTTTTTCTACCTATCCTATACAACAACCAAATGTTCCTTGATACAGATCATCTGCTGCTCCATATCCTACAACATCTCAAGATCCAATAGAACTCTATCCTCTAACCAATCCCAACTCAAAGGAGTCTGACATGGTCATCCATACAAATCCTGGAAAGGAGGCATACCAATTGAACTCTAATAACTGTTATTATAAGAAAACTCCACTAAATGGAGATAGTCCTCCCATCATGTTTGCTGGTCCATCAAATATATGGGTAACATATCCTCGAGGATCTGGTTGACCCTCTTAGTTTTTCCATCTATCTCAGGGTGATACGTTGAACTAAAGTTGAGCTGCATCCCCATGGCATGCTGCAATGACGTCCAAAGAGCTGAGGTAAACACAGGATCCTTGTCAAAAATAATCTGACGTGGATTACTATGCAACCTAGCTATATCTTCCATGAACACTCTAGCAAGGATTGAAGCCTTATAGGATGAACAAATAGGTGAGAAGTGTGCTACCTTCATCAACCTATCCACCGTCACCATACTGGCATTGTGTCATCGCAAAGAATTGGGTAACCCAACAATGAAATTCAATGAGATTATATCCCATTTCCACTCTAGCACTAAATGTGGCTGCAAAAGTCCTATCAGATGTTGGTGTTCAACCTTGACTCCCTGACACTCCAAACACCTCGAAACAAAGTCAGCGATATCTCTCTTCATACCTGGCCAAAAATATAGCTATCACAAATCAACATGCATCTTCTTCACTCTTGGATGAGCTAAATAAGGTGCCCGATGTGCCTCTTTCATAACAAAGGTATGAAGATCTTTAGAAGATGGAACATAAATGTGTCTCATATGTCTCAACAAACCATCTAACTCTAGAGAATAACCTGAGAATCTACCCTTAAGAGTCCTGCCTGTCTCTATCTCTGATCTCACTTCTTGGTACCAACTGTTTATAGGAAGTGAAGAAAGAATTTGATTCCTCAAATCCACACCAAGAGTCAACTTTGACAACTCATGTCTCCATCTGCTAAGAGTGTCGACAAATACATTCTCCTTCCCTAGATGAACTTCACCTCGAAGTCATACTCACAAAGGAATTCCATCCATCACCTCTACCTAGCATTAAGATTAGGCTATGTAAAGATGTACTGTAAGCTCTAATGGTCACTATGCAACTCAAATCTATGTCCCAAGAGGAAATTTCTCCATCTCGTCAAAGCATGTACTAATGCTACCAACTCAAGATCATGTGTGGGATAATTCAATTCATGATCCTTGAGTTTACGTGACTCATACACAATAACATGACCATCCTACATCAAAACTGCTCCTAATCCCTCCAAAGATGCATTTGTACAGAAAACAAAATCTCTAATAGGATCAGGTATCATAAGAATCAATGCACTAGTCAACTTCTTCTTCAAAGTATGAAATGTTTCGTCACACTGCTTTGACCAGATGAATTTCTTACCTTTCCTCTGAAGAGAAGTGATAGGATGTCCTATCTTAGAGAAACTTTGAAAAAAGCATTTATAATAACCTACTAATCCCATGAAACTATGTATCTCTACCACATTAGTGGGCATAGGCCAATAAATGATCACTTGGATCTTCATAGGATCTATTGCAATACCCTCTCCTGATATCACATGCCCAAGGTACTTGATAGGGTAGGGTTGGATGGAACACTCATTGTTCCATGCTCTGGGTCTCATCTTGGCGAACCCCTTTGGTGTCACTCTCCACCACCTTAACCTATAGGCCCTAATGCTTTTTAGGTACCCCTAGTTCTCCTGGCCAACCCTACTATCATCTCCATTTCCCTAACCAATCCAATCTTGGTGCTCTCTCTGCCATTCTCTCCTTAGCCCTTAATCTTCCTAAAGGCTAGCTAAATCTCCAACCTTCACTAATTCGATGCAGGGGTGTGTGATGTCTCCCATGCCTTCAATACCATCCCCCTAGGGTTCTTGATCATCCACCAATCTCCAATTTTCCATCGCTCTCACCAAACCCTCTTCTAGGGTTAGAAAAAGGCTACAAGCCCTAGAGCCCCAATTAGGCCTCCTAACTCGAGAAAAATGGAGAGTATGCCCATATTATCCAAATGAATCCAAATATCTTCTTGGGATTCATGGTACCCTTGCCCACACCTTGAAGATTTTTGGGGTTTGGAGCCTGTACTGTCCGTACACTGCCCTAGCCACGAACTTAGCACTTTTAGGCTTGTTTTAAGCCAATTTCTGACCTTTTGTTTGTGAACAGTCAGTTGATTCTTCCTCCATATGGTCTGTCAGGGCTCCATCCTTCTTTCCAAGCCTCTACAAGGTCTCCTGCATCCACCACACACCTTGGTTTGCCAGGGGATTGACACCCTTGCAACTTTAGTGATTTTTTCACTATCTTTCCTAACCGGGCATTGCCAAGCTCGCCTAGGAAGAGACTTTCCTCTTGATCACTTGACCCTTGAAGATCCTAGACATAAACTATATACAGGCATGGAGCTTAGCCTCAATCCCCACAAACTATACATCAGGTATAGTGGAAGACAAAGGTCTAAGTCTCCATGGTTGATAGTTTGCCGGACTAATCAGCAATGGAAGGAAACAAAACTAACTAAAACAAAACTAAGAAACAATGAGGCAACTTAACTACTGACCTCACAAAACTTGAAAAACAATTACTTCACGTGCCACACACTTCTCAGTGCTTGGAACCCTCCATTAACACACTAATAAGAGCTAAAAACTAGAAAATCACAAGAGTTTCATTGTTTTTCCATATGAACAACAAACTCCAAATGATACAAAGCTTTTCCAACCTCTAAACCTAGTCTAGGCACACCTTATAAAGGTTCATAAAGTGGTTAATTTTCCCCTTGGTTGGATATAACCACCACATTAGGCCAAAATTGCACAAATGCAACATTTTGGGCTTTATTTCAAATTCCTAGTGAATCCTAGTGGAAACAAGTTGCTAAACTCATCCATTCTACCATGAGCTACTGATCAACCTTCCTCCTAACATGTTCTAACACCTCTAACTCAAAACTAAATGGTCAACATGACCTTAAAGCATTAAAACCACAAAATTTCATCCTAGGCTCACAAATTTTCCTAGTGCTACCTAATGCTTCCTGGGTGCTCCTGCACCATTCTCCCCCTCTCTGCCCAAACACTAAGGAATGGAAGGAGAGATCAATGATAGGTCAACACCAAACTTCTTGAACTGATCTTCTTGTACCCATGTGGCTTCTAATTCATGCTTGTTCTTCCACTTGATAAGATGCTCCATGTACACCTTATGCCTTGTAGACTTTTGCACTCTTGACTCTAGGATTCATTCTACTTGTTGCTTGTCTGGAGTAGGTAGGGGTATGTTGCTTACATCCTTGAAGATTTCCTTGTTGTTCTGATCTAAATCATTGACTGATCCCTTGTACTTGATCAAATCAGCTATATTGAACACTGGAGAGATCCCTAGATCGGCAGGTAACTCCACCTTGTATGCATTCTTCCCATACTTGGCCAATACCTTGCATGGACCCACTCTCTTCATCTGCAACTTGGTTGATGCTCCCTTCTGTAACCTTGATTTATTAAGGTGGACCATGACAAAGTCTCCTACTGCAAATTGCACATCCTTCCTTGACAAATCTACCTTCTCCTTCAACTTTTGTGTAGCCTCGGTGACTGTCTTCCTCACCTACTCCTGAATCTCTTTCATGGTTTGACTAAAATCCTCTACATGACCACTTCTATGTTCCATAGCTCCAAGATCTCTAAGCTCACATATGCCTCTTGGGTGCATCCCATACACAACTTCAAAAGGACTCTTCCCTGTGGTCTGGTTCACACTATCATTGTAAGCATACTCAGCTTGTGAGATAACCATATCCCATGTCTGTCCATACTCCTTAGTTAGGCACCTTAGAAGGTTACCTAGCACCCTGTTAACCACCTCTATTTGACCATCGGTCTGAGGATGGTAAGCTGATCCAAATGATAGGTTGGTACCCAATCTACTCCATAGAGTCTTCCAAAAGTGACTCATGAACTTCACATCCCTGTCTGAAACAATGCTCAAAGGAAATCCATGGATCCTTACAACTTCCTTGAAGAAGAGATGAGCTATGTAACTAGCATCATGAGTAGTTTTGCAAGGGATAAAATGACTCATTTTGCTAAATATGTCCACTACTACATAGACACTGTCAAAACCAATCTTGGTCTTAGGAAGGCCTACCACAAAATCCATGCTTACACACTCCCATGGTCTATTAGGAATGGGTAGGGGTTGATATAGACCAACATTACTAGCTCCTCCCTTAGCTTTCATACACACAACACATTGTTCCACATACTTTCTAACATCTCTTGCCAACTTAGGCTAGTAATAGAATCTTTGCACTAGTTCTAAAGTCTTGTTGATGCCAAAATGTCCACTAAGACTTCCATTATGCTTTTCTTGAATGAGATTTTCCCTCATTGACCCTCTTGGAACACATAACTAAACAATAACCCACTTTGCAATGTATACTCTGAGTATTGGCTATGGAAATGGTTCTCAAAGTTAGAACATACCTTATAGACCTCTGAAAAGTCTTCATCCTCCCCATAGAGATCTTTAAAACTATCAATCCCTATGCTCTTCACTTGTATCTCTTGCACTGTCAACAACCTCCTACTCAATGCATCTACTACTTTGTTTAGCTATCCCTTCTTGTGCTTTATGGTGAAGGTAAAAGCTTGGATGTATTCCATCCACTTCAAGTGTCTATTGCTCAACTTCTCTTGGGTATTCATATAGCTAAGTGCATGATTATCGGTAAAGACTACAAATTCCTTGGGTAGAAGGTAATGCCTCCACTTCCTAAGTGACTAAACTAAAGCATAAAGTTCTAAGTCATAAGTTGAATACCTCTTCTTTGCTTCATTGAGCTTCTCACTAAAGAAGGCTATAGGCTTGCCCTCTTGACTTAGCACTCCTCCTACTATCACTCCACTTGCATCACATTCAACAGTGAACAATTTGTCAAAACTAGGTAATAAGAGAATAGGTTGAGTTTCCACCTCTTGTTTCAGTCTCTCAAACCCTTTCTCAGCTTCTTGATTCCACACAAACTTAGTTTTTAAACCACCCTTGATTGTATCTAGGACTGGTGCACATATACCACTAAAGTTCCTTATGAATTTTCTGTAGAACTGAGCCAATCCATGGAAACTTCTTACCTCAGTCCCTATAGTTGGTGTAGGCCAGTTTAGGATGGCTTCCACCTTGCTTGGATCCATCTTCAATGATCCTTTAGATACTACAAAACCAAAATATACAAGCTCTTGCTTAAAGAACTCACACTTCTCTAGATTGATTGCCAACTTCTCCTCTTGCAACCTTCTAAGAACCAACTCCACATGTTTTAAATGCTCTTATGCTGTCTTATTGAATATGAGGATGTCATCAAGGTATACCACCACAAATATCCCTGTAAAGTCTTTAAGCACTTCATTCATGAGCCTCATGAATATGCTATGGCATTGGAGAGACCAAATGGCATCACTCTCCATTCATATAACCCATCATTTGTCTTAAATGTTGTCTTCCACTCATCACCATCCTTAATTCTGATTTGATGGTATCCACTCTTGAGATCCAACTTTGTGTAGTATTGAGCTCCTCCAAGACAATCCATTAAGTCTTCAATTCTAGGAATAGGGAAACTATACCTAATGGTGATCCTATTTATTGCTCTAGAATCAGTGCATAACCTCCATTTACCTCCCTTCTTGGTTGCTAAGACCATTGGTACTGCACATGGGCTGATGCTCTTTTGAATCAATCCTTGATCCAACAACTCTTGCACTTGCCTAGCTACCTCTATATTTTGATCCGGTGTAAGCTTATAAGATGCCTTGTTAGGCAATGAGGCTCTAGGTATGAAGTCAATTTGATGAATTATGGCTCTCTTTGATGGTAGAGTTGCAGGTGCACCATCACTTACAATGTCCTTGAATTGATCCAACAACTTTAGGACTGCTCCAGGTATGATTGTCTTTTCAGCCTTGTCTTCTTCTTTAGGTTGTAACATAACCAAATATCCTTCACCCCCTTGATGTAGTTTGTTAAGGAACTCCTTCCCACTACTCAACATGACACTTGGTGTCTTTGACTACCCCTCTTCTTCTTCTGATAGTGACTGTAACTTGAAAGTCTTCCCATCCTTCTCGAAGGAAATGCTATTCTCTTTCCCATCATACATGGCACTTCTGTCATACTGCCATGGTCTGTCCAATAGTAGATGGCATGCATCCATGGGTAAAACATCACAAACTAACTTATCCTTATACCCTCCAATGGAAAACTCCACTGTTACTTGCTCATTCACTAGAACACTCTGCCCTTTGTTGAGCCATGTTACCTTGTAGGGGTTAGTGTGGGGTACCTTTTTCATTTTCAGTTTCATTACTGCTTCTTCTGATATGATATTGTCTGTTGAACCTGAATCTACAATGACCTTGCATACTTTACCAAGTATCTTGCACTTCACTCTAAATAGAGCTCTTATTTGTTTTGGTTCTTCCTTGACCAGATGTCTGATCAACACTCTTCTAAACATCAGATTCTCTCCCATCTTAGATTCAATGTCACTGACCTTAGGTGACTTAGGACTCATGGTGTCCTCTTGTGCATAAGCCACTCTCTTCTCATTGCTTGATGAAGATGCTTTCTCCGGACACCTATAAGCTGGGTGTCCAACTTGACCACAATGGTAGCATTTCATGTTTGCAAAGTATGAATTGCTCCTGCCTGCTCCTCTTCCTCTAGTGGATCCTCCTTGAGAACCTCTACCTCTGTTATACCCTCCTCTAGAAGGTGTTTCATTGCCATGATCTGTGGATTTAAACTCTCCTTGGTTTCTTTTCTCATTGCCTCTACCTTGGTAGCCACCTCGTTGTCCTCTTTGATCTCTTTGATCTCTACCTTTGCCTTTGCCCTTAGAAGCCTGGTCTTGCTTCCTCTTGTTTCTTTCCTCAATCTTGATAGCTAATTGGTAACATTGATGTACTGTCTTAGGACTTAAAAGATCCATCTCCTCTTGAATGTTCCATTTCAAGCCATTAAGATACCTAGCCACCTTGAGACTTTCATCTTTTGAAACATTAGACCTCATACAAATTTTTTGGAACTCCTCTATGTAGGTATTCACATCTTGGTCTTTCTTCCTTAAGCTTTGTCTCTTCTTATGTAACTGAATCTCATAATCATCTAGCATGTATGCTTCCCTCACTTTGGCAACCATTCCTTTCCAAGTTGAAATAGGCTGTTTGCCTTCCTTTTCCCTCTCTATCTGAATGAACTTCCACCATGTCAAGGAAAAACCTCTTAGTCTTGATTTGGCCACCTTTACCTTATGTGCTTTAGTGACTCCATCACATTCAAAATGGTTTTCCATTCCCTCTATCCAATCCATGACTAGATCAGCTTCCATTTTTCCATGAAACAGTGGTATGCCTTCAAGTCCTTTTCCACTCAAAGCCTTTAATGCCTTCAAGAAAGGCTCTTCTTCCAAAACAGGGTCAGGTTCAGGGATCTTTTCTTCCTCTGCAACCTCTTCTTTCTTTGGTACCCTTCCTTCCAACTACACATTATTCAATGCTTTCTCAAGTTGGTCTATTCTTTCTTTTAACAACTTATTGTCTTCCTCTTGTTCTTCGACCATCTTGGCCAATTCAGCATTTGTCACCATGATGGTAGAACCACTAGACTCAAGGTCTGACATGCAAGATTTTATCCCAAATCTTTAACTTTCTCTCATACCAATTTGATAGGGTAGGGTTGGATGGAACACTCACTGTTCCATGCTCTGGGTCTCATCTTGGCGAACCCCTTTGGTGTCACTCTCCACCACCTTAACCTATAGGCCCTAATGCTTGTTAGGTACCCCTGGTTCTCCTGGCCAACCCTACTATCATCTCCATTTCCCTAACCAAGCCAATCTTGGTGCTCTCTCTGCCATTCTCTCCTTAGCCCTTAATCTTCCTAAAGGCTAGCTAAATCTCCAACCTTCACTAATTCGATGTAGGGGTGTGTGATGTCTCCCATGGCTTCAAGACCATCCCCCTAGGGTTCTTGATCATTCACCAATCTCCAATTTTCCATCGCTCTCACCAAACCCTCTTCTAGGGTTAGAAAAAGGCTACAAGCCCTAGAGCCCCAATTAGGGCTCCTAACTCGAGAAAAATGGAGAGTGTGCCTAAATTCTCCAAATGAATCCAAATATTTTCTTGGGATTCATGGTACCCTTTCCCACACCTTGAATATTTTTGGGGTTTGGAGCCTGTACTGTCCATACACTGCCCTAGCCACGAACTTAGCACTTTTAGGCTTGTTTTAAGCCAATTTCTGACCTTTTGTTTGTGAACAGTCAGTTGATTCTTTCTCCATGTGGTCTGTCAGGGCTCCATCCTTCTTGCCAAGCCTCTGCAAGGTCTCCTGCATCCACCACACACCTTGGTTTGCCAGGGGATTGACACCCCTGCAACTTTAGTGCTTGTTTTTCACTGTCTTTCCTAATTGGGCATTGCCAAGCTCACCTAGGAAGAGACTTTCCTCTTGATCACTCGACCCATGAAGACTCCTACACCTAAACTATATACAGGCATGGATCTTAGCCTCAATCCCCATAGACTATACATTAGGTATAGTGGAAGACAGAGGTCTAAGTCTCCATGGTTGACAGTTTGCCGGAGTGATCATCAATGGAAGGAAACAAAACTAACTAAAACAAAACTAAGAAACAATGAGGCAACTTAACTACTGACCTCACAAAACTTGAAAAACAATTACTTCACGTGCCACACACTTCTCAGTGCTTGGAACCCTCCATTAACACACTAATAAGAGCTAAAAACTAGAAAATCACAAGAGTTTCATTGTTTTTCCATATGAACAACAAACTCCAAATGATACAAAGCTTTTCCAACCTCTGAACCTGGTCGAGGCAAACCTTATAAAGGTTCATAAAGTGGTTACTTTTCCCCTTGGTCGGATATAACCACCACATTAGGCCAAAATTGCACAAATGCAACATTTTGGGCTTTATTTCCAATTCCTAGTGAATCCTAGTGGAAACAAGTTGCTAAACTCATCCATTCTACCATGAGCTACTGATCAACCTTCCTCCTAACATGTTCTAACACCTCTACCTCAAAACTAAATGGTAAAGATGACCTTAAAGCATTAAAACCACAAAATTTCATCCTAGGCTCACAAATTTGCCTAGTGTTACCTAATGCTTCCTGGGTGCTCCTGCACCAGTACTTAACCTCAGTCTTAAAGAACTCACATTTGGATAGGTTAGCATACAACTGATTATCTCTCAAACACTGCAAAACCTGCCTCAGATGCTCCTCATGCTCCTCTACTATCCTGGAATAGATCAATATATCATCAAGGAATACTAATACAAATCTATCCAGATAAGTGCAAAAGACTCTATTCATCAAGCTCATGAACACAGATGGCGCATTCTTCAACCCGAACGGTACCACTGTAAACTCGTAGTGACCATAACATGTGTGAAACATCATCTTATGAATATTGAATTAAAAAATACATAGCTGATGGTACCCTGACTTAAGATAATTTTTTGAAAAGACCATAGCACCCTTGATTTGATTGAATAAATCATCAATCCTAGGTAAGGGATATTAGTTCTTAATTGTCACTTTATTCAGCTAATAGTAGTCTATGCACAAATGGAGATAACCATCCTTCTTCTTCACAAAAATTACTGGTGCTCCCCAAGGTGAAACACTAGGGCAGATAAAACCCTTTGCTAGCAACTCCTCCAGCTGCAAGTGGAGCTCCTTAAGCTCCTATGTAATTATATGGTATGGAGCTCATGAAATAAGCTCGACACCAGGTATAAGATCATTCTTGAAATCAATGTCACATTGAGGTGGAATCCCTAGAATCTCATCAGGAAATACATCTACATACACTTGAAGTATAGGGTGGCTATCGATAGAAACCTTCTTGTCACTATCACCCAACTCCAAGTCATCTACTATCATTGCAAACAACTTACATCCCTAATGTACACATCTCCTCAGCTACATAGCCGATATCATCCTCAATGATATGGGTCTCTGAACTCCCACTATCTCAACCTATCTACCACATACATCAATGCATCGAATGGTCTTACGTTGATAATCAATAACAACCCTATGAGCCTCAAGCCAATCCATCCCTAAGATGATGTCATACGACCCCAATGGTATAATGTGGAGGTCTACTATAGTGTGAAATGATCCAATCTCCAATCTACAATCAGGTACTAGGGAATGTGCTGCAACTTTAATACTGGAGGCCAATTCGGCGTGCCACTTAACATCTTGCTTTGCTGCCCTTAGTCTACAACATGCCATGACAGATGATGAAATAAAAGAATTTGATGCTCCTAAATCAAATAAAATGGTAACCCTATTACCTTGTAACATACCAAAAGTCTCTACCACTATGCCCTCGTGATCAGCTTGGTAGTTGTCAACCACAGTAAATACTCGATGACCTCTACCCACATCTCCAACAGTCGGCTCTAATGCCACTGGCCTTTGAGTATAACCTGATGTTCCCTTATTGGGATATTGTCATGCAATGTGACCCTATTGGTCACAAGCAAAACATCCTATACCCCTACCAAATCCTCTACCTCCAGGAGGTACACTCAACTATTGAACGCTATCACTACTATAGGTAGATTGTGTACTCTGTGCCAGCTGCTCAAAGTTGGGGCATTTGTTTCACCTCCAGTTCTTGTCACCCCCTAACTGATACCTATCTCCCTGTCTCGGTTGGAAATTTTTCTATTTCTCCTATGAATTATGTTTCTAACCACTCTGTGTAGGAACCTGCTATGTCCTAGGTGGTCTAGTTCCCTAAGCCTAGCCACTACGTGAACTAGGTCCTCTAGCTGAAGAACTTCCTATCTTCACTCCAGTATGGCCACCCAACACCATCACCAAATTCTGCTCCACCAGTCTAGCCTTATCTACTACTATCTCCATAGTCTTGGGTTCAAAAACCCGAACACCACCACTGATTTGGGCATTTAAGCCCCTAATGAAGTGTTGAACAAGCATGCCCTCATCATCACTAATGCCAACAAATTGCTTGAGCTCATAAAATCAATGCTCATACTGTTCCACTAACATGGCCATCTATTGCAGAGCATGAAACTCATCTCCACAACATTTTTTCCAATGGTTAGAAAGGAATCTGACTCTAAACCTCTCTAAGAACATATCCCAAGACATAAAATTAATATCAATATGGAGCTTTTTCTCCTCCAATCTCCACCAGGTAGATGCAAATTCTCACAAGTGCATAATCGCACATTTGGCCTTGGTGTTTCTACAATAAGGGTGCATAGAAAAACACTAATCCAAGTCTATCAACCATGTCTCAGCCTCTAATATGCTGCCCAAACCATCAAAAGTGGGTAGACAAGCTCTAAGTTTGTCTCTCATGTGAGTGGCTATGTTTGCCTCTAGTTGTGTTGGTACCTCTCTCTCACCAATATTAATCTGATCTTTGTCTTGCCTCGGCCCAAGGTGAGCAAGAGTCTCCTCTAACAATTGATGCAACTGAGCGCCCTCGATCCCTTCTAGATCTTGATTCTCATCACCACCTCCCCAAAATTTTTGGGAAGCCTGATGTTTCTCACGATCTGAGTCATGGGGAACATCGAGAGGTGAATCCTACTAACTACCTCTATGACTGCCTTCATGGCCACAACCTCTACCACAACCTCACCTAGGTGGCATGATCCTACATAGACACAATAAGGTATGAGACAAGGTACACAAACTTAAATCCTATGCAACTAATAACTTAATAGGTTCAACATTATCCCAAAGTACCTAGTGTTTAAACTTGGGCTCTAATACCATGTGTAATGCCCCGCCACGTAACCCTAGAGAATGACGCAAACACAACAGAAGCATAGTAATTTTTTTTTTGAAAGTGTAATATTAACATGTAAAGTAAACTACACTTAACACATACATTCTCTAAGATATACAACAACACTTACATTCAAATCCCAATAAACAAAAGTAAACTAATCCATAACATATACATATTACTCATGAAATTAAATTACATACATCTAAAGCATTTAATTCATCTCATAAGATACAAAGTATATAAAGAATCATTTATAGCTTGCATTCATTCCATAAAGCTATTATAAAGTTCATTTCCAAAATGAGGAAGTTCATACATTAAAGTTACAATTACAATGATACAAGAATCCTCCTCGAATACAAATGAGGAGTAGTACATATACAAAGTTTCCAACTGATACAAAAGAACAAGAGAGATAGAAAATATCAATTGGTACACACGAGCTCTCCAATTTGGAAGATCCTGTCATCATGAACATGTAATGGGAACCCAACGGTGTATGGTGCACATTCCACCCAATCAAGTGGTACCCGAAGGCACACCCCCTATGCTAAGAGATTGTAAAAGGGCTCCCTAGACAAAACCAACAACTTCTAGACATGGGAAACACACAATACTAATCTTCACAAGTACAATACATTACATAAAGGTTACATTGCTTCCAGAGTAAGAGAATCAAGTACATCAAGTGAACACTTAAAAAACATTGTCATAAGAGGAGTGTCATCACAAAGCTGCATAGGTTACCTTGGTGAATCTTCCTAGGCCTCGGCCCCCATCTTGGGTTACCTTGGTAGCCTCTCACGACCCCCGGCCCCACATGCAAACCAATGCAGAATCAATTATCTTTCAAAGAGACAAGATAATGATCTTTCCATTCTAGGCCTTCTCATCTCATCCCAAGTCTAAACAAGCCCTTAAGCCCATGAGCATGGCACAATTAACAAGTTATATGTTTTAAACTACCATTTCCCCTAATACATTTATTTAATTTTCACTGAATTAACTAACTCTCACATGAGTTACCCTAGTGCCACTTTGTGTGTCAACCCCCATGGAGAGCCACTCCCCTATTGACAACACAAGGATCTAATCCACAAACCAAGGGTAAAAATAGTGCACACAATGGATAATAAATCCTAATCCAAAATAAAATAGGTAACACATCTCGTTCATAATAACCAGGTGTTTAAATTGAAATACAACCAAGTGCACTACCAAAGGAATACAAAGGGTTGAACCATAATTCACAATAAGCCCCCCTCACAAATTAACATCATCTAGAAGACTTAGGAACTCAACTAACTGATTTCCCCAAGAAATGTGAACATAAGAAATCTTAAATTAAACAAGAAATTCAGACAAGTATTTAAATACTATCATTAGGATTTCCTAAATCCAATTTCCTTATCAAGAGAACAATAATACATTGTTCAAATTAATCTAAATTATAGCAATATCATTTACAACCAATAATGAAATTAAATCTAATTATTTAAATCAATTTCCCAATTATATCAATACAAAAAACAATTTTCTCTTTTAAATTATATCATTTAAAAATTATCTATTTCATGCATTTGCATGCATCTATTTTAAAAATACATTTATATATATATATAAAATTTAAATACTTAATACCAGTTATAATTTCCAAATTATAAAATTAAATATATACATACATACATATATATATATATATATATATATATATATAGAAATTTAAAATCATATTAAAAAATCCAATTATTAAATTAAAATACCAATCAATAAAAGGGCAGACGAAATATTAAGGTTGGCGTTGTTTATACAACGACTGATTGTACACAGCTGAACCCCATCATGGGGTAGCGACTTTGGGAGTAGCGCTTGGCGCTGCCCTCACAACACGCCTCCCCTTGTGGGAACGGCATTGGGGGTAGCCCCATGCACCTCCCCCCTATGCATCATTTCAAATTTTTTATAATATTTAAAACCTACGAATTCATAAATTTTTTGTACAGATCTTCAAACTGTATTTTAAAAAAAAAAAATCCCTACAGGAAACTTCAATAATAATAACATACATATATATACATATATGCATAACTAAATCAATACAATTGTCTAGAAGGGAAAAATTTTAACAAAATTTTCTACAGGAGGATAATATTAAAATAATAAAAAGGTTTTCTATTTCCCAGCCAAATAAAACTAATTGGGAAAACAAAACAAAATGATAATCTTCTACAAGTAGATTGTTTCCAATATAATTAGAGGTTTTCTAAAAATTTAAACAGGAAGATTTTAAATCCATTCCTATAGAGATTTCCAAATTTCTCTATTGTTTTCCCTCTAGGTTTTCTATTGTTCAAAAAAAAATTCAATAGAGACTCTTAGATTTCACTATAAAATTTTCTACAAAAGCACTAAAATTTTCTATAGAATCACTAAAATATTCACAAAAATTTTTCAAACACAAAAGTCTTTCAAATCTACAAAATATAAAGGCTTCTATACAGATAACAAAATTCTTCTTGCACAGGAAATCTTCCCAATTTGCAAAACAATAAAAATAATTAAAAGAACCTATTTCCGGAAGCTTGAGGAAATGAAGTTTGAAGAAGAGCTTCGCTTGCAAATTCCAAATTGCCAAAGCTTCCTCCAAGAAAACCACTTTTCCAGAAAGAAGAAAAATAAAATCAGAGCCAAAAACTTCCTGAGAACCTCCTTTAATTTTCAACAACTTTCTCAAAATATCTTTTTCATTCCCATGAAGTAACCTCTTTCCTCTTTCAATTATTGCAATTAATCTTTCCGAGAATAAATTTCCAACTATTGTGTTTAATTAATTTTCTAACCCATGTCAAATATAAAATATCTCTTAACCAATTCACGAATATTTCCTCTTTTGATAATTACAAGGTATTTGTGCAATATATAATTTATAATTCAAAATTCACATATTAATTTCTAATATAATTTAATCTAATTAATTTTAATTACTTTATAAAATAAATTTAATCACAAGATTAAATTACTTTACAAAATAAATTAAATTTAATTAATTAAATCAAACATAAAGCTTCAAAGAACATTAATCAAGATTAATTAAATAATTACTAAAAGTCACAATAAGCATCAATTAACATTAATTTCCCACAAAACATACCTTGTAAAATAAATAAACGACAAGGCAAACTTAGACAACATGACAACAAAGCATACCAAAACAAGGACTGATGACACACTATGATTAGGGTTGTGGTTTGAGAAGGAAACCTCGTTACTATCTCTCAATCAACTATTTCAGTGGGCAATGACATGCTCAAACCTGTGAATCCAGGTGGAGTAGATGTCCTATACCTGTAATCCTGCAATTAAAACATATGTTGTACATTTATATAAATCATAAGTCAAACACACCATGAAGAGAAAATCGCGGAATCATAGGGCGCTCGGAAGTGAGTGATGCAATCCCATTCTCTTCACCAATACAGTGTCACATCAAAATTGATGAAATTAAAACATCAATTAATTACAGATGAGCATATATCAATATCAACTCAAATAATCAACTATGCTAACCAGAAAACATGTCACAAATAATCATCATCCATATAGTGTACCATCACATCACAACATAAAAACCATCATCGCTCCAATGTCAGTGATTAAATAACATAGTATCATGGTCTATCAAAGTAAAAGAACTATCTGAGAACATAAGCAAATCAGAGGGGTACTACATACCTACTCTAATCCATTGAAACCTATTCTATTATGGGATTGGTGTCATGTTGATGTGAAACGATGACCCTTTCCCAATCCCGTCGGTAAATGAGCTCATTTCGATTGATTCTATTGAGGAGAATCAATGAAATAGTTGTGATATGTGGATGAAAACATGATTTTATGCTAAATAGAACATGATGCAAGCTAAATTAACATGATTTTATGCTAAAAATGGTCTAAATATGCAAAATATAAGCTAATCTAAGTGGATTCTAAGCTAAAATACTCAAAACATAGTTTATAAATAAGCTAAATGGATGCATGAAATCCATTAATAGAAGCTTAAAGCTAATATGCAACTAAAAATGAACTAAAATATGCTAAATGTGAGTAAAGTATGAGTGATTTCATCAACATGAGTTTTCTCTGAAAAAGATGGATCCATTTGCCTCCAAATAATGTTCTATTTATAGGAAAACAAATGAGAAATGAAGGGTTGAGATCAAAAAAGCTAATCAACGGTCAAGGATGGAGGAAATAGGAGGCATGGATCATGGATTCTCATCAACAGGTGAGAATGCAAGATGAGACTTAATCAAGGGTTCTCGTTCCTTCCAAACAAACACACTTTT
This sequence comes from Sequoia sempervirens, assembly GCA_007258455.2. Classification (NCBI taxonomy): domain Eukaryota; kingdom Viridiplantae; phylum Streptophyta; class Pinopsida; order Cupressales; family Cupressaceae; genus Sequoia; species Sequoia sempervirens. Next base: position 488,503,813 of record VDFB02281492.1, read on the forward strand.
GACATGTTCAAGAGGTCAAAAGCTAACTTGCTCAAGAGGTTTCAAGTTTAGCTTGCTCAAGAAGCCAAGTGAGAATATTCCCTTTTTCAAGTGATTGGAGAAGAAAGAATATTCTTTGGAATATCCATATGGGTGAGGAAAAATTTTATTTAGTTAATTAAAACTAAATTAAATTATGCAAAGGGGGAATATTCTTTTGGAATATTCCCTTGTAAGTGGGAGGAATTGGATTAATTAGATAATTGTTAATTAAATAAGGTTTAATCATACAACTAGGGGATTTGAAGAACTAAAGGATATTCATTAAATTAAATGATTTAATGAATGGGGAAAGGTGAAATGACATTTCATTAAACAACTTAGCATTATTTAATTAAATAAGAGGACTTTGGGAATTAAATTAAATACATTGATTTATTTAATTTAATAAGATGAAATGTAGTACGAAAGGGGATGCATTAACCTAATTTAATAAATTAGGTTAATAGATGTAAATGATGGAATTAATTAAATAGCTAGGCTAATTTAAATAATTAAGTGAAAAGAGTGTGGATTTCAAGAGGAAATGATGTTAGTATACCTGATTCGAGTGTATGATATGACTCGGGGCATTTTTCAGTGTCTACAGTGCCCGCTAGGAGTGCTTGGTTATTCCATTGGTGTTCATTCCCAATGATTTATGTGTGTGATCCATCATGTGATGATTTATTGACCTTGATTTACATGTGTGATGTGTGTATGCCCCATGTATAGTGTTTGTGTAAGCCTTCTCCTAATGTGTTCATTGTGAGTGTGCTCGTGGCCTTTGTGACCATCTCCTAGTAAGGTGGGAAAGGATATTTTTATTTCATGAGGTTAGCTAGCATGAAAACTACTATTTGGGATTAGAGGATTTCATTTGGAGTCAAAGACAACTTCAAGTTGGTAAAAGTTTAATGTTTTATTTATTTTTCATTATGTGAATTGATGTTGAAATGAAATTTGAGTCCTTAATTTGTGTAATGTAAATATATTTCATTGGAACTCCCATGTAGGGATTCATTGTAATATTCCACTTAAGGGGCATCATTATTGTATCATATTTGTGTGCTTCGGTGTTGGAGTTGAACATACATGTCTAATATATGTCTACAATACTTTCAAGATTTGGTTTAAGAAAAATGAAGTGAGACATCTTCATTTGGGTTTAAAATGAATCCTTAATTAGATAAAAATCAATCCTTTCTTTATCCTTGAGTTAGTCATGTCCCAATTTTATGATTGTGTGTTATTGAATTTGGCTTATCTTGGAGACCACATTAGGTCTCTCATGTATTCTTGTATGTGGTCAAAGGTGTGGTATCCACATTTCCCTTGCCCTAATTTCATAGGGAGGCATTTTGGATTCTTGGGGAGGTAAACTTACCCCTTCAAACCTTCTCATATGTGCATCTTTTTTTTTTGTGCCAAGAGATATAAATCTTTATTGGGCCCTATGTTGTTTTGTTGTTTTTTAAGTTCATCAATTTTTGGGTGCGGTGTTAGGTTATTTCAAGGTGTTAGGCTTGTCCTAGGGACCAAAACCTAGCTTGGTTTTTCTCACTATTCAAGATTCCAATGCCTCTATAGGGACTCCAACATTCCTAACAATGGTGCCAGTTCCTAAGCGCTAGTGTCCCCTCTAGGAACTAGTGTCCCTTTTGGGTGCTAGTGTCCCTTCTAGGTGTTAGTGACCTTTCTATCCGCTAGTATCCCATTTGGGTGCTAGTTTCCTCTATTGCTATTTCCATTCAATTCTCAAGGAAACCTTGTATATGAAATTTTTGAAAGGAAATATGCATCCACCCAAGATAATCTCCACATAACTCAAATAGAGAAAGCCATGCAAAAAAGTATTCAAAATTCATATGTAAAAGAATAGACAACACACCATCAAAGATGACATGAGATATAACCTGAGAAAAACCTCAAGAGGGAAAAACAAGCCTCCAACATAATCCATCACTCATGTATTATTTAGTAATAAATATTATAATACATATTTAGAGTCCTCCATGAACACCTTTGAAATATCAAGCCCTCTACAAGCACTCCATGTGAAAAATCATGTAAGAACACATCCCATACCATGCTTTAACCCTCACAAATGCTAACAATATTTGACTTACCAACTAGCCAACTTATCAACCTTAAATAACTACCCATGTGTTTGCTTTTATAGAAACAAGCTCACACAAAACCACCAAGTGGTATTATATAAAACCATGTGACTAATACCACAAGATTACAAAACCATTAAACCCTCATTTAATATTGCTACTAAGTTTTCCCAATATTAAATATTATTCCCATGTATAACCCCCACATTAAATATTTAATCTAATATTAAATAAAACATATAAAGTGGCCCCAAGAATGCTAGACCCATGTGATGCACACATCCCTAGATACCCTAGGTGCACCACATAATAAATAAATAAATATTACATTATAACATTATGCAATGTGGAAAACACACCTTTTCCTAAATTCTCCCACTTGTTATATATATTGCATAAGGGGTAAACAAGTAAACTCAAACATGAACAAGGGAACAATCCCTCTAGCTACATATACCATCAAGGGATCAAAGTGATCCATGTGCTCCATCATGTGAAAAAAGGTATACAAATCATAACAAGTGAACCTCATTCCATCAACATATACAACCCATAACATACAATCACAATCTCCAAGGGACAAACCTATCATATAATAAACATATCCATCTAGGAACTCCCACTATATAGATAATTTTAAATATAAAAATGATCAAGGAATCCAAGATCTACCAATAAAAACACAGAGAAGTGTAACCAACATCATATGATACCAAGGAACATCCAAAAAGATATATAAATCCTATAAACCAATACACTACAATATATCTCTCACCACAAGTCTCCATAGTTCTCCCAAGTTCTCCAGAATCAATAAAGGAAAGAGATAAAGGAACCTCCATGTCATCACCAAAGAAGAATGAATGACACATGACCAAAAATATAGTGAGTAGAACAAGACCAAAGAGAGAATGTGCAAATCAAAACATGTAGCAAGTCCTTCTATACACACCTCTAAATGCTAAGTTGTGATAAGTACGATCTCCTCCATAAAACCACAAGAGAATATCACTTTCCACATCTAACCATAACCAAGATGTATGCATCTCAAAGAAAAGGAAAACCAATTCCATTCTCAAACCAAGGGAAGAAGCCCAATAACATCTCCTAAACTCAACATCAATGAATAATCTCACAATTCATAAGGAGATAAACATGCCAACATCTCTCAAATGAACCCTCCAAAACTAGAAAACCATAGCTCATTATCCATATAAATGAGAAGATAAAGCATAAAACATAATGCATCTAAAAGTAACAATGGGAAATACCTCTCAAATGATAAACCATCGAGTAGACCAAAAATGGAGAATGAGAATGCTCGTCCAAGATATCCAAGTCATCATGACTCATCTACGAACAATCTCTTATAGGTCCATGCTAAAATCATTTCCAACCAAGGTGAAGGCTCATCTAACTTTTAACTGAAACCTCAACAATGAGCAATCATCTCAACACATGTCTCCAATCCCAAGAGATCTCCTAGCCTCACCTATATCTCCAAGTATCCATGAGTACTTGTAATCGGTAAATCCATTCCAAAATCTAAATGCAACAAAGAATCATCATGAATCTCTCAATAAAATGTTCAATGTACCTAATTAAAATATAAAAAATGTGGTACACCTTAAGTTTAATACTCATGACCTAGGGTGTATTGTAGTACCCCTCCATTTATGCTTATGCTTTCTACTATTGTGTTTTCACACTGTTAGACTATGATGTTTTGTTTGGATATTTTGATCTCCGATTTTGAGCGATAGTGGATTTATTCTATGACATTATGATACATTGTTTGGTGATTATTGTTTTTAGACATGATTTGATATAGTGTAGATGTTTACTTTTTGATGGACTAACAGCTATTTATTTTGTCAGTTTGCTGTGAGGTGTATTGGTGTGGAGAATGGAATCGCATCACTCGCTTGCGAGTGCCATATGATATCTATGATTTTCTCCACACGGTGTGTCTGTTTAATGCTATATATAAATATTTGTATGCATGTTATTGCTTGGTTGCAGGAATTTGCAGGTACATGACACCGACTCCACCTGGGTACTCAGGTCTGAGCGTGTCAACACTCAACGGATACGTTGATCGGGAGATAGTAGTTTGGTTTATCCTAGTCTAGCCTTTAACCCTAGTCTTAGTACTTTGTCTGTTTTAGTTCAGAGTCATAGGTTGTATTGTCATTTTTTGTTGAATAAATTGTTGAAAGTTGAATTTGGTTAAATTTTAATGTTAGTTTTTGTGTTTTAAATTATTGTTATTTAAATTAATGTTTTAAATGTGGAAGAAATTACTTGCTTGGTTATTTAATTAATTAATTAGCTTATTTGGTTAAATGGTTTGATTTTAAAAGATCAAACTTATTTAATTAAATTAAAATATTAAGTGAGTAAATAGTTATATTGAAAATTAAATAAATGGTTGTATATTGGAAATTGGAAATTTGAATTAAAAAAAATGCATGTAAATTGAAATAGTGGTTGTAAAATTTAAATTAAATAGATAATTGCATGCAAATATTGAAGGGCAAAAAATTGCCTTGAAGTGGAGAAGATATTTTCATAACCACTTCTCGACATGTGTGCTAGTGTGTTAAATGATTCTTGTTGAGGAAAAATTGGTTACGGAGGATATTTTGGATCTCGGGAAAAACAGAGAGGTTGTTCAATTTCCTCACGGGAAATTATCAAAGCTTTGCAAAAATTCTTGCTGTGTAAAAAATTTATTTTCTAAGAGGATTTGTTATTTCCTCTGGGGTTGTATATTTGTGGAAGATCCCTTGGAAGGGAAGTTTTTTTGTGTTGGTTGGAGAAGCTTTTGGGAATATTGTATGCCACAGGCAAGAGGATATTTTCTACAGGCAACTTTTAAATAACATGTATTTTCCTGGTAAATTCAGTTTCTTTGTTTTGAAAGTAAATTCATAGAATAAATTTTATCTTCTTGGCAATTTGCTTGTAGAAAACTTTCTGTTGAAATTTGTTATTGTTGGCAAGAATCTTCAAGAAGGTAGTTAAGCAAAAGAAAGAATTCAAAAACAAGATTCATCTTGAAAATCTCTGTGATAATTTTAGAAAAGAGAAATTGGGGAAAAGAGTTTTGAGTATATGTTTATTGTTTTATATATTGAAAACTCTGTTGTGAATTTATGCCCAGTTACAGAATTTCCTTAACTGAAATTATCAGTTATATATGTATATATATATATATATATTTATATGAGTATATGTATTGATATTTACATAAATCTTTACTCATATAAATACATATATATATAAATATACATGTATATATATTCTGTGTATTGTATTGAAAATTCGCATTATGCGAATTATGAATTTTCTGAACGCGAATTTTATTTATCGCTGAAATTCTATTAAATTCGTTGTTTTAAAAATGAATGATTTTAAAATTAAAAAAATGTTAAAAAAAATATACAAAAGAGTCGAAGCTCTGTGTGGCGGGGGCTACCCGCAGCCATCCCTGCAGGGGCACGGCGGCGAGGGCTGAGCCAGCGCCGCCCATGTGGGCAACGCACGGCTCAGCCATCGCGACCGAGCCTATGGGGTGGGCTGCGTAGGCAGCCCCTCCCCACTGTGCACGGCACTGAGCGTAGGGTTAGGGCTTTGGGCCCTAACCTCCATTGTTTAATATGATTTCAATGTTTTTTTTTTAAACCCGCGATTTGGTAATTTCCAATATGAATTTTTATTATATTTAATATGTATATATATATATATATAATGTATATTAATACCATAATATTTGTTATATATATAATATATATGCATAATATTTATAATTATTTATATTTATTAAATGTTTTAAAAATATTTTTTATGGAAGAGTTATCATGTATGAATGATATACTTAAAAGAATGATTTATTAAATATCTAGAAATAGATATTATGACAGTTAAATTATTTTGATTATGTTGTTTGAGTTTAGAATGAACTATTATTTTGGAGTAATCATAAATTTCATTGCAATAAATGTTTACGAGTAGATTTCATTTTTGGAATAGAATGGAAAACAAATGATACTTTGAATGATTGATTTTGGTGTATCACATTTTTTTTATTGATTGGATTTAGTAAGATCCAAAAATTAGAAGATTATTTTCCTTGAAATCCTTTAAATTGTATTTTCTTTTAATTGGGTAAAGTGGGGGGGAAATTTATTTATTTTATATGATTTTAAGTCTTCCAGTAGCAGTCTTTTAAATGGGAATTGTGATTGTTAAGTTAAATTCTTGTGTTAACTAAGGATGTGTACATGGCTTTGTTTGGTGGTTTGACACCTGTGTTATGAACATTAAATGTTGTTCGTTTTAACGTGATTGGTCTTTTATTTTGATTTTGGTTATATGTACACTTTGTAAACCTTAGTCAGAGAACATAGAAATCCTTGTTATGTTTAGGGGAGTGGCTATTTGTAAGGGCTGACACACAAAGTGGTGTCAGGGTAACTTACAAGTAGTTAGTAACTTAGTGATAACTAAATGACACAATAGTTAGAATAAAACACTTAACAAGATGCTTATACCTCTCTTATGACTATTGAGCTACTACAGTCATGAGTATAAGATGAGAAGGCCTGGAATGGCAAATCGATGTCTTGTTTCTTTAAGAGACATTCAATACCACAATAGTATGCAATAGGGGCCGGGTTTCGTAAGAGGTTACCAAGGTAACCCAAGGATTGGGGGCCGGAACCTAGGAAGAAACACTAGGGTAACCTTTGCAACGTTGTGATGACACTCCACCTAAAGTAACAGTTAACCTTGTATTAGTAATTCATTCAATTGTCAAAATCTGGAAGCAATGTAACCATTAGAATGTTTTGTACTAGTGTCTAGGGTTAGTAGATTGGTCTAGGTAACCCTATTACTATCTCCTAGCACGGGGGGTGGACCTACGGGTACCACATGGTTGGGTGGAACGTGCACCTTACTCTATTGGGTCCCCAGTTTGATCATGGCATCTAGAGCTTCATGGATGGAGAGCTCGCACTTGGAAACTTATGAGTATTTCATCATTGTATATTGTAAACTTGTATTTGAAAACATCTCTCAATTGTATAAGAGGTGAACAATGTAATTGTAATTGTAATCATTATTGAACTACCTCGTTAGATGGATGAGAATTGTATATATTATCAAATGCAATGTATGAAACAAGTTGTACTTTATTATGTTATCTTGAATGGAAATTTCAATGTTATGCAAAGTTTATCTTTATATTATAATTTATTATGTGCAATGCGAAATACTTAAGTCACTTATGGAAACTCAAAGTAGTGTATCGTCTAGTAACTTAACGGATGTATGCAATTAATTAACTTAATATTAATACTTTAAAAAAAATTTATTACACCTTTATACATTATTGCAACATTCTTAGGTTATTAAGATGGGGCATTATAGATTGGTATCAGAGCCAAGGTTACAAACACTAGATGCTCTGGGTAATCACGAGCCCATTAGGTTGACCTAGTACGTAGTGTCGCAATTGTTAGCCTTGGTTGAATAGTATCTAAGACTCGTTATTGTTATGTGTAGGAACATGCCTAGGCAAAGAGGAAGAGGTCATGGTAGAGGTCAAGGTGGAGGCCGAGGGCCAATCCCTCAGGTTACTCCCCCTCCGAGTCCTCATCACAGTGATCAGGCAGAGTAGTTGGATCAGAGGAGTGAGGGACAAAATTCTGAACAGTCAAGAGTTGAGGGTTTACAGATACATCATTTATTAGAGGAGGTCCTAGCTCGACTTGGACCTAGATAGGTAGATGAGCAGGAGGTTGTCAGAGAGAGAGATAGATCTCCTAGGAGAGTAGATGACATAGCACATCAGGATTCTATTATTGCTGGTCATATGAGGGATTTACTGAGGGAATGTCCTCCTACCTTTGATGGTTCAGGAGGTAGCTTAGAGGCTAAGACCTAGCTACTGGATTTGGGTAGATGCTTCACCATGCACCCATACGGTAGCAATACCCGTGCCAGATGCGCTATTATGCACTTGAGAGGATTCGCCTCTACTTGGTGGTGCCTAGAGGAGCAGAAGCTCCACATAGATATTGGTTTCGTGTCTTGGGAGATGTTTCTAGAGAGGTTTAGAGCACGGTTCCTTTCGGAACACTGGAGGCAGCGTAGGGCTGATGAGTTCCATGATCTACATCAGTTAACTCTTTCTGTAGAGCAATACGAATGTAGGTTCTATGAACTCAAGCAGTATGTTGGTATTGGCGATGATGAGCCTATGCTAGTACAACATTTCATCAGGGGTTTAAACGCCCACATCAGTGGTGGTGTCCGAGTCTTTGAGCCAAATACTATGGAAGTTGTAGTGGAAAAGGCTCACATTGTAGAGGAGAACCTTGTCATGGCTTTAGGTGGGCACACAGGAGTGCAGATTGGTAGTGCTCCTGCAACAGGATTTAGTCCACGGGGTGGACAAGTACAGACAGGTGGTTCCTCTAGGAACCAACAGACACCCAAAAAGGGTGGGTAGCAATAGCAACAAACAAATCAAAAGAATATTAGCCCACAACCACAGCAAGGTAATAGCCCTCAGAGTGTACAGTCTACTGTCAGTAGGGGTAGTATCCAACAATCTAATGCACCTTCGGGTGGCAGAGGATTCGGTAGAGGCACAGGCACAGGTTGTTACTCATGTGGGCAGCAGGGACACATAGCTAGGCAGTGTCCGATGAGAGGTTCTACTGGTTTTGGGCCTTGACCTATAGTTTCAGAGCCTACAGTGGGAGATGCAGGCAGGTCACATAGGGTGTTTACCGTGGTGGGTAACCACCAGGATGAGCACCAAGGTGCAGTTGGAGAGGTTCCTAATGGAGGACTGGCATCATTCTTTGGGAACCGTGCACATCCTTCTACATCGAGAGTTGATCCTCAGGGGTCAAGACGTTGACTGCGTATTGATCCAGAGGGATCTTAGTGGCTAGTCTTCCATTTCTTGGAAGGATCTATTTTAGATGTGTATGTGTTATTTGTTTGCTACTAGCAGGCTTCCAGGAGTAAGCCTGATCCTAGGGGGGGAGGATGTAGTACCCTTCCATTTATGCCTATGCTTTCTACTGTTGTGTTTTCACACTGTTAGACTCTGATGTTTTGTTTGGATATTTTGATCACCGGTTTTGAGCGATAATGGATTTATTCTATGACATTATGATACATTGTTTGGTGATTATTGTTTTCAGACATGATTTGATATAGCGTAGATGTTTACTTTCTGATGGACTAACAGCTATTTATTTTGTCAGTTTTCTATGAGGTGTATTGGTGTGGAGAATGGAATCGCATCACTCGCTTGCGAGTGCCCTGTGATATCTATGGTTTTCTCTGCACAGTGTGTCTGTTTAATGCTATATATAAATATTTGTATGCATGTTATTGCTTGGTTGCAGGAATTTGCAGGTACATGACACCGACTCCACCTGGGTACTCAGGTCTAAGCGTGTCAAGACTCAACAGATACGTTGATCGGGAGATAGTAGTTTGGTTTATCCTAGTCTAGCCTTTAACCCTAGTCTTAGTACTTTGTCTGTTTTAGTTCAGAGTCATAGGTTGTATTGTCATTTTTTGTTGAATAAATTGTTGAAAGTTGAATTTGGTTAAATTTTAATGTTAGTTTTTGTGTTTTAAATTATTGTTATTTAAATTAATGTTTTAAATGTGGAAGAAATTACTTGCTTGGTTATTTAATTAATTAATTAGCTTATTTGGTTAAATGGTTTGATTTTAAAAGATCAAACTTATTTAATTAAATTAAAATATTAAGTGAGTAAATAGTTATATTGAAAATTAAATAAATGGTTGTATATTGGAAATTGGAAATTTGAATTAAAAAAAAATGCATGTAAATTGAAATAGTGGTTATAAAATTTAAATTAAATAGATAATTGCATGCAAATATTGAAGGGCAAAAAATTGCCGTGAAGTGGAGAAGATATTTTCATAACCACTTCTCGACATGTGTGCCAGTGTGTTAAATGATTCTTGTTGAGGAAAAATTGGTTACGAAGGATATTTTGGATCTCGGGAAAAACAGAGAGGTTGTTCAATTTCCTCACGGGAAATTATCAAAGCTTTGCAAAAATTCTTGCTGTGTAAAAAAATTATTTTCTAAGAGGATTTGTTATTTCCTCTGGGGTTGTATATTTGTGGAAGATCCCTTGGAAGGGAAGTTCTTTTGTGTTGGTTGGAGAAGCTTTTGGGAATATTGTACGCTACAGGCAAGAGTATATTTTCTATAGGAAACTTTTATATAACAGGTATTTTCCTGGTAAATTCAATTTCTTTGTTTTGAAAGAAAATTCATAGAATAAATTTTATCTTCTTGGCAATTTGCTTGTAGAAAACTTTCTGTTGAAATTTGTTATTGTTGGCAAGAATCTTCAAGAAGGTAGTTAAGCAAAAGAAAGAATTCAAAAACAAGATTCATCTTGAAAATCTCTGTGATAATTTTAGAAAAGAGAAATTGGGGAAAAGAGTTTTGAGTATATGTTTATTGTTTTATATATTGAAAACTCTGTTGTGAATTTATGCCCAGTTACAGAATTTCTTTAACTAAAATTATCAGTTATATATGTATATATATATATATATATATTTATATGAGTATATGTATTGATATTTACATAAATCTTTACTCATATAAATACATATATATATAAATATACATGTATATATATTCTGTGTATTGTATTGAAAATTCGCATTCTGCGAATTATGAATTTTCTGAACGCGAATTTTATTTATCGCCGAAATTCTATTAAATTCGTTGTTTTAAAAGTGAATGATTTTAAAATTAAAAAAATGTTAAAAAAAATATACAAAAGAGCCGAAGCTCTGTGCGGGCGGGGGCTACCCACAGCCATCCCCGCAGGGGCACGGCGGCGAGGGTTGAGCCAGCGCCGCCCATGCGGGCAGCGCACGGCTTAGCCATCGTGGTCGAGCCTGTGGGGCAGGCTGTGAAGGCAGCCCCTCCCCATTGTGCGCGGCATTGAGCGTAGGGTTAGGGCTTTGGGCCCTAACCTCCATTGTTTAATATGATTTCAATGTTTTTTTTTTAAACCCGCGATTTGGTAATTTCCAATATGAATTTTTATTATATTTAATATGTATATATATATATAATGTATATTAATACCATAATATTTGTTATATATATAATATATATGCATAATATTTATAATTATTTATATTTATTAAATGTTTTAAAAATATATTTTTTTTATGGAAGAGTTATCATGTATGAATGATATACTTAAAAGAATGATTTATTAAATATCTAGAAATAGATATTATGACAGTTAAATTATTTTGATTATGTTGTTTGAGTTTAGAATGAACTATTATTTTGGAGTAATCATAAATTTCATTGCAATAAATGTTTACGAGTAGATTTCATTTTTGGAATAGAATGGAAAACAAATGATACTTTGAATGATTGATTTTGGTGTATCACATTTTTTTTATTGATTGGATTTAGTAAGATCCAAAAATTAGAAGATTATTTTCCTTGAAATCCTTTAAATTGTATTTTCTTTTAATTGGGTAAAGTGGGGGGGAAATTTATTTATTTTATATGATTTTAAGTCTTCCAGTAGCAGTCTTTTAAATGGGAATTGTGATTGTTAAGTTAAATTCTTGTGTTAACTAAGGATGTGTACATGGCTTTGTTTGGTGGTTTGACACCTGTGTTATGAACATTGAATGTTGTTCGTTTTAACGTGATTGGTCTTTTATTTTGATTTTGGTTATATGTACACTTTGTAAACTTTAGTCAGAGAACATAGAAATCCTTGTTATGTTTAGGGGAGTGGCTATTTGTAAGGGCCGACACACAAAGTGGTGTCAGGGTAACTTACAAGTAGTTAGTAACTTAGTGATAACTAAATGACACAATAGTTAGAATAAAACACTTAACAAGATGCTTATACCTCTCTTATGACTCTTGAGCTACTACAGTCATGAGTATAAGATGAGAAGGCCTGGAATGGCAAATCGATGTCTTGTTTCTTTAAGAGACATTCGATACCACAATAGTATGCAATAGGGGCCAGGTTTCGTAAGAGGTTACCAGGGTAACCCAAGGATTGGGGCCAGAACCTAGGAAGAAACACCAGGGTAACCTTTGCAACGTTGTGATGACACTCCATCTAAAGTAACAGTTAACCTTGCATTAGTAATTCATTCAATTATCAAAATCGGAAGCAATGTAACCATTAGAATGTTTTGTACTAGTGTCTAGGGTTAGTAGATTGGTCTAGGTAACCCTATTACTATCTCCTAGCACGGGGGGTGGACCTACGGGTACCACATGGTTGGGTGGAATGTGCACCTTACTCCGTTGGGTCCCCAGTTTGATCATGGCATCTAGAGCTTCATGGATGGAGAGCTCGCACTTGGAAACTTATGAGTATTTCATCATTGTATATTGTAAACTTATATTTGAAAACATCCCTCAATTGTATAAGAGGTGAACAATGTAATTGTAATTGTAATCATTATTGAACTACCTCGTCAGATGGATGAGAATTGTATATATTATCAAATGCAATGTATGAAACAAGTACTTTATTATGTTATCTTGAGTGGAAATTTCAATGTTATGCAAAGTTTATCTTTATATTATAATTTATTATGTGCAATGCGAAATACTTAAGTCACTTATGGAAACTCAAAGTAGTGTATCGTCTAGTAACTTAACGGATGTATGCAATTAATTAACTTAATATTAATACTTTAAAAAAAATTTATTACACCTTTATACATTATTGCAACATTCTTAGGTTATTAAGACGGGTCATTACATGTATTCCATAATTCTAGGATTTCATTAAGATACAAATCAACAAGGTGCATAGATTAACTTTCAACCTCAAAGATGAGTCAATCAGACCTGGATCTGCATCTTTTTTAGTCTTAGGAATGATTTAGAAATTATTTAAAATGATTAACCTAATTAGACTAAATAACCTAATACAATAAATGCAATTTCCCAAAGATAAGAAAATGAAAATAGGACTCTACAAGTGGATCTAGAAAGTGTAGACTAATGTGTACCTATCACCAAAAGTAGGATTTAAGTTTTGTAGCAAGATTAGGTCACCCCTAGGTGACTAGGTATTTCTTAGGGCATCTTTCTCAATTTTGGGGTCCTTTGGTGCTAGATCCGAGCTTCTTTTTTCCACTTGTCCCACTATCATAATGTCATTAGTAAATTATGTAATTGATTTTCTATGTCTTGATAATTTTAATGACAACAAATGTAACAATTCAAAATGGATCTTCAATCTCTCTTCAATCCTTCCTAAACCTACAACCTACACATTCACAATGAGAGAAGATGTTGTTCCATATAGGGGCTTGCCTTCGTCAAACTATGCGTAAGTGTTTCCACTTCCACAATGGCAATTCCAATGATAAAACCTTAATGGGAAGGAAGGAAATGATGAATGAAAAAAATATTGCAACTCATCACCATTCAATGGCTCCTTAAAGGACTGAAGATATACACATCACTTCAAGGATTTGGATCTTGCTTGATAGACTTGTTTGAATGCTTGAATGCTTTGGAGATCTACAACAATGTTAGCCTTCAAAAAACATGAACATGAACATACATAGAATTTGACATGATGTTGGATTTTGAATTGATGTAATAAACTCTGATAATGCTACTCTTGACTTTCTCAATAATTATTTTGACAATAATTTTTTCTCAATTGTGTGTCTCAGATTTCAAATGATAAAAAGACTAAGTATTTATAGGTGTTTATCTAATTTCTTGAAAATTAAATTCCAAAAGCTGATACTTCATATTTGAATTTTAGATATTAAAATACCACCGACAACATATTTAAATTTGGGTCCCAACTAAGAAGGAGACCTAGTCGCCCGTGGGTGATTGGATCCTAGCCCAAAATTCTAGGACACTCAAAGTATGGGATAATTTAATGATTGGATACATTTGTTTAATACTTGTCCTCCTTTAGAAAATAGTAAAAATTAGATAAGTTAGATTGTTAAATACTTTTCCTCCTTTAGAAAATAGTAAAAATTAGATAAGTCAGATTATTTAATACTTGTCCTCCTTTAGAAAATGATTGGATGCATTTTTTTAATACTTGTCTTCCTTTAGAAAATGATTGGATGCATTTGTTTAATACTTGTCCTCCTTTAGAAAATAGTAAAAATTAGGCTTTGGAATGCATAATTTGGAAAATTAGAAGCTTAATTAAGGCCAATGAATTAGGAGGCCAAAACATAATGTGAAATTATAACTATATACAATTTTTGCTACACCAATACCAAGAGAACCAACCAATATCAAAGTCAAAGACCCAATTGTGAATCATGAACTCAATCATGACATCATGATCTCATGAATCACATCTCCTCAAAAGATCATATGCTCCAATGAATATATCATGTACCTATATCATCGCAATACTGTAACCTAGAATCAATAGTATATCATGACATAATATAAAACCATCCTATCAAACAAGGATCACATGTTAAATGAAAAATTATGACACCTCAACCAAAAAATAAAGAGTCCTTCATGGCTAACCAATATGTCAACATCTCTAAATCACATGAAGATAACCATGATCTCTCATGTTAATGAACCCCAAGATGTCAAACAACCCTCACTGTATAGAAGAAACAATATCCAATAGTCCATCCATGATACCAACAAACACTACATAAGATCATCCACCATCAAATGATGAATCCACATCATTTCCAAAAGCTCCCATTGAATGGTAATACCAAGCTCTCCATGGCATCATGATAACCATCCTTTAAATGAAGATCATTTGTGGCCCCAATGCAATCAAAGAACTCACCACTGAGATCCCAAAGGGAAGAGTACAAACCACAATCTCCAAACCATCACTAGATTCACAAGCTCCCACTAAATCATGTAACCAAACTATCCATGACATCATGATAACAACCTCCTCAATGAAGAACAATCAAATCCATGATCCTTAATCCAAGAAGATACAATGCCACAAACCAAAACAAGAATCATTCCAACACCACCAAAAAGCACCTGCATAAACAATAATGCCATTCCAAAGCCCCTAAAGCACAAGTAACATCCATGACACCACGATCACCACCAAATGTACCAACAACACAATCCAACCTTGTCACACATGTCTGCATCACATAGTCAACTACATAGTTCTCACATCATGATTGGACCTAGTAATACCATCTCTCCATCTCAACATGACAGCCAAACTAACAAAAAAAATGTCTAAACCAAGCCATAAATCTGAATCTACAACAACACTGAAGCATCTTTGGGCATATATAACCCACATCCAAGTCATAAATGCAACTTGTATGCATAGACAACCTAAAAAACTACAAAAAAATAGATACAACAATGTATTCCCCTAGAAAACCCTCAAGATTAACATCCATTAAAAAACATTTTTTCCAACAAAGATTCATAAACCCATATATACAAAAATAACCATAAATCTATAACCCCAAACCTCTAAATCTACAAAAAAAACTACACAAAACCCTCATATCTTGCAATGTATTCATTCTTTCCATGCAAGCCTTGGATTCAACTATGCACTAGATTTACTCCAACAAGGGTTATACAAACCACAACCATGGCTCTAATACCAAATGAAATGAGATATGCATCCACCCAAGATAAATTCCACATAACTGAAATAGAGAAGTCTATGCAAACAATTATTCATAATTCATATGCAAAAGAATAAACAACATACCATCAAAGATGACACATGATATACCCTGGGAAAACCCTCAAGAGGGAAAAACCAAGCCTCTAAAAGTATCCATTACTCATGCATTATTTAGTAATAAACATTATAATACATCTTTAGAGTCCTCCATCAACACCTTTGAAACATCAAGCACTCTACAAGCACCCATGTGAACAAGCATGTAACCACATATCCCATGCCATGCTTCAACCCTCACAAATGATAACAAGAGCTAACTTGCCAACTACCCAACTTACCAACCTTAGACAATTTCCCATGTGTTTTCTTTTATAGAAACAAGGTCACACAAAACCACCAAGTGGTATTACATAAAAAAAATTGACTAATACCATAAGATTACAAAACCATTAACCCTTCATTTAATATTGGTAATAAGTTTTCCCAATATTAATTATTCCCATGTACAACCCCTACATTAAATATTTAATCCAATGTTACATGCAACACATAAAGTGGTCCCAAGAATGCTAGACCCATCTAATGCACACATCCCTGGATCCCTTAGGTGCACCACATATTAAATAAATAAATATTACATTATAACATTATTCAAGGTGGACAAACACCTTTTCCTAAAAATTTTCCCCCCTTGGTCTTGTGAGTCTTCATGTGTTGTTATTTCATCAAGTGTCATACATCAAGACTTATGACATCTCCTTACCTTGGGAAGTGTATGCTTGTTTGGAAGTGACTCATCATTATTCCAAATGGTGGAGGGTTTTTCCACCTAGTCAAATAGCCTCTGGTGGAGGTTGTTTCTTGTTTTAATTATTTTCTTTTGTTTTGGTTAATTGTATTGGAGGTGAGTGGACCTTATCCTACTCCTTGTTTCAAAAATCAACAGTCTCATCATCTAGTCGATTGGTGATATATAGTAGGAATTCCATCATTTATGTTAGTTTTTTAATACATTCTTAGTGTTGTAAGTGTGTTTGGGTGTGTATTGTAGGTTGATGATTCCGTTTTCCTATCTTGGTGTGGTGTTGTGATATAACGCAATCATGATTTAGTAACCAATCATTATATAGATGTCGTCCTCTCTCTTGTATTTTGATCATAGTGGATTTATCCCATGAGTGTTAAGTCTTCTATTATTACCACCTTTCTTATGTAATAGTGAGGTTGTCTTATTTTAATTATTTTTGTTTCATTATGTTTCACATGACACTTGTGTGCACGTTGCATGCAAGTGTGACATGGTGTTTCCACATCTTAGGTGTTGTTTCAAAAAAAAGTTATTCTATCAAGTTTTCTCCTAGGTGTGTTGGCTTGGGGAATTACACTTACCATCATATGATTGTGCATATAATAGCTTCAACTTTGAGGAAACTTCCATGTGATGTTTCACCTTTCTCTAATTGAACCTTCTTTGGCTCCTTCTATTATTCATGAAATTGTTACATGCTAGCATTCTCTATCAAAGACAACATGATGCTCTCAAGTATATCAACCTTCCCTACTAATCTTGACATCCTTGAAAAATCATCATCAAGTATTTTGAAATGAATTTCCCTATCTTCTTCTCTTGTCATTATCTTAGTTTCTTGTATCTACTATCTTGATCTAATCTTGATTTTATATGGGGAAATTTCTACTTCCATTTGACCTGGTTGATGGGATAACATATTCATAACTCCTTTTTTCTTATCTTAATAAATTTTTCTTATCACTTGACCTATAAATACTCAAGATATACTCTCGTAGAGATCATAACAAATAGATATCTACATGTCAAATTAAAAAAAAACCTTTAAAATAATGGTTTAAAACCTCTATAATATATAAGAAATGTTAAAAAAAATCTCCATGATCAAGCATGAAATGAATAGGTTAAAAAATATATCAACTAGTTAGAACACACACACAAGAAAAAAACTCAAGAATTACATTGGATAAATCTTGAAAGTGTGAAAGCTCCAACAAGAGTGGTATTTGTGCTCCTTGTCACTATGTTTGTAACAAGCCCCATGTTCTACCTACCGATTTTACCTAAATTTTAACCCACATGTGAAAGTTTAATTTTACCAACACATAGAAAATATAATTTTTCCTTCATTTTTTGTTTTAATAAAAATTATGCATATTCAAAATAAACCCATTTCAAATTTCCTTTGTATTTCAATAAAGTAACATTACATAATCCCATGTAATGATTACATTTCCAAATACATTTTTCATAAAGATAAAAGATCATGATTACATACATAGCTTTCAATAGTTCAATGGAATAAAGTACAATGGTCTAGATGTCCCTTCTTAGGCATACATCCTCAAATTTTGGCTTCCAACTGCATGAGGGAGAGTATCACCCAAGCAATTTTCCACCAACCACAAACTTACAGTGATCCCTCACACATCTACCTAACTGGTAAGATGGCCCTCCATTCAATGAAGAGATTAGTCTACTAACCCTCATAATAATAGCCTTCCTAAGCATGGTGTTGTATCCTACATAATTAGAGCTACCATATAGTGGATACCCACCTACATGCATGACATTCCCAACCTAGTCATGCAAACCTGGCTCATAGTGAAACGACAAGTGTAATTAGTGGCAACTTACACTATTTTTTCCAAATATTTGATAGTTGCATATCAAAATCACTTCCTAAGAAATGGATTCTCACTTCTATGAATTGGTAGTTATATTTTCACCCACCCCTTTGCTTGATTTGATAATTGACCCTAATAACTCTTGGCAAGCTATACATAACATAATTCCAACCCAAAAGGTGATCTACATTCAAGTGATCTAACTAACCAACTAGGTTACTCCCAACTATGGATTATCCTAAACCCAAGGACAAATCACATAGCATCGCAAACTAACAATTTCAATTTAGCACTACAATATAATATCATTTCTTATACTACATGATCCATGTAAGTATATATATGGTCTACAATAACCTGGGTATTATACTAATACTCTATGGTTATCTTGTTTATCAAACACAACCACATGATTCCAACATAATGGATAAATGAATATGAACCATATATTTTCACTATTAATTATGCATGCAAGTTCATTATAGAATACAATCATCATTTTCACAAGCACATGCAAACATACACAATCACAATATTCAATGGAAAAGAATAGCAAAGAAGAAAGACTATCAAGCCTAGAATTATAGCTCCCAATGAAGAAACTACCTTCTAAGCTTAATTCCCACAGTCATGCTTGTTGATCCTTCTATGATTAGCCTATCTCCAATCCTAGCCTATTTCCAACCTCTCAAAACTCTCAACAAATTACAAAATCTCAAATAAATATCTCTTTTCTCACTATTGCACTCAACAATGTTCTGCATAAAAAAACTACAACAAATGAACTTTAAAAGAATGAATTCCCCAAAATACTAAGAGGATGCCTTTACTTATACTAAACTTTGAGAAACGTATTGCTATAATTAAGTTCATCCATTTGCCACCTTTTCCCTTCCATTTTCCACCATTAAATAGCGAACACAAAACTAAAACTGACTTCTCTTATATTCATGTCGACTAAGCTAGATTAAGAGCAATACCGATATTTTAAACAATTGAAATCCAAACACATATACAGCCCCAACAACTTCAGCCTCTATACCATGGCTGAGTGGCCCCCAAAAGCTACTAGCAAAAGTTATCTTACTCAGTCAAACTCAGCAATAGTTTCTGACAAGTTACTTACTCTCATCATGGCTTTCAGTTGCTTACCTCAAAAAATCAAACTCTTCTATCTTTAGCCAGCTTGTGGCTTAAACAAGTCATACGCCTCATAAGCTATGTGTGGCTTTTAACATCATTGATTTATATTTTCATTTTACTTCTTAGCATGGCATGGCATTTAAATGTTATTCACAATATTTCCCACACACCCTATATCATGCACGCATTGTAGAATAATAGCTCTATTCACATATATGATTATATGTGCAACATTTATCTCATAATAAATTTTATTTACATAAGCATTGCTTTAATACATATAACTTGTATTACATATGTGTGGCTAACTTATTCACATTCTTCAATATATATATATATATATATATATATATATATATATATATATATATATATATATATTAAAACAATTCATTTGTCAATCATATACATATATATTATAAATGTATAAATATGTATATTAATATATGCATATATATCATTATTTAACATCTAATAATAATAACATATACCTCTATCAACAAGTATATATATCAAGTGTATGTATATATACTTATATATATCCAATGGATTTCCCATGTATATAGGGATCCGTATATGCATATACATAAGTATTTCTACTCGTGTGTGTGCATACATGTATATGCTCATATACATGAATTATCACATATATACATATATACATTTAATGTATATACGTATCGATTATCATATATAGAAAAAATACATAAAGAAGAGAATTTATGCCAACAGAGACTCAATCACTATGATTCAAACAAAGGAAATAATCACAAAAACAACCAAAGGAATACAAAATAATAAACAAACATCTCAATTATCCTAAAACTATGACCAAAGGTTTACTTACCAAATCCTAAATTGACTTGACTTAACTTGACCAAACTAGGATGTGAGTGTGTGATAGCTCAAGTAGGTACATTAGGGGTTACCAAACCAAGCTCCTCGCCTAGGTGATACTCCCCCTTTCTTATCAAAGTGTGTGATTCTTCCTGCATCCAACTTAGTGCATCACAAAAGAAGTTAGCTAATAACATAACATTCATATACATCATAAATAATATTTTCATCTTCAAAGCATTTAAAGTACCCACATTGCATTGCACATTCATTCATCACATTTTCCATCAAAATATACAAGACATAATAATGTATTAAAGCATTTTAATTCATCAATGTAACAATAAATAGGTAATAACATAATGGGTTGTAACATATTCCCCACCTTGTGAATCATCATCCCTGATGAATTTAAGTATCATACATAAAACATAAAACTTAAACATAAGAAGATTGTTTTAAGAAATTTCAAAGTCTAGCTCAAAACATGAGGAAAATTTTGCTTCATCTCAACATAGTCCTCCCAAGTGGTGAAATCTTATGCATACTAATCTCACTGGACCTTACATTGTAGAACCTCCCTATTACATTGGTGAAGCCTATGTATTTCAAGAACTTTGAGATGCTCGATTGTTACCACGCCTAGGTCCCATACCTGTAAATCATTCCAATTAATTACATGATTATCCCCTAGCATGTACTTCTTAAGGTATGACACATGAAAGACATTATGCATCCTAGCAAAAGCTAGTGGTAAACGAATTTGATAAGCAATAGGGCTAACTTCTTCAAGAACCTCAAAAGGACCTACATAATGTGGGGCCAGTTAGGATGACTTTCCAAACTTTATAGAACTCTTGAGGCTTAACTCTAAGAAAAATATTCTCTCCTACCAAGAAATTTTTGGGTACCCATTTAGAATCTGCATAACTTTTCTACCTATCATTAGCTTCTGCTAGCCTTTGCTTAATTATACTAACTTTGATACAGGTGGATACTTGTCATCAAAAATTGAAGTGTTCCACATGCTCCATATTTCATCACCATGTCGAAGATCTCGTCAAGAGCTTTCTGACCCATTTTGAATGGACCAAATTTGAGTTCGTACGTGAAAGTTATGGTCGGTCAAAGTTGAGGGTTGACAATGATGATGTGGCATGAATGATGACATGGCAAGAATGACGACGTTGAAAAAATGATGACCTGACTATTTAAAATAGAATTTAAAATCTGAATTCCCTTATATTTAAATTATTAAACCTTTTAAGTTTTAAAAGCCCATACTACGAGATTTTTAAGGGGATTTATAAAGATTCTTTAAGATTTTTAAGGATCTTAAAAGATTTTTAGAGGATTTAAAAATATTTTAAGGGATTTAAATGAGATTTTTAAGGGGCTTAAAATATCAAAAATACTTTCATAAAAGATATTTTAAAACTAAAATTAAATTTAACCTCCAAACTTAAAACAAATTTAATCCTTATGATTTTTATAGCCCGAAATTATGAGGGCCATGAATATATGAGAGACAGTTTGGTTTTATTATAGTTACATTAAAACTAATATTAAAACTAATATACCTCTAAATGGCTTTCCTATGAGAAAAGACAAAAATAAATAAACAATATGGAACTTGAATGGAAGAATTTGTTTTTTTAAGGGGGTAATGGTTGAGATTATTGTTTTATTTGTAAAAATAAGGGAAATTTGTTGTAAGGGGGTTATTTTATTAAATATGGTGGTTTAAACCCATATGGGAAAATTATGTATAAAAAGGGGGGAATTTAGGACTTGGAATAATTGAGTGGTGATTTTCATGAGAGAATTCTAAATTATGGAGAGAATTTTGTATGGAGAATCTAAGTGTCTAAATTTGTGCATCGAAGGAGTGTTACTCTACCGCACTTGAAAGAGGAAGACTTTGAAACTCTTGAAGACTTGACATTGTACTCTATTGATGCCTTGTAATTAGTTTGGAGCATAATCAAGGACCGGTCACTCTTTGGAGAGGGACCCAAAGACGTAGCCATATTGGAAAACTTTGTTATCAACTTGTGTTTTGTCTTCTCTCTTCTATCTCTCTTATATTTTGTTCATCACTTTATTATTTCTCTGATTATTTAAGCATTTTAAATTACGTAATTACATTTTCAAGACCTTCAATTTAATCGTTGTGAAAGTTATTATTCACGTGCAACAGTCCTAGATCTTAACATCAGATCAAACTTGCTCCTCCATTTCTGATAGAATTTCTAGCCCAAGGCTCATCCTATCTTCTATCTTATCCCAGCTTATAGGAGTTCAACACTTCTTTCCATACAATGCTTCAAATAGAGCCATCTTAATTGTGGAATAATAAGAATTATTATATGAAAATTCCACCAATGGTAGATAATCCTCCCATTTGTATTGTTGATCCATGCAATACATTTTCAGTAGATCCTCTAACACCTGGTTCACCCTTTCAATTCGACCATCAGTTTCTAGATAATATGTTGAACTTATGTTCAACTATGTCCCAAGTGAAGAGAATAAGGTTTT
This sequence comes from Sequoia sempervirens, assembly GCA_007258455.2. Lineage (NCBI taxonomy): Eukaryota > Viridiplantae > Streptophyta > Pinopsida > Cupressales > Cupressaceae > Sequoia > Sequoia sempervirens. The sequence continues at coordinate 488,526,845 of VDFB02281492.1, forward strand.
CCAAAACCTAGATGTTACACAAGCATCCCTATTAGAAATAATATTCTCAGGAACTCCATGTAATATAAACACCTCTTGCATAAACTTTCATGCTATAATAGGAGCTCCATCTGTTAGACTTCCTGAAATAAAATGAGCTACCTTAGTAAACTTATCCACGACTACCAGAATGAAATTATTCGTATTCCTAGACATTGAAAGACCTTGCACAAAATCCATACTTATGACTTGCCATTTCCTTTCTGGAACTTCAAGAGGATACAAAAGTCCTATGAGATGATGATTCTCTACCTTCACCCTTTGACATTCTAAGAAACATGCTATAAATATTGCAGCATCCCTTTTCGTTACTTTCCAAAAATACAATGGCTTAACATTAGCCAACAACTTAGTTAATCTAGGATGTCCAGAATAAGGTGTAGTATAAACTTCTTTCCACATTATATTCCTTATTTCCTCAAAGTCAAGTATGTAGATTCTTCCTATAAACCTTAATAAAACATTAGGTTCAAAGTGAAATCCTTCATACCTTGGATCTTGTGGATTATTCAAGAGTGCTTGCTTGACTTGCTCATAGTACTCATCACCCTTGAATTTCAACAACATTGAATCTTGAAATCAATTCGAATTGATATCATTGAGGAGATATGTCTCCTACGACTTAGGCCATCAACAACTCAATTTTCTTTTCCATTGATATAGTTGATAGTAAAATCATAATCAGATATCAATTCAAGCCATCTCATTTTTCATGCATTCAACTTCAACTAGATAAACAAATACTTCAAACCATGGTGATTGGTATTCAATTCAAAAGGTTTCCCCAACAAATAGTGCCTCCACATCTATAATGCATGGAAAAGTAATGCTAATTCCAAATCATGTGAAGAATAATTTTACTCGTAAGGCTTCAACTTCCTAGACTCATAGGTCATGACTCACCCATCCTGCATCAATACTCCACCTAGACCTTCTCTTGAAGCATCCATAATGACAATAAAATCGCCATCTGAATATGGTACTTTCAATACTGGAGCTATAGTCAACTTATCCAAGTAAGTTGGTCAAATTCCACTTGAAATTTATCTAACCATTCAAACTTCTTCCCTTTTCTTTGCAATGAAGTAATGGGAAAAGCTATTCTAGAAAAAATTGCTACAAAATTTTGATAATATCCTACCAAACCCATGAAGCTTTAAAATTTTGGCACGTTCTTTGGTAATGGCCATTCAAGCACTACCTTAATTTTTGTTGGATCAACTACAATCACATCAGCTGAAATTACATGACCTAGATACTGCACCTCTTTCTCAAAGAAGGTACATTTCAAAAGTTTTCCATAAAGCTTATGTTCTCTTAAACATTGGAGAACAATCCCTAGATGTTGGATATGTTCTTCATTCTTGGAATAGATAAGAATATTGTCCAAGAAGACCAACACAAACTTGTCTAATCAATCCTTGAATACATCATTCATCAATTTCATGAATTTTGTAGGTGCATTCATTAGTCCAAAAGGTAGGACTATGAACTCGTAATGACCATACCTAGTCCTGAAGGCTGTTTTGAAAATGTCTTCATCCTTGATCCTCAGTTGATGATATCCTAATCACAAATCAATTTCTGAAAACACTGCAACTCTTCACATTTGATCAAAGAGATTGTTGATACGTGGTAGAAGTTACTTGTTCTTTATCGTTGCCTTATTCAACAAACGATAATCTATGCACAAGCATAGTGTACCATCCTTCTTCTTCACGAAGATCCCTGGCACTCTCTAGGGTGAAACACTGGGTCTTATCAATCCTTTGGACAAAAACTCCTCCAATTGAGCTTTAAGCTCCATTAACTCCATCATGGTCATCCTATACAAAAAAAATGATATAGGCTCTAACCTTGGAACAATATCGATGGAGAAATTAAATACTCTTTTGGGAGGTAACCAAAGTAGTTAATCTGGGAATACATCCACAAAGTCTCTTAAGATAGGATATTTTCCATATATAATTTTCTTGATTCCACCATCTTGCTGTCATCATCTTCTTGGAGTTCCTGGGGTCTATAGTACACTACGTCATCTTGAGAGATGAACTCATTGCACTCTTCCAATATTTCCATTTCCATAGCAAAAATTTGACACCCCTTCTTCTTAGCTCTATGCATTTGTACGGTGGAGATTTCCATAACTTAACTTCCCTAGGTGTTCCTTGTAAGAATACCCAGTTCCTAAGATCATCTAAACATTCTATAGTCTTAGCATGACAATCTACCTTGGTTTTGTGCTTCCACAACCAATTCATTCCTAATATGGTGTCATTCAAACATAAGGGGGCTACATAAAAAATTACTTCCATAGAGAAACTCGGAATTCCAACCCTTGCTTCAAATAAAAATTGATCTACTTTAGCTCTTGTCTAGCTTGGAAACTCAACAATCCAAGACTTTTCCATATAGCCATATTTTCTAGAAATCTTGCTAGCTACACTAGAGAAACAACTTTTTTTGTAGCACCAATATCAATTATCTAATTGAAATAGGTGTACCAAACAAAGTACTTGGGATTTCTATGGGAGTAATATGATAATCCAACTATTGGTTGTCCAATGTCACATGAATTTTTTACTAGAATGCCACTCATTGAGGAGGTAGAGGATTTCCATGTGGCTGGATCCCTGGTGGTTTATTGGGACACTGACTTGTGTAGTGATATCCTCCACACGTGAAACATCCTCTTAATGGCCCCTGCCTTGATGTTGGATTCCAAGAATTTCCTTCATTCCTGTTGGGGTTGTTATTATTTCCCCTACATTCTCTTCTAGATTCATTTTGATTATTATGGAATCCCTTGTCTCATTTCCTTTTGTAGTCTTTCCCATCACCTGACTTCTTAGAAGTTTGATTTTATTGAGACCAATTAAACTTTTTTTATTTCCTTTCATGGAAGGAAGAGATAGATTTAAGCCTTTATTCTTGTTTGATAGCTTTTCATACACTAGGTCCATAGTAGCAATACTTTGCACATCTACTTCTCCTTCAATTTGGGCATTAAGGCCCATTATGAACTTTCTAATTTGAAATTGCTCATCCTTTTGGTACATAGGCACATACCTGAGGAGTCAAGTGAATTTATCCCAATACTCATTTACTAAGGAATCTCCTTGCCTTAAATTTTGAAAGTTCATAAGCTTTTGATCATAGTAAAGTTGAGGAAGCCATTGCTTTCAAAAAAATTTCATGAATTCACCCCAAGTGAGACTTAATGTACTCAATCCATGCTCCATCTTTTTTTTTATCTGCCATTTGGATGCTTCCCTAGATAACTAAAATTCTCCCCAAATGGCCTTAATTAGTTTAGAGTAATTCCTTATCTCAAAATATTTCTCCATTTCTGTGTGTCATGCTTTAGCTGAATCCCCACTGGTGGTTCCCTCAAACTTAGGATGGGTGACCTTCCTCATATCTCGTGATAATTCATTTTCAAGTCATTTCCTTTTGCTTCCCTCAAATCTAGATTGGGAATCATCACTACCATGTTCTCCTAAAGTGGTACGATCATTGGAATTTTCTCCTTCCTCTTCATTAGTAAATTCATGTTCTTTCCCATCTGCTACTCTTACCTCTTTCTTGAGGTGTCCACTTCTTTCCCTAGTTTCATTCATTGTGGCCAATATTTGATCCAATTTGGCCTCAAAGTTTTATGTATTTTAGCCCACCTCATGGCTACCCCTGAGGTTGGTTTTCATTCTAACCATTTATATCAAAGTAGTGTTCCACCTAGAGGTTCCATTTCAATTAGTTCCTATCAAGTCTTAATTAACATTCTAAAACATTTTGATAACCAAAAATTCATTCACAATAAACTATAAAGATGAATTTTTGCACAAGTTTTTCCAAATAATATTTTTTATTAAGATCAAAGGATTTCAATCATTCTTGAGTTGCATAGAGTAACTATTCAGATAGTCAAGGGGAGAATATCCCATGTATTCACTTTTTGATACATAGCCAAGTGGAACATATCCCTTAGATTGTTGTTCAGATACATAGTCGAAGTGTACATAACCTTCAGACTCACTCTCAGAAATATAATTTCGAGGGACATATCCTCTGATTCGCCACTAGAGGAAATTTCAATTATTTCAAATAGTGAGGGTACATGAGGGTCCCTAAAGATAAAAGTAAGGCTAACACTCCACTCTGAGGGAATATCCCTAGAAAGTGGTACAGAGTCAAAACTTGTTGGAGAAACAAGAGGTACAAAATTAGTTGCCTCTCACATCTTCTTTCTTTCTTGTTTGACATGGGATAACACATGGCTAATGGATTTAGTGTCACTAAACCATATTTTGTTGTCATAATTGGTTCCCTCAATGGTTTTGACAATGGCTTCCCTTTCCTTCTTGGCCTTGAGGTAGCACTCATTTCCAATCATTGAATTCTTGGTAGTTTTCTTGAGATGCACCATCTTAGCACAAGAAGTCCAAACATTATATTCACATAATGTTGGATGAAAGCATAGCAAGATCATAGATTCCATAGTTGAACTTGGTAGCTTTGATACCAAATGTAACAAGCCCAATGTTTGACCTATTGATTTTACCTAAGTTTTAACCCACATGTGAAAGTTTAAGTTTACCAACACATAGAAAATAAAATTTTCCTTAATTTTTTTGTTTCAATAACAATGATGCATTTTCAAAATAAACCAAAAAATTTCCTTTGTATTTTAATAAAGTAACATTGTATAATACCAAGTAATTATTACATTTCCAAATACATTTTCCATAAAGATATAAGATCATGATTACATACATAGCTTTCAATAGCTCAATGGAATAAAGTACAAATGGTCCAAATGTCCCTTCTTAGGCATACATCCTCAAATTTTGACTACCAACTGCATGAGTGAGAGTATCACCCAAGCACTTTTCCACCAACCATGGACTTACTGTGGTCCCCCATACATCTACTTAACTGGTAAGATGCCCCCCCTTCAATGAAGAGATTGATCTGGTAACCCTCATAATAATAGCCTTCCTAAGTATGGTGTTGTGTCCTACATGACTAGAGCTACCATATAGTGGATACCCACCTATATGCATGACATTCCTAGCCTAGTTATGCAAACCTAGCTCATAGTGAACCAACAAGTGCAATCAATGGAAACTTACACTACTTTGGAAAAAGATTTTATAATTACATATCAAACTCACTTCCCAAGAAATAGAGTCTCACTTTTATGAAGTGGTAGTCATATGTTCACCCACCCCTTTGTGATTTGGTAAATGACCATAATAACTCTTGACAAGCTACACATAAAATAATTCCAACCCAAAAGGTGGTGTACATTCAAGTGATCTAATTGACCAACTAGGTTACTCCCAACTATGGATTATCCTAAACCCAAGGACAAACCTCATTAACCACATAGGTTCACATAGCATCACAAACTGACAATTTCAATTTAGCACTACAATTTAATATCATTTCTCATACTTCATGGTCCATGTAAGTATACATATGGACTATAATAACCTAGGTATTATACTAATACTCTATGATTATTTTGTTTATCAAACACAACCACATGATTCCAACATAATGGATAAATACATATGAACCATATAATTTCACTATTCAATATGCATGCAAGTCCATTATAGCATACAATCATCATTTTCACAAACACATGCAAACATACACAATCACAATATTCAATAGAAAATAATAGCAAATAAGAAATACTATCATTCCTAGAATTATAGCTCTCAACGAAGAAACTGCCATCTAAGCTTAATTCCCATAGTCACGCTTACTGCTCCATCTATGATCAACCTATCTCCAATCCTAGAGCCTCTTTCCAACTTCTCAAAACTCTCAAAAAATTACAAACTCTCAAAGAAATCTCTCTTTTCTCACTATTGAACTCAACAATGTTTTACACAAAAAAACTACAAATGAACTCTAAAAGAATGTATCCCCCAAAATGCTAACTCTACTTATACTAGACTTTGAGAAACTTATTGCTATACTTGAGTTCCTCCATCCACCACCTTTTCCCTTCCATTTTCCACCACTAAACAACAAACACAAAACTAAAATTGATTTCTCTTCTATTCATGTCGACTAAGCTAGATTAAGTGCAATGTGGTTGTTTTAAATAATTAAAATACAAACACATATACCATGGCTAAGCTGCCTCAAAAAACTGCCAGCAAAATTTATCTTATGCAATCAAACTCAACAATGATTTCCTACAAGTGACTTACTCTCATCGTGGCTTTTAGCTGCTTTCCACAACAAATCGAACTCTTCTATCTTTAGCCAACTCATGGCTTGACCAAGTCATACTCCTCATAAGCTATGTGTGGCTTTTCTATTTGCATTTTACTTATTAACATGGCACTAAATTTAAATGTTATTGACAATATTTCCCATGTGCCCCATATCATACACACATTGCAAAATAATAAATCTATTTGTATATATGATTATATGTGTAACATTTATCTCATATTATATTTGCTTTACATAAGTGTTTCTTTAATACATATAACTCATATTATATATGCATGGGTAACTTAATCACGTTATTCAATATATATCATACATATATAATGCTATATATATATATATATTAAAACCATTCATTTTTCAATTATATACATATTTATTACAAATGTATATATGTATATTAATATGTATGTATGTATTATCAAATACACACACATATACATATATATATATATATATATATCATTATTTAACATCTAATTATATATATATATATATATATATATATATATATATCGATAAGTATATATATCAAGTGTAGGTATATATACTTATATATCCAATCAATTTCCATGTATATGGGGGTATCTATATATGTGTATACATAAGTATTTCTACCTATGTGTGTGTATACATGTATATGCTCATATACACGAGTTATCACATATATACATATATACATTTAATGTATATATGTATCAATTACCATATATAGAAAAAATACATAAAGAAGAACATTTATCCCAAACAAAGACTCAGCTACTATGATTGAAACCAAGGAAATAATCACATACATAACCAAAGGAATAAATACTAATAAACAAGCATCCCAATTATCCCAAAACTATGACCAAGGGTTTACTTACCAAATACTGAACTGACTTGACTTAACTTGACCAAACTAGGATATGAGTGTGTGATAGCTCAAGTAGGTACATTAGGGGCTACCAAACCAAGCTCCTCTCCTTTATGATACTCCCCCTCTCTTACTGAAGGGAGTGATTCTTCCTACATCCAACTTAGTGCATCACGAAAGAAAGATGATAACATAGCATTCATATACATCATATATAATATTTTCATCTTCAAAGCATTTAAAATATTCACATTGCATTGCACATTCATTCATCACATTTTCCATCAAAATATATAAAACATAATCATGTATTAAAGAATTTTAACTCATAAAAGTAACAGTAAATGGGTAATAACACAATGGGGTGTAACAATCTTAGTCAAGATATAGTTTTTACATCACCAAATAGGTTAATTTGAATAATAAAATATGTAAAAATATCCTTAAAATTGTCTATACAACCCTTGCAACTAAAAAAAACTTGTCTTCTACACTTGTGATCTCATAAAGAAAAAGAAACTTGAAAGTTCCAACATGAATAAGAATTTTATATCTTCATGTTTACATAATTTATACTTTTCCTTTATCCTTCCATAGTGTAAAAATGGAAAACAAATGTGAAATGAATTGATTCAAGTGTCAAAAACCTCAAAATCCACTCTTTGTCCAACTAGTTGCTCTTTATTATTTTTATTAGTCTAGTCCAATCACATTTTGGTTGTGGTGTTCACATATTCATTGTAATACATAAAATTTGTTGAGACATTTATGTGTTCACCATCTATAGAAATCAATGATTTTACACCTATTTATTTTCTATAATTTTCACACTTTATAATATTATTGAAATCTCTCTAAGATGTTCAAACTAGGTCATCTACCTTAAAACATTATCACAAGTTATCATGCATCAAAATAGACCACTTTTAAGATGATTCTAAGTTCTTGTATCCGTCTTGGTTCATTAGTTCTCTATGACTCCTTTAGTATAAATTTTTTACCCAATTTTTGTATCAATAGTACAGTGCATCACTTATGTGTGCATTAGTTCATTCCCTAAGGAGTTGGTATTAATCCTTGGTAATATTTTTTTTTTGTCCTTGCCTTATAATATTTGCAATCACTTCAATGATTGGGATATAGAGAGGGTAAAGTCCCCCATAGCACAATCCATTAGACAAAAAAAATTCCTTTGGTGCTCCCATAATCATCACTAATAACCTAGAGGTGAAATAGCTCTCTTGTAGCCACAACTACTATTCCCTAGAGAAATAAAGTATCTCTATCACTAGATCAAAAATTCCCAACTTACACAATTGCATACCCTAGAGATATCTAGTTTGAGTAGCATGTCCTTTTATAATTTGAGGAAAAAGTGTTAGGATTTATAGGTAGACCTAGATCAATTAAATAACCTCAATTATAAATGTAGATAATAGAATAAAAATGATTAATTAATGTGGTTCACCCAATGTGGGCTATTTCCACTAAGAAACAACCACCATTGTAATTTTTATTATCCAACAAAAAATACCGAGTTACAAAACCCTTTCACTCTCACATTCACCCTAAGCCAATTTGTTGTTTCATGCTCATTCAAGCACTCATGCCCTAGCTCATGAATTTTCACATTCACATCTAAGAAAACAACTCATTTATTATAGTTTTAAAATTGTTTTTATAGCCAAAATTAATAACAAGCTCCTTTAATAAAATATAGGTAATTTTTGCTACCTCTTACACTCCCCTATAAATTTCTTTGGGGGAAAACACAACTACCAAAGTCACAAAAATGTTAACATAGCATGAGTAGTAGCCACATACCAACACAAAGAATGGATTATTTCACTTTCCTCACTGCTACACCATTCAATATTATCTTTCCACCTACAAACTGTGTTTTGTATTGAAATATGATTATTTAGAAAATTATCTATAATCTTAGATATGGATTCAAATATAACCTTATACACTTGTTACATTGTAGTTTATAAGTTTACTTTTTCTAATGATGAGGGGATACTCCACCCAACACCCACACATAAAATAACAATAGATATTATGATGTAGGAGCATCCGAGTCCACAAGCAATCTCGCATCACCCAAAAATCTATTTTCTTTTCATGTTTAGTATTTTTGCATTTTGATGTAGGTTGGAGCAAATTTTTGTTCAGTATGACATCTTGTGTTTGATGGGACTTCAATTGGTATTCATCACATAGAAGATGCACAACAAAGTAAGAAGTTCACTTTCAAGTGTCATAGGGATGGGAATGACATCTTGTGTTCGGCGGGATTTTAGTTGGCATCTCCCTTGATGGTCGACACTAAGTTGTGTATCATTGGTGGGATCATATTTTTTTTGGTGGAAAACTCAAGGCTATCTCATCAATAGCTTGACATAAAGTTAAAACTATCATCAGCGAGACTGTGTGATTTTGGCAAGACATCAATTGGAATTCCCTCATTAGCCCAATGCAATGCTTTAACTCTTTATCAGCATGACTCTCCATTGTCAGCAAGACCTCACACATAGTTCCCACAATGGCTCAATAATTCTTCTTGTGTAGGCACTATGTATTCTATCGGTGGTAGTTGGTTACTTCGGTAGGACCTTATACCTTGTCTCCTCAAGAAGCTAATTGTATTCTCTTGTCGGTGTGACTTGGCTATATCAGTGAGACACCATGCTTTGTCCCAATGATAGAATGATAAGACTATCTCATTGGTGGAACACTATACTATCAATGAAATCCTAATGGCAGTCTTAACAATAGATCGACAAGCCTATATTAGTAGAACTTTACATTGTCGATGGGACTCTTCAAGTTGTCTCATTGATGGACCGATGTAACCATTTTAGCATAACTGGGTGTCATTAGTTGGACTTTGTCTCATGTCTCTTCAGTGGAATGATAGATTGGTGGGGACCTGAGTTGTTAGGAAGGAAGCGATGGTTGGTGCAAGTCATGTTGAGTTGGCAGTAGGGACCACGTGGAGTGGTAGGATCTTCATTGTTGTGACAATGATATATTGGTGGGAGGACTTAACAAGTCTCCCTGATAGACCAATATGTTGACGGTGACCTGGGATCTCATGTGGTTGTTTGACCAATGGTTTTATGTCATGTGTATGTGTCTTCAATAGGTCATCTTGGCAATGATAGTTATTGATGGAGACTATTTTCCTACATGGAAGTTGTAATGACTATTTCCTGATGTCGTTTCAAGGGAATGTGAAACAATGGTGCTGGGAGACAGAATGGTTGGTCTCACAAGAAGAAGGGAGAGTGACACCATCTGAGAAAAAAAAAAGAAAGATCCCAAGAAGGAGAGGACAAAACTGAGAATGAGGAAAAAGGAAAAAGGGGCTAGACTAGGACAAAAGAAGGTGGTGGTCATAATAGAGAGGAAGTGGCCAGAGACAAAAAGAGAATAAGGCATCTAGATTAGGAAGAATGAGTAGAAAGCTCAAAGAATAGAGAATAAGAATAGAGTGTAATTAGAGAGTCTAATATGAAGGATCAGATCTGCATGTTTGTAGATGCTTTGTGATCAGCCACTGATGGCATGTAATGATGTAATGTTTTCTCCAAGTAATAAAATATATGTGTTTTGTTTTGTATTTCGCTATGCAACCTGAGTTGTGTAGTGTGGATTTGTTATGTGATTTATAACCTGATAAGGCTCTTCAATCTCGACTACGTCAAGTGGTATTAGAGTAGTTTTCTCCTAGAGAAGTGTCAAAGATATTATGAAGTCCTAAAAGGGAAATTTGTTATGGGTAAGTGGACAAAGGAAGAAGACCTGCAATTGTAGAGGACTTGCACAAAATGACACAGAGAGGACGTGGTAGAGGAAGAGGAGCATCTTCTAGAATCTCAAATAGAGGATGGTGGTGAGAGTGTTGCAGGAAATACCTATAAGTGCAGAGAGAATTAGCTCTAGAAGTTGTCTATGTGTACAAATTGAGAGAGTGGCAAGATTTCTTCAAATAAGAGGATGAGATGGGTCATGAGGAGATTGGTTATAATCCCATTTTGGGAAGAGTATTGGAAGGAAGTGGAGAACTAAAAGCTCTGTGAAGAGTTGAAAAGGATTGAGGCAAGAATGGATGCCTTAGAAAAATATTATCTTTCCAATGATATTTTGGTCGTAGAAAAGAACAAAGAGGAAGTGCATCAAAGAGAACTTGAAGTAGAAAGTGATGAGAGAAAAGTGTCCAGAAAGGAGACACTCAAGGAGACAATTTGGTCTCTTGATTTATGTACTAATGATATGTTAAAGAATGTGAATGCAAGTAGGGGGAAGGTCAAAAAAGAGACCTTAAAGATGATAGGAAAAGGGGCAAGAGAATCACCCAAAGAAAGAATTGAAGTTGAAAACAAGAGGAGATTAGTTGTAGTGGTAAGCTCTAGGGAGAATGTGATAGGAGAAAGCAATATCAAGGTTGCAATAGGTGAGAGATCAATGGTGGAACATCCGTTGAAGGATGAAAAGAAGGAAAATGGGAAATTTGTGGCATTAGAATGTAAAGGAAATATTGTAGCAAGGGTGCATGATAAGGTACCTAACTATGAAGATGATTTGAGGCTGAAAATAGAGCCTAGAAAAAGAGAAGTAGTAAAGGGATGATTGTCCAACAATGTGTGAAATAAAGTATGGATGGTGAAGCATGTAGCAGCAAAGGATTATGATGTTGCAAGGAACAGAGATGCGGTGATGGATCTGAAGAGTCCTAAATTTGATGAGAAAATTGGTGAAGGAAAGGATGTCACTTTGTTGACAAAAGAAATGAAGAGAATCAATGAATGGTTGACAAATGAAAATGAAAAATTGATGGTGAAGAAGCAATTTGTTGCACCAAGAGAATATGGTGATGGTGGAGAGTCTTTGGAGGCTCATAATTTTTATAATCCCTTTTGTAATGTTTTGTTTATAGATAACAAAGAAAGTGTATCAGGATGTCAATTCTATGACATCGAAGAAGAAATCCTTTCGCAAGAGGATAGGGAAGAGAAGATTGAATTGGAAAGAGCATGCCTTGTTGGGGGCATGGAGGAAGAGAGCAACACAAAAGTTGTTGCAGTTCATGAGGAACAAAATGAAGTTATAAGTCTTACAGAAGAAGGACAAGTTGCAGCAGAGGTAAAGTTTGATTGTTGCAACTGTGAAGAATGTGTTAATTTTCATTCATTTGAGTTTAAGAAAGTTGAATGTACAGAGATGTTGTGGGTTGAGGTGCGGCCCAAGGAAAGCAATTATGTGGATATGGCAAGAAGAGAGATTGAAGAGGAGAACATAGGTGCAAAAGATGGAGTAATGGAAATATTCAATTTCCCTAGTTTTGTTGTCACTACATGCATGAGTGTGGTGAATGAACATTGGTCAAAATTTTCCTGGAGGAGGAGGATGGTTAGTGATGGACTAATTCCCACAAAGGTGGAAGAAGTTGTAGGAGGTGAAAAAGAACTAGTTGAGAATATTTTGAAGGATATAGAGGAGAAGGAGTTGGTTGCAGCAAATATGTAGATTGAAGAGGAAGAAGAGGCCCTTGTACAAAAGGCTCTAGAGGAAAGGAAAGAAATTGCAATCAGGGTTGCACAGGTGGAAGAGGATTTGGTACTAGTGAATGAGTGGAAGGAAAATTTTGCAGTTTCAGGAAATGAAAATACAATTGGGATTGTAGATATTGTAGAAGAGGATGAAATTGCAACATTGGAGGGAATAAGAGAAATGAGGGTGCAAGAAATTATTGCAGCAGTAGAGAACGACATTGTGACTGGAAAAGATGAGGAAATGCAAGATGCAATGGTGAAAAAAGAAAAGGTAAATTTGTTTACTAAGAATATTTTGTTTTCAGATGCACTGATGGAAGATAAGAGTATTGGCAAGCACGAATGTGTAATAGATATTACAAATGGTATGGGGTTATGTATAGAGTTGGTTGAAAGTGTTATAGGTTGTTTTTGGTGGAGGTGGTCAGTCAGAGATGGGTTTGAACCCATGAAAGAGAGGAGATGAGTGAAGAGTATTTGGTGGAGAAGGTTGGGATATGGTGGACATGAGTCCACAAAAGGAGAAAAGAATGGAGTGTAGATTTTTTGGTGGATGATGGTGAATGTTTTGGAAAGATGCTAGAAGAGGAGGAAAAAGAAATAATTTGCAGGTACCAGTTTTAGTGTGGGAGCATGCTGCAAGTTGTTCGCAACTTGGAAGGGTAGTTCTACTACTCAGCTCCACTTTGTGAGCCTATCCTCACAAACTTCTTACCTAGTGTGTTTGATGTAGGAGCATCCAAGTCCACAGGCAATCTCAGATCACCCAAAAATGTTTTTTTATTTCATGTTCAGTATTTTTTCATTTTGATGTAGGTTGGAGCCACTTTATGTTCAATATGACATCTTGTGTTCAATGGGACTTTAGTTGTTATTCATAACATAGAAGATGCACAACAAAGTAAGAACTTAGGGATGGGAATGACATATTGTGTTTAGTGGGGTTTTAGTTGGCATCCCCCTTGATGGTTGACGCTAAGTTGTGTATCATCAGTGGGATCATACATTTTCAGTGGAAGACTCAAGGCTATCTCATCGGTAGCTTGACATAAAGTTCTAACTATCATCAACAAGACTATGTGATTTCAGTGAGACATCAATTGGAATTCCCTCAATAGCTTGATGCAATGCTTTAACTCTTTATTGGCATGACTCTTCATTATCGGTGAGACCTCACCCACAGTTCCCACGATGGCCCAATAACACTTCTATTGGTGGGAGTTGGTTACTTCGATGGGACCTTATACCTTGTCTCCTCGATAGCCCAATTGTATTCTCTCATTGGTGTGACTTGGCTATATCGGTGAGACTACATGCTTTGTCCCAATGATAGCACGATAACTCTATCTCATTAGTGGAACGGTATACTATCGATGAAATCCTAATGGTAGTCTCAATGATATATCGATAAGACTGCATCAGTGGGACTTTACATTATTAATGAGAATCTTCAAGCTATCTCATCAATGGACTGATGAGACTATTTCAGCATAATTGGGTGTCATTGGTTAGACTCTAACTTGTGTCTCTCTGATGGACTGATAGATTGGTGGGACCTAAGCTGTTAAGAGGGAAGTGATGGTTGGTGCAAGCCATGTTGAGTTGGTAGTAGGGACCACATGGTGCGGTAGGATCTTCATTGTTGTGACAATGCTATATAAGTGCAAGGAATTAACAAGTCTTCCCAATAGACCAATATGTTGATGGTGACCTAGGATCTTGTGTGGCTATTTGACCAATGGTTTTATGGCATGTGTATTTGTCTTCGACAGGTCGTCTTGGAAATGATAGTTTTAATAGAGACTATTTTCCTACAGGGAATTTGTAATGACTGTTTCCTGATGTCATTTCAGGGGAATGTAGAATGATGGTGCTAGGAGACGAAACGGTTGGTTTCACAAGAAGAAGGGAGAGTGACACCATCTAAGAAAAAAAAAAAAAGAGCCCAAGAAGGAAAGGACAAAACTGAGAGTGAGGAAAAGGGAAAAAGGGGAACGACCAGGATATAAGAAGGTGGTGGTTAGAATAGAGAGGAGGTGGCTAGGGACATAAAGAGAATATGGTAGTCAAATTAGGAAGAATGAGCAAAAAGCTCAAAGAATAGAGTGTAATTAGAGAGCCGAATCTAAAGGCTCTGATCTGCATGTTAGCAAATGTTTTGTGATCAGCCACTGATGGAATTTAATGATGTAATATCTTCTTTGAGTAATAAAATATTTGTGTTTAGTTTTGTATTTTGCTATGCAACCTAAGTTGTGTAGTGTGGATTTTTTGTGTGGTTGATAGCATGATAAGGCTCTTCAATCTCAACTGTGTTATATTAACACATAAAATGCAGGAGGGAAGACAACCCACTTTCAATTTATTCTAGAAAATGAAATTATCTATTCAAAAATTACAATGCTACAACCACATGGGCCTGCTTCACTAAAAAGAAAATCAACTCTCTAAGAATACTCTACAATTCAAAGCCACAATTTACACTAATGGAGAAATCTTATGTAGCCTCTATTCACCCCTTTATTTGATTCCAATAACCACCTTAGAATGTTCTAGAAAATGTAACCCCCATTTTTTTGGCATCCAAAGGTCCAGCCATTTGTTTTCCCACCTAGGAATATATTTCATTTGATTTCAGATTTTGGTAGCAGAAATTCCTAGAGCCATAACTTTTGTATCAAACATCTAATTTACTATTATAATATATCATTGGAAAGCTCACAAAAATATCTACAACACTAAAATGATCTCTACTTTTTTATCTTTTACAAGGCTTCTAATGGCTTTAAATTTGAGTCTAAAAATTTACTAGAGAAATTTCCCAAGATAAACTTTAATATCTCTCAAATGGTACAAGATATTGAGATGTTTCTTTTTCCATCAGATTCATTTTTCAATTCCTCTCCTTGGTGTAGTTTTTTTAGGTTCTTACATGCTTGTTTAGGCCAACTTACTAAAATAGAAGGTGACCATTGGTGGCCTTTTCAGGCTTTTGATTTTCTTACACCCCTTAAGTGTCATCATGGAACCCAAAACAACTAAAGAAAATAGGGGATTTTTTTTTTGACGATACAAGATTTTCCTTACACCATAGGATGATCTTGCATCATCTAATGAGCAAGACTCTTTATCCCCACTAAATTAGGTCAATAATTGAATAGAATTAAAATATTTTAGAAATGATTAGGATTTAAGGAAATCTTCCACTAGCTCTATAAGATCAATTTTAATAAGCTTATAGAAATGTTCAAAAAAATCATGTCAATAAATTACTTGGGCTAGGGTCATTATCACTTTTGAAGTTAAATATTAATATTGAGTTATTCCTCAAAATTTGGTCAAAGAAAATTAGTTTTTATTCTATAATATTATCTATAATATAAATTATAGTAGAGAAATACATAGAAAGTTTTGATCAATTCTAACTTTTGATATAATTCCTTACTAATCTCCTCCTAGGAATCAAAATTCACTTTTGAATTTTTAATAAGAAGCTTTTTCTTCTATAGCATGAAAATTATGCTATGATGAAACTATTTGTGCATTTCTAACCTTCTCTTGAAGTCCCCTTATCCTTGATTTTTATCTCCAACATTTTTTTTCTTCTTTATAAATCTCATCTAATTGGAACATTGCTATCTCTTTTTTTATAAATTTAAAAGCATCTAAAAGAACACCTTTATTTATTGAGGCTTATATTTTTAACCATATCTTCAACTTTGTGTTGAAAATAATATGATTTATAAGAATTTCCTTATTATAATACCTATAAATAGATGTGAGGAGTTTTAAGTTATCCATGACCCTGGACATGTTGGTTCCAATCCATGATGAGCAATGTTAGAAATTGTGAAAAACATGAGCTATAGGATCAAACAACGAACAAAGAAACCTTCCATGCAAGAGAGTTGCAAACAATAATATGTAATATTCCTCAACAAGAAAAAGCTACAGAATTCAAGAGAGCAAGAGAAGAGAAAATATCAAGAGAGAAAATACAATGAAGGTTGAGTGCTATATATATGAGCAACCCTAAATGATAAAGGGATTATATAATGACAAGTTTCAACATATCATGCAATGAGATAGAATAATCTAATAATAGCTCTCTAGTTAATATAAAAAATAACTCCTAAGTTTAGCTTAAGTGCATGATGTTGGTGTAGGTTTTTATTTTCCTAGTGGGTTAATTTATTTCCCCTTAGTTCTAGGTTTTTCCTACATTTTAATTAAGCTTTCTTAGGATAATAAAGTGATTTTACATGTAATAGCTAGGAGATAAGTGATGTTTTGTCCCCTTCCTTAAAGGGTGGAACACTTTCCACTTTTGGTGGCCATCTCTACTTTTGGTGGTCTATATCCACTTTTGGTAGTTAACTCTTATTGGTTGGATTTGCCACCTCTATCCTTAGTTCTATATAAAATCACTACCTAGTTTGTATTTTCATTCATACTCTTGTATTCTTGCATTGTTGCATAGTTTGACATGCATGCACCTTGATGTGCATACAACCATTATTATGTAGATTTTATTTGAGCTCCTAATGCAATATTGTCATCTTAACATTTGCACATCTCTTGGAAACTCGAGTATGTAATTATGTTATTTCGTTTATAGTTTCATAGCTTATCTCTCTGATAGAAGATCTTGGTTATGTTGGAAATATAAAGGTAGACAACTGAGAGGGGGGTTGAATCAGTTGTCACAAAAATTCAAAACTTATTCAACTTATTAACCTTATTCTCTGATCTGATTATTAACCATGAAAACATAAATCAACACATCAGAAACACACATAACACCAAGATTTTTTACGTGGAAACCCTGTTAGGGGAAAAACCATGATGGAGGTCAGTCCACAAGATTATACCCTGTTAAAAGTATAATGAAAATGAAATATGGGGAATGTACATGCATTCAAGCACACTACCTAGAGCTCACTGCTCAATTACAAAGGAAAACACACTGTCTTACAAAGAGATTTGGATTAAAGCTATCCGGATTTTGAATTGAGAAAATAGCATCTGCTAATTCTTGATTGCAGTTCCAATTAAGCACATGAACACTTCTTCACTCTCCTTCACTCTTCTTCAAACTTCTTCACAATTCTTCACACTCCGCTCTGCCTTCAAATGATTTAGAACATTATTCATGCACACACACAAAAGCACACCTTTTTCACACTTAAATTCGAATGAGCAATCACTCTTATATATCTGCAACATGAAATTTCATTGCTACAAGTTGGCCATAAATAAATAATAAAACAAATATAAACTATCAGCCCAAAACATTAACGATTATCAATGTGAATCAACCAAGGTCAGCCACAACTTAGTGAAGACCCAATCAACATCTCCAACATGAAGACACTTCAATTAATTTCTCCTCGAAGATCCACAACATGCTACAAACACTATGTTGACCAAGAACAAGAAAAACATGAACACGCAAGAGAAAATCACCAACCACAATCACAATGATCAATGTGGATGTGCAACAAAGATAGAGCACAATCTAGAAACATCCACAAGCATCACAAATCACAAGAGAAGCATCTGCAGCTACTAAACTAACTAAAATAGTATCATCTTCAATCAAGAACACCAACTAAAGAAAAATAAAAAATGTTTGAATGTAAATCTTCATAACTCTATCAAATATTCATGCGGATCTCTGAAACTCGACATGGATAAACTAGATGCACTAAAAAAAAACCCTTTAGCCCACAACCTCTAATCAACAATGTACATAAATAACCACCATATTGAACTTCACTTCACCACTAACAACCTGGAACTCATTTATTACAATTTTCTCAATATCCTCAACATATACAACTTTAAATTCATTTATGCTAATAGTGTTGACATCAATGACAACCATATATCATCAACACAACCACAACATCCAACAATCGCTCCCTTTGGCATTGATGGCAACACATGATGTGAAAAACACCATCAACGCAACTAACTCGTGCTTAGGTTTTGACTCATCTTCTCCTCAACACTTTCACATAATATTTCTCCCCATAAGGCTCTTTTCCTCAGATAATATTTCTAAACATCTGACTACTCCCCCTGAGTGGCAGCCACCACAACATCAATATGAGATAAGATATGACTATGAAATACACTGAATGATGCAATGAAATGAATCCTTTAATTCTGATTAGGAGGGGTAATCACCCCTAACTTCCCTCTGAGATACTCAAAAGTATCCTTAGGAAACAACTTGGTAAAGATGTCTGCAATCTGCTCCTTAGTAGGCACGTACTCCAATCTAACTTCCTTTCCACTTACCTTCTCCCTCAAAAAGTGAAACTTGATAGATATATGCTTTGTTTTTTATTGTAGCACCGGATTCTTGGAAATGTTCATAGCACTTGAGTTATCATAGAATATAGAAATAGGCTCATCATATATAATTATGATATCCTTCAACATTTGTTTCATCCATAGGACTTGAGTACAATTATTAGCAGAAGCAATGTATCTAGCCTCTGCAGTAGACAAGGAAATGACATTTTGCTTCTTGCTTAACCATGAAATTAGCTTCTTACCCAAGAAAAATGCTCCACCACTAGTACTTTTTTTTTCATTCACATCTCCTACGCAATCAGCATCAGTAAAGGAACTCAAAGTAAGATCATCATATTTAGGATACCATAGGCCAAGATCAACAGTTCCCTTCAAGTATCTAAAAATTCTATTCACATTAGTCACATGAGATTATTTTGGATTAGCTTGAAATACAACATTCATGATATCAGACCTAGTTTGATTTAAGTACAACAATCCACCAATCATTGATCTGTATCTTGTCTGATTTTCTTTTAGATAATCATCTTTTGTTTTCAACTTGCATCCGGTCACCATGGGTGTACCAACTGGCTTTAATCTTCCATACCGAACTTCTTCAACAATTCCTTCACACACTTGGATTGAGATATGAAAATCCCTTTATCTAACTGAGTAATTTGCAATCCCAAAAATAATTTCAACTCACCAATCATTGACATCTCAAACTCACTCTTCATCTCATTATCGAACTTCATGCACAAACCATCATCTCCTCCAAAAATAATATCATCAACAAAGACTTCAAAAATCAAATCTTTATCATCATACTTGAAACACAGATTACTATCAACAATACCTTTGTTAAATCCAAGCTTCAACAAATACTTGTCCAATCTTTCATACCACGCTCTAGGGGCTTGCTTGAGTCCATACAATTCTTTCTTCAACCGACACACCATATCTTCTTTATCAGTCAACTGGAATCCATTAGGTTGCTCAACATACACTTCTTCTTCCAATTCACCATTTAGAAAAGCTAATTTTACATCCATCTAATAAACTTTGTAGTTCTTATGAACAACATAGGCAAGAAATAATCTTACAACTTCAATTCTAGCAATAGGGGCAAAGGTCTCTTCAAAATCATTTCCTTCCATTTGTGAATATCCTTTACATACCATTCTTGCTTTGTTTCTAACCACTTCACCTTGCTCATTCAGTTTGTTTCTAAAGACCCATTTGGTTCCAATGACATTCTTATCCTTAGGTCTGGGAACAAGAATCCATGTATCATTCTTTTCAATTTGTTTTAACTCTTCTTTCATTGCTTCAATCCAATGCTCATCTTTACATGCTTCATTCACACTAGTAGGTAAAGTCTTTGAAATCAAGTAATACTCTTCTACAATCTTTCTCCTAGTCTGGACACCTTTGTTTTTATCACCTATAATATGATCTTCTAAATGATTCAATCTTACATACCTCGAAGTCTTCTTAGAATTTTCAACTTTAGGCTCTTCTTATCTTTCTTATGCTCTTTCACCAGTTTCTCCTTCTTCATTTTCTTGATTTACCGGATTGATTTGCACTTGATTTGTAGTCTGAACTTGCTTTCCTTTGTTTGTATTGTCATCTTGATCATCAGAGTCATATCCACAAGTTCTGGATAGTGTACCAAAGTCTTCATCAACCTTAACATTTGCACTTTCAACCATTTTCTTCAATCTTTTATTGCAACACTGGCAGGCCTTACTTTTAGTAGCATAACCCAGAAAGATACCTTCATCACTCCTAGCATCAAAATTTCCTATGTCTTCATCTCTCTTAATATAACATTTGCTTCCAAATATCTTGAAGTATTTAATAGTATTCTTTTGATCAGTCCATAGCTTAAAACGGGTCTTACCAATATCACCTTTGATTTGTACCTAGTTGAATGTGTACACAGCAGTACTCATGGCTTCTCTCCAATAGATATGAGGAACATTTCCTTCCAGCATCATAGTTCTAGCAACATCTTCAATTGTTCTATTCTCCCTTTCCACAACTCCATTTTGTTGAGGGGTCTGCAGTGCAGATAATTGTCTCTTTATTCCATGTTCTTCACAAAAAGTATTAAACTCACTAGAAGTGAATTCACCACCTCTATCTGATCTCATAAATTTAATCTTCAAACTTATCTTTGTCTCAACCATAGATTTAAACATCTTGAAATTTTATAGTGCTTCAGATTTCTCCCTTAAGAAAGTAACCCGTACCATTCTAAAATAATCATCAATGAGTAACATGAAATACCTGTAACTTTGTAAACTTCTGACCTTAGAGGGACCACACATATCATTATGCACAAGCTCTAACAATTCATTTGAACAATTCTTTTTACTTTGAAATGAAATCCTAGTTTGCTTTCCCAATTGACATTCCTTGCATATTGCATTGGTAGGTTTCACCAACTTAGGTAGATCTCTCACAGCCTTAGTGGAACTTATCATGACAATATTATCAAAGTTAACATGACACAACCTCCTATGCCATAACTAACTTTCATTAACTTGAGCAATCAAAAAACTTTGACTAGAAACACTCAAGTGAAAGATATTACCTTTTATTTTTGTACCTGATGCAATTTCATTTCTAAAACTCAATATTTTTCACTTTCCATCCTTGAACTGAAGATTGTATCCCGTATCAACCATTTGACCAACACTCAAAAAATTATGCTTCAAGTCTTCTACATACAAAACATCATTAGTATTATGCTTACCATCAAGATAAATGCAACCTCTTCCATGGATCATTCCAGTTGTATTACCACCAAATCTCACAACACCATCATCATACTTTTCCAAGCTTACAAACTTACTTTTTTCTCTTATCATATGATGTGAACATCCATTGCCAATTACCCATTCATCTTTTTCTTCAACTTGAGCATCCAAGGCTTTCTCCACATTTTTACAATCAGTAGATTCAATAGATATAGTATTATTTTCCTTGATAGCAATAAATACCCATTCATCATCATTTCTATTTCCTTTATCATATTCATCATCTGTAATGCCTTCATTAGCAACATAGTAATACTTCTTCTGAAATCTAGGCTTGTTATGTCTTGGTTTAGTAGCTCTTTCCAGAAACCTTGATGCAAAATGGCCTATCTTATTGCAAGAAAAGCATTTAAGAGGTAATTTTCCTTCATACTTACCTTTTCCTCTTGGTACTCTTTTGACAATAAGTGCTTCTAGCTCTTCTAGCTCTATTTCTTCTTCTTCAATCTGTTTGATTTCATCCTCATACTTGAATGTCTTTCTAGATGAACTCTCACCTAGATCATATCTTTGTCTATCTCTTCTGGAAGTAGTAGCCTTAAATGTAGATTCAACCTGAGGAAGGGCATCACCAAATTTGCTCAACTCAAAAGCAGTTAGCTTACCAACCAATGTATCTCTGGTTATGTTTGTTACAGTCCAGAGCTATTCAATAGCACTAGCTTTGACTTTGTAAGAATCAAGCAAGGATCTAAGCACTTTAGCAACAATCTCAGATTCATCTATCTTTCCACCAACACATCTAATACCACACACAAGTTCATTCACTCTTTGCATGAAAGTATTAATGATCCCATCATCACCCATTCTCAACCTTTCATATTTCCCTTTCAAACTCAGCAACTTAGCAATCCTGACATTAGCATCACCTTCATACAAGGTTTCCAACTTTTTCTAGATCTCATAAGTAGTCTTCAGATCCATAACATTTGTCATCTCAGAATCAATCAAAGCACTCAACAAAGCTTCCTTAGCCCAAATATTATACTCAACATCTCTGATCTCAACATAAGTAGTAGGACCATTTAGTGGAATAATATACATACTACTTGTAATGCTCCAGTAGGGTTCACCAATGCATCTCAGATGGCACTCCATTCAAGTCTTCCACAAATAATAATTTTTTCCATCAAATCTCAGACTATCCTTCTTGTAACTTTCCATCCCAGATCACCCTAAGTTGTTAAACTTCTTCCAAGGAACCTACTCTGATACCAATTGTTGGCAATACAAGCACAAACAACTAAGAGGGGGGGTGAATCAATTGTCACAGAAATTCAAAACTTATTCAACTTATTAACCGTATTCTTTGATCTAATTATTAACCATGAAAACATAAATCATCAACACATCATAAACACACATAAAACCAATATTTTTTATGTGGAAACCCTATTAGGGGAAAAACCACAATGGAGGTCAGTCCACAAGATTATACCCTATTAAAAAGTATAATGAAAATGAAATATGGGGAATGCACATGCATTCAGGAACACTGCCTAGAGCTCACTACTCAATTACAAAGGAAGACACACTGTCTTACAAAGAGATTCAGATTAAAGCCATCCAGATTTTGAACTGAGAAAATAGCATCTGCTAATGCCTTATTACAGTTCCAATTAAGCACATGAACACTTCTTCACTCTCCTTCACTCTTCTTCAAACTTCTTCACAATTCTTCACACTCTGCTATGCCTTCGAATGATTTAGAACATTATTTGCACAAAAACACAAAAGCACACCTTTTTCAAACTTAAATTCGAATAAACAATCACTCTTATATATTTGCAACATGAAATTTCATTGCTACAAGTCGGCCATAAAGAAATAATAAAATGAATATAAATTTTTGGCCCAAAACATTAAAGATTATCAATGTGAATCAACCAAGGTCAACCACAACTTAGTGAAGACTCAAATCAACATCTCCAGCATGAAGAAACTTCAATTAATTTCTCCTCGAAGATCCATAACATGCTACAAACACTATGTCAGCCAAGAACAAGAAAAACATGAACATGCAAGAGAAAATCGCCAACCACGATCACAATGATCAATGCAGACGTGCAACAAAGATAGAGCATGATCTAGAAACATCCACAAGCAACAAGAATCACAAGAGAAGCATCTGTAGCAACTGAACCAATTGAAATAGTATCATCTTCAATTAGGAACACCAACTGAAGAAACAAAAAAAATATCTGAATGGAAATCTTCATGTGGATCTCTAAAACTCGACGTGGATAAACTAGATTAAATGAAAACCACAGTCCACAACCTCTTATCAAAAATGTACAAAAATAACCACCATACTGAACTTCACTTCACCACTAACAACCTGGTACTCATTTATTACAATTTTCTCAATATCCTCGACATATACAACTTCAAATACATTTATGCTAATAGTGTTGGAATCAATGAAAACCACATATCATCAACACAACCACAACATCCAATAGGTTATTCAATCTATTTTAGATTTCTAACACATGAGAATAAATTAGAATAATAATTAATTAAAGATTAATTAATTATTATCTTATGCATGATTACTCTAACACCCCTCCTTAAGATGAACTTAGGGAGTAGCTAAAAACTCTAAAAATAGAATGCATGACGGATCCCTATAAATAAGGCTTGGTGAGGTACCCATGTACAAACAAAAGATCTCTCACAAATGGAGAAAATGAGAAAACCACATGGGAAAAAATCCTCTCCAAAAAGAGAGAAAGGAAAATGAAGGACTAAAAAATCAAGGTGAAGGACTAAGAAGCCTCCAACCAAAACAATGTCCCAAAAAGAAGAGGAACATGTAGAACATCACTAAAGCATGAATAAGTTGTAGAAAAATATTGAAAGATATGTGTATAGTGTTGAAATGAATAACCTCCAAAAATAGGAATGCAATTGAGTGCCCATATGGTAAATGCTCCATCTCACCGAAATGCATGGGTAACTAGTCGTTGATATACATTGCATCCGCCTAGTACATAGGAACAAGAAATAGATACATAGATCAATGGGCATGTGCAGGATCATGGTATGCCAAAAAGTGGCAATGGAGAAAAAATACGTGTTTCTACGACTCAAAAATGCGAAAATGGTGAGTTGACTTTTTGGGGTTTCGTGATCATCGGAGGAGGAAAACTTGTTAGAGTTTAAGAATCCTGATATCCAATCCAATTGTATATCCATTTTGTTGACATATATATATATATAAAAATTCAAGCAATTTCTAAACTCATTCACATTTACCTGCTCAACTGGCTGGCGACGCTGGAAAGCTTAAATCAGATCCCCGACGGAAATCCATCTCCATCGTGTAAAATTTTGGATTTTTTATTTTCTGTTCTAATCAAATTACCGATTTGTTTTAATTTTAGTTGATTTTTTCAAAATAGGGTTTTTTGGTAGATTTTTCATGAAAAAGTTGAGTTAAAGCATGGATTTTGACGAAAATGCTTGCAACGGATTTTCACCTGCAATAGTTCTATGTATTTCTGATTTAAAAAATTAGAGAATTTTACAATTTCTTTGTTAAAACTAGGGTTTCGTTGGATGTTTAAAAACTAGGGTATTTTTATACTATTTTCATTTATATTGTCTGATTTTAATTAGATTGATTTGTTTTTATATTTAATCAGGCATTAGCATTAAATTGTTTTGAATCTTGTAGAAAATTTATGAGCTTCATGACCTTGTGTCACTTCACTAATACCCACATGAGATGTAGTTGTAGACTTATGCCTTCCTATGTTGCAATCATAGCCAATGTTGAGCTTGATTCTTATAACTCTTTCACTCAACGTATAATGTCTACCCAATCCATCTTATATTCCCTCCCTAGTCCTACATTACCCATGTATTTTTTGTAACCTAACATTTATGTGGACTTGGCATATGTTATTTCTAAGGTCCCCAATGATAATCTAGAATAATTGGATAAAGACCTACAATGAATTCAACAATTCTTAAGCATTGAACCTTTGGATGGAGAAGCAATCCCTCTTTTGGATAGCATTGGGAAGTTGGTAAATGATTAGGAAGGGATAGAAGTGTTACGTAGCCTAGCTAATATAGTAGATTCTAATATTCCTTTGGTAGCTAGTTTCACGAAATTTTTGACTAATGCTCAAAATCCTTTTGGAAAATAAGTTTCCTCTCCCACAATAATGCCTTCTATTCCCAACTTTACACCTCCAATCATAGCATCAATGATGGAATATAACAATGGTTTAAACTCAACCTTAGGAATTTCTAGTGGAAATTATAATAGTTTTGTCCCTTCACCTATAACACCTTCATATTCATCACCCCTCCTAAACATGAAATATAATATCCCACCATTCCTCCATACTAGTTCACCATACTTGAAAAACTCTCACAACATGTGGCTCAATGATTTTGTGATAAATCAACTTTTTTATTTAAAGCATGAGATTATTACAACAACAAATTTCAAACTTAAAACAAAATCAAACCAATAGTAAACATCCAAAATACCTTAAACATAGTTCATTAATGTTCACTATTTTAAATACACCTATACTACAAAAACATTGAAATACCTCGCTTTGAAATTGGCAATGGTAAAAATATCCTAATAACCATTTGTTAGTTTTTACTACCTTGTGTAGAGACTTTATTTTGAAGATTCACTCATAGTGAAACTCTTTTCTATATCATTGAAAGATATGGCCTTGGATTGGTTTTGTTCATTGTCAAACAATCAATTACCTCCTTTACACAACTCATTAATGATTTCCTCCAACACTTTCAAGTGAACATCAGTCCTCAAGTTACATTAACAAATTTAGTTCATTGTAATCAAGGACCTAAAGAGAAAATAAAAAACTTTATGAAATGATACTAATCCCTTTATTTGAAATTATCCTATAGTCTTCAAGATGTTGACATTCAAAGGGTTTATAGGTAACTTACAACCTAATATTCAAGATAAGAAATTGCTAATGAAATATCCATCCTTAACACGCTTTTTGTATAACCCTTCAATATTATCTAATATCGATAGTATGAAGGTACCCCTTCATAGGCTCCTATTGGTCAATCATATAAGTCATGCTCAAAACAATTATCAATCTGCTTAAAAAGAAAACAAAATATCTATTACTTTTTGATAAACATTCGTCGCCGCAACCGCCTATACATATACGTAAGTAACTACCGTAAACATAACTCTAGATATAAATTTAGGCCATGAGATAGGAAATTTTCATAGTTGCTTGATTCTCTCCATGTGATCATGCTGCAATTGTTAAACAAGAATATGATTCAACTTCCTCCAATTAGTCATATTCAAACAATTAAACCTTTACCACCAAACTTTAATGCAAAACATTTTTTCAATATCATCGTACACCTCGACATGATATGGAAATATGTAAGCATATTTATAACCAAGTGAAAGACCTCATTCTAATCAAATCCAGTTGGATGACCTATTAATACGCGGAAATAAATTGCTTTTTTCACCTAATCAATAATACAAATATTTACAAGCCCATTGCCAATTCATTCAACAACTTTGTTCAGCTACGATAATGAAGTAAAGATGATAATGATTTTTCCATCTTTATAAACATTATTAATATTCAAAAATCATAAAGGAAAAACCACATTTTGTTTGAAATTTCTTTTATTACACATCTCTTTCTATAATCAAGCATTCCCTCGATGGTCTTCTTTATATCAAGTTTGCAGAAACCCGAAAAGGGGAATACTCATTGATCCCATGTACATAGTGAATATGATCAAAAAAGAGTTATTGTATGTACATGAACTTTATGTAGATGATTATGAACAATAAAAAGCATGATTAAAAGCTCATGATGGTTATGGCTTCCTATAATCGGGTTTGATAACTCTCCCAAGAAAGGTTGGACCTTAGTTGGGTGGAGCTTTGATAAAAATTTTATAAAATTTGAGTTTACATGGATTTTGATGAAATTTGAATGTTTGCAATGGATTTCACCCTTAAAAATAGCGCTTTTATGTATTTGGATTAAAATTAGAAAAATTTTATAGATTTTGTTATAAACTAGGGTATTTTTATAATATTTTCATTTATATTGTCTAATTCTACTCAGATTGATTTGTTTTTTATATTGAATCGTATTATGGTCAACACAATGAAAATGCACCAATTCCACCACTCCACCACACTTCCACGTACCATCAAATAATTCAAGAATTAATTTTTGAAAAATTGCAACAATTAAGGGACATTTCTGAAGTTTATACGAGAGTCCCTCGATTATCTTCGATGTCAAACACAATGAATGAAATAATTAAAAATATAGAAACCCTCTCCTCACAACATAATGCCTTTCATTCGTGGGGAGAAGACATGAGAGAATATTATGCATGTGGATTGTCCTACGATGATGTGAAAGATCTTGGAATAACCAAAGCCCAAATAGCCTCTTTATTTGTTAACCCCCGCACTGGTTTGCCAGTTAATGTTAATAAAACAAAACTTTCTATAAAATGGTGCACTCATAGAGAAATTGTAGAAAACTTTTGGGATCATTGGTGTATGGCTTTTTTGAAACCACCGAACAACAATTTGATGTACCATTTGCCTTTATAAAAAAATTCATGTTGAGTTTGTGGTGCCAGCATCACCTGTCAATTACTTTGACATTAGACCCTTCCAGGGCGTTGGTGGAGGTATGCCCCAGGATAGAGAAGGGGCAGTTAGAGTAATACCCCGCCCACATGTTCCCCTCCCTCGCCTTCCTCTGCCACCTCCATTATACCATCCAGATATTATGCAGGATGTGGCCACACAGACTATCCACGCTATTCACTCTTTGAGTTGTCTTTTGGTTTCACATGCTTCTATAGTAGCTCAGCCACATTCTGGTGATGTTGGTGATGGCTCGAGTGCTGCTACATCATCCTCATCAGGTCCACATATTTATGTACCACATACTTGCTCCATGTGCTGCCAAATATGCTTGGGTCCTCTTGTAGAGCCTACCGAGAATCCCCTAGACACTTCTGATTATGACTTCCACGATGTGGATATTATAGATCAGACGCAGGGGAGTGGAGCACACCATACAGAGTCCTCTCCTGCTAGAGAGGGGGACATTGGAGGCGTGACACAGGTAAAATTTAAGTTGTGAATTTATAACTTGCATTTGTTTTTAAATGAATATTAATAAGAGATAATATAATGTACTAATATTTATTTACATGGTCTATTTAACAGTTGATGTCCGAGGAGGAGCTGACAAATGTGATGGATAGCACCCTAAGGGCCATTTCATTTTGTCTGGACATGCACACAGTATACATTTTTGCACTCACTCAATTACATTTATTTATTGTATACTTTCTTGTCCTTTGAATTGTCATTAAAATGAAATTATATAATAACTTATATGTTTATCTTATTTTCCTCTTGTAGGAAATAATTCCTTCCGGAAATGAAAAAACCCCTGTCCGTGATTATGGAAGTGTAATGTTGATAAGGCAAGGCAATAAACTCAAATTTGATTGAATTCAAGAATTTTAAGATCTTATATTGATTATACATACACGACATAGATTGGTAGTTTCATATGTACTTGTCATTTTTATGTGTAGTGGGAATTATGAGCTATACGTCCTTGTTGACAAGGGCCACAACACCAGAAGCAGTACGTATTGGAACACTTGAAGGAGTAGGTGTTGAAGTAGCTCAAGGAGGAGGTGTCGAAACACCTAAAGAAGTATGTGTTCATTTTATTTTGTGTTTGGTATTTATAAGTTCCTATTACTGATAATTGTATGCTAACTTGGATCACTTTTATGTTTTGTTCACCTATATAGATTGAAATTACAAAAGATGGTTTGGTCGGTTCTTTGAGAGGGGCATATTCTAGAACTCCTAACCCTTTGAAGAGACGGATATTTCAGGTAATCAAGATTACAATTTTAGAGTTCAATTATAATTTAATGTATATTGATTTTGATGTTAATTATTCAATTTTAAATTATATAGTATAACTAATCTCACCAGGGTTTGACTTTTTCTTCTTACCTTCGTAGGCAACGAAAGTGCTTCAAAGAGGCTCCATTTTGATGACCACCGAGTTTGAACGAGATAGACATTTTGGCATGTAAATATTGAATAGATACACCGAGATGGCATATGCCACATATTGTAAAATTTTTTGTTTGAGCTATGCTGATGCCATTTTGTATATGGACATACACTTGATTATTGATAATTTCATATATAGAAGTTGACAATCAAATTTAATTGCCTCCTCATGTGCATAATTAAACTCTTTTGAAATTTTAATCAAGCAGAGCAATGGTTAAAATATCTTACGCACAAATAGCATAAAAAGAATGGTTATATTATGTAGTTTTATTCACATATCGATTACATTGCATTGCACATCTTTTCGGGGACTCAAAGAATTTCACATTGTATAAAAAATAACTAGATACTATATTAAAAATTTCAATTACAATATAGTTTTTACAAAGTCAACCTAAGCAATTATGCAATTACTTTTACAATACATAACTAATAATTAAAAATTTATTCATATTATTGATTACATTGCATTACACATCTTTCAAACTCAAACTATTACTTCACATTGCATAAACATCCACTCCAAGCACCTATCCTTGATGTACCTACCTTTTAGCTCAGTCAAATAAATGCTAGGCACCAATTTCAGTTAGTCTTGTCGGTCTAGGTGCCTATTCTCATCCATCATGCCACTCAAAACATCATTTTAGATCCTCCCATGCACCATTTTTACCTGCTGCTCACTACTTCATGACTGCTAGGCACACTTTCAAAAGCCTCATGTCGCTAACTCACATTCCAGTTAGGTGCATGTTTTGGCTGATGCTCTATAAAAGACCTCTCCTTCTGCCACTTAACGTTGATAAAGCATAGACCTAGGCTAACACATACGTAGACTTTCAAATTAAATTAATTAACCCATGCAAAACAAAATCACAAGAAACCCTAAGAGCATACAAAATTAGTTACCACCATCAAAAGTTGAATAAGAGGAGCAAGTAAACAAACATAATTTGCAATCTTTCCTTTATTTATTCTATTACCCCAAGCATTTTACTTTCAAATTTGACTAAAACATTATTCAAAAATGCAAACGATATGGTATAAAGTACAATGTTGCATGAAATGAATCAAGCCCATACAATATAATAATCTTACTCTAATTGGAGTCCAGATAAAATATAAGTATTAAAGGAGGACTATATCTAATAAGAACAAGATAGAGATTAATAACTTGGATGAATCACTTGTAACCAAACCCAGTAGCCCAAGGGAGGACTTTCCAACAACCCATAAAAATGTTCTATAATATCATGAAAAAAGTAAAGCATCAGTAAGTCAAGGATCTTATTATATTGCATAGTAACAAGGCTCTTCTTATATTGATCTTATAATTATTGTAAGCATAAGGCTTCAAGGATCTTATTATATTGCATGGTAAAAAGGCTCTTCATTCTTCCGTGGAGAGACATCATCTACATTTGCAACGGAGGCTTGATGCTTAGGTCTATCTGAACAATGTTTGGAAAAGTGACCAAACTTATCACACCTAAAGCATTGAATTTTTTCAATGCACAATGAAGGTTTGGACAATGAAGCTCTTTTATTTGGGTTGCAGATCAAACAAACTGAAAAAAGAGACAAGGGGTCAGAAGTTCTAATCTACTTCCTAAGAATTCAAGGGACGGTATTGACTTGGTGAAACAAAACCAAACTTTGTTTC